>LR999957.1:120047337-120452337 GCA_905220385.1 Xylota sylvarum | reverse complement strand
ATATTGTTCCGATTTCAGCAACGCTTTTCAACTCACTCCAGCTCTTTCTCAGTAGTCTCAATTCTTCTTCAACTGTTTTTCGTAATGCTTGCATAGGCCGCCCATTTCTTCTGCCTGACTGGGTGAATGCATTACACTCCATGGTATATTTCATATTTAACGCTGATCGTTAGAGGTTCAATTCGGCCAAAAAATTCTTTGAAGTTACGGCAATATCTAATTACGAAGGTTTGTAGCCTTCGTGTGACAATGTTGGTAACCTTCCAACTACCACATGATAAATGATTCTACATTGGATTGCCCACCGATACCTCTCCAGCGCAAGGCTATCCACATCATCCAATTGTAGGTCTTTTGGTTCAACACTTTTATCCTTTGTTGCCTATTTTACCCAGATGATCAAGGGAAAGTCGTAATAAGTGATTTTTACCTAAATTTCAGTACCTGGAAAAACTCGAAAATTTTGCTGGATACGATTTTTCAAACAATGAGTTTCTCTTTCATTTCAAATGCCTGATTGGCTGTCAAATGCCACATATCTTGCAACAAAGTTGCCCATGTTTTAGATCATCCGATTGTACGTCTTTTGGTTCAACCCTTTTATTCTTTGTTGCCTATTTTAGCCAGATAATCAAGTGAAAGTCGTAATACGTGATTTTTACCTAAATTTCAGGACCTGGAAAAAATTGAAAATGTTGCTGGACAGGATTTTTCAAACAATGAGTCCCTCTTTCATTTCAAATGCCTCATTGGCTGCCAAACGCCACATATCTTGCAACAAAGCTGCCCATGTTTTAGATCATCCGATTGTAGGTCTTTAGGTTCAACCCTTTTATTCTTTGTTGCCTATTTCACCCACATGATCAAGGGAAAGTCGTAATATGTGATTTTTACCTAAATTTCGGGACCTGGAAAAAATCGAAAATTTTGCTGGACAGGATTTTTCAAACAATAAGTCCCTCTTTCATTTCAAATGCCTCATTGGCTGCCAAACGCCACATATCTTGCAACAAAGTTGCCCATGTTTTAGATCATCCGATTGTAGGTCTTTTGTTTCAACCCTTTTATTCTTTGTTGCCTATTTCACCCAGATGATCAAGGGAAAGTCGTAATATGCGATTTTTACCTAAATTTCGGGACCTGGAAAAAAACGAAAATTCTGCTGGATACGCTTTTTCCAACAATGAGTCCCTCTTTCATTTCAAATGCCTCATTGGCTGCCAAATGCCACATATCTTGCAACAAAGCTGTCCATGTTTTAGATCATCCGATTGTAGGTCTTTTGCTTCAACCCTTTTATTCTTTGTTGCCTATTTCACCCACATGATCAAGGGAAAGTCGTAATATGTGATTTTTACCTAAATTTCGGGACCTGGAAAAAATCGAAAATTTTGCTGGATACGATTTTTCAAACAATGAGTCCCTCTTTCATTTCAAATGCCTCATTGGCTGCCAAATGCCACATATCTTGCAACAAAGTTGCCCATGTTTTAGATCATCCGATTGTAGGTTAGTTCAACCCTTTTATTCTTTGTTGCCTATTTCACCCACATGATCAAGGGAAAGTCGTAATATGTGATTTTTACCTAAATTTCGGGACCTGGAAAAAATCGAAAATTTTGCTGGATACGATTTTTCAAACAATGAGTCCCTCTTTCATTTCAAATGCCTCATTGGCTGCCAAATGCCACATATCTTGCAACAAAGCTGCCCATGTTTTAGATCATCCGATTGTAGGTTTTTCGGTTCAACTCTTTTATTCTTTGTTGAATATTTTACCCAGATGATCAAGGGAAAGTCGTAATATGTGATTTTTACCTAAATTTCGGGACCTGGAAAAAATCGAAAATTTTGCTGGACAGGATTTTTCAAACAATAAGTCCCTCTTTCATTTCAAATGCCTCATTGGCTGCCAAACGCCACATATCTTGCAACAAAGTTGCCCATGTTTTAGATCATCCGATTGTAGGTCTTTTGTTTCAACCCTTTTATTCTTTGTTGCCTATTTCACCCAGATGATCAAGGGAAAGTCGTAATATGCGATTTTTACCTAAATTTCGGGACCTGGAAAAAAACGAAAATTCTGCTGGATACGCTTTTTCCAACAATGAGTCCCTCTTTCATTTCAAATGCCTCATTGGCTGCCAAATGCCACATATCTTGCAACAAAGCTGTCCATGTTTTAGATCATCCGATTGTAGGTGGGTTCAACCCTTTTATTCTTTGTTGCCTATTTCACCCACATGATCAAGGGAAAGTCGTAATATGTGATTTTTACCTAAATTTCGGGACCTGGAAAAAATCGAAAATTTTGCTGGATACGATTTTTCAAACAATGGGTCCCTCTTTCATTTCAAATGCCTCATTGGCTGCCAAATGCCACATATCTTGCAACAAAGCTGCCCATGTTTTAGATCATCCGATTGTAGGTGGGTTCAACCCTTTTATTCTTTGTTGCCTATTTCACCCACATGATCAAGGGAAAGTCGTAATATGTGATTTTTACCTAAATTTCGGGACCTGGAAAAAATCGAAAATTTTGCTGGATACGATTTTTCAAACAATGAGTCCCTCTTTCATTTCAAATGCCTCATTGGCTGCCAAACGCCACATAGCTTGCAACAAAGTTGCCCATGTTTTAGATCATCCGATTGTAGGTCTTTTGTTTCAACCCTTTTATTCTTTGTTGCCTATTTCACCCAGATGATCAAGGGAAAGTCGTAATATGCGATTTTTACCTAAATTTCGGGACCTGGAAAAAATCGAAAATTCTGCTGGATACGCTTTTTCCAACAATGAGTCCCTCTTTCATTTCAAATGCCTCATTGGCTGCCAAATGCCACATATCTTGCAACAAAGCTGCCCATGTTTTAGATCATCCGATTGTAGGTATTTTCTTTCAACCCTTTTATTCTTTGTTGTATATTTCACCCAGATGATCAAGGGAAAGTCGTAATATGTGATTTTTACCTAAATTTCGGGACCTGGAAAAAATCGAAAATTTTGCTGGATACGATTTTTCAAACAATGAGTCCCTCTTTCATTTCAAATGCCTCATTGGCTGCCAAACGCCACATAGCTTGCAACAAAGTTGCCCATGTTTTAGATCATCCGATTGTAGGTCTTTTGTTTCAACCCTTTTATTCTTTGTTGCCTATTTCACCCAGATGATCAAGGGAAAGTCGTAATATGCGATTTTTACCTAAATTTCGGGACCTGGAAAAAATCGAAAATTCTGCTGGATACGCTTTTTCCAACAATGAGTCCCTCTTTCATTTCAAATGCCTCATTGGCTGCCAAATGCCACATATCTTGCAACAAAGCTGTCCATGTTTTAGATCATCCGATTGTAGGTCTTTTGCTTCAACCCTTTTATTCTTTGTTGCCTATTTCACCCACATGATCAAGGGAAAGTCGTAATATGTGATTTTTACCTAAATTTCGGGACCTGGAAAAAATCGAAAATTCTGCTGGATACGCTTTTTCCAACAATGAGTCCCTCTTTCATTTCAAATGCCTCATTGGCTGCCAAATGCCACATATCTTGCAACAAAGTTGCCCATGTTTTAGATCATCCGATTGTAATATGTGATTTTTACCTAAATTTCGGGACCTGGAAAAAATCGAAAATTTTGCTGGACAGGATTTTTCAAACAATAAGTCCCTCTTTCATTTCAAATGCCTCATTGGCTGCCAAACGCCACATATCTTGCAACAAAGTTGCCCATGTTTTAGATCATCCGATTGTAGGTCTTTTGTTTCAACCCTTTTATTCTTTGTTGCCTATTTCACCCAGATGATCAAGGGAAAGTCGTAATATGCGATTTTTACCTAAATTTCGGGACCTGGAAAAAAACGAAAATTCTGCTGGATACGCTTTTTCCAACAATGAGTCCCTCTTTCATTTCAAATGCCTCATTGGCTGCCAAATGCCACATATCTTGCAACAAAGCTGTCCATGTTTTAGATCATCCGATTGTAGGTCTTTTGCTTCAACCCTTTTATTCTTTGTTGCCTATTTCACCCACATGATCAAGGGAAAGTCGTAATATGTGATTTTTACCTAAATTTCGGGACCTGGAAAAAATCGAAAATTTTGCTGGATACGATTTTTCAAACAATGAGTCCCTCTTTCATTTCAAATGCCTCATTGGCTGCCAAATGCCACATATCTTGCAACAAAGTTGCCCATGTTTTAGATCATCCGATTGTAGGTTAGTTCAACCCTTTTATTCTTTGTTGCCTATTTCACCCACATGATCAAGGGAAAGTCGTAATATGTGATTTTTACCTAAATTTCGGGACCTGGAAAAAATCGAAAATTTTGCTGGATACGATTTTTCAAACAATGAGTCCCTCTTTCATTTCAAATGCCTCATTGGCTGCCAAATGCCACATATCTTGCAACAAAGTTGCCCATGTTTTAGATCATCCGATTGTAGGTTAGTTCAACCCTTTTATTCTTTGTTGCCTATTTCACCCACATGATCAAGGGAAAGTCGTAATATGTGATTTTTACCTAAATTTCGGGACCTGGAAAAAATCGAAAATTTTGCTGGACAGGATTTTTCAAACAATGAGTCCCTCTTTCATTTCAAATGCCTCATTGACTGTCAAATGCCACATATCTTGCAACAAAGCTGTCCATGTTTTAGGTCATCCGATTGTAGGTCTTTTGGTTCAACCCTTTTATTCTTTGTTGCCTATTTTACCCAGATGATCAAGGGAAAGTCGTAATATGTGATTTTTACCTAAATTTCGGGACCTGGAAAAAATCGAAAATTTTGCTGGACAGGATTTTTCAAACAATAAGTCCCTCTTTCATTTCAAATGCCTCATTGGCTGCCAAACGCCACATATCTTGCAACAAAGTTGCCCATGTTTTAGATCATCCGATTGTAGGTCTTTTGTTTCAACCCTTTTATTCTTTGTTGCCTATTTCACCCAGATGATCAAGGGAAAGTCGTAATATGCGATTTTTACCTAAATTTCGGGACCTGGAAAAAAACGAAAATTCTGCTGGATACGCTTTTTCCAACAATGAGTCCCTCTTTCATTTCAAATGCCTCATTGGCTGCCAAATGCCACATATCTTGCAACAAAGCTGTCCATGTTTTAGATCATCCGATTGTAGGTGGGTTCAACCCTTTTATTCTTTGTTGCCTATTTCACCCACATGATCAAGGGAAAGTCGTAATATGTGATTTTTACCTAAATTTCGGGACCTGGAAAAAATCGAAAATTTTGCTGGACAGGATTTTTCAAACAATAAGTCCCTCTTTCATTTCAAATGCCTCATTGGCTGCCAAACGCCACATATCTTGCAACAAAGTTGCCCATGTTTTAGATCATCCGATTGTAGGTCTTTTGTTTCAACCCTTTTATTCTTTGTTGCCTATTTCACCCAGATGATCAAGGGAAAGTCGTAATATGCGATTTTTACCTAAATTTCGGGACCTGGAAAAAAACGAAAATTCTGCTGGATACGCTTTTTCCAACAATGAGTCCCTCTTTCATTTCAAATGCCTCATTGGCTGCCAAACGCCACATATCTTGCAACAAAGTTGCCCATGTTTTAGATCATCCGATTGTAGGTCTTTTGTTTCAACCCTTTTATTCTTTGTTGCCTATTTCACCCAGATGATCAAGGGAAAGTCGTAATATGCGATTTTTACCTAAATTTCGGGACCTGGAAAAAATCGAAAATTCTGCTGGATACGCTTTTTCCAACAATGAGTCCCTCTTTCATTTCAAATGCCTCATTGGCTGCCAAATGCCACATATCTTGCAACAAAGCTGTCCATGTTTTAGATCATCCGATTGTAGGTCTTTTGCTTCAACCCTTTTATTCTTTGTTGCCTATTTCACCCACATGATCAAGGGAAAGTCGTAATATGTGATTTTTACCTAAATTTCGGGACCTGGAAAAAATCGAAAATTCTGCTGGATACGCTTTTTCCAACAATGAGTCCCTCTTTCATTTCAAATGCCTCATTGGCTGCCAAATGCCACATATCTTGCAACAAAGTTGCCCATGTTTTAGATCATCCGATTGTAATATGTGATTTTTACCTAAATTTCGGGACCTGGAAAAAATCGAAAATTTTGCTGGACAGGATTTTTCAAACAATAAGTCCCTCTTTCATTTCAAATGCCTCATTGGCTGCCAAACGCCACATATCTTGCAACAAAGTTGCCCATGTTTTAGATCATCCGATTGTAGGTCTTTTGTTTCAACCCTTTTATTCTTTGTTGCCTATTTCACCCAGATGATCAAGGGAAAGTCGTAATATGCGATTTTTACCTAAATTTCGGGACCTGGAAAAAAACGAAAATTCTGCTGGATACGCTTTTTCCAACAATGAGTCCCTCTTTCATTTCAAATGCCTCATTGGCTGCCAAATGCCACATATCTTGCAACAAAGCTGTCCATGTTTTAGATCATCCGATTGTAGGTCTTTTGCTTCAACCCTTTTATTCTTTGTTGCCTATTTCACCCACATGATCAAGGGAAAGTCGTAATATGTGATTTTTACCTAAATTTCGGGACCTGGAAAAAATCGAAAATTTTGCTGGATACGATTTTTCAAACAATGAGTCCCTCTTTCATTTCAAATGCCTCATTGGCTGCCAAATGCCACATATCTTGCAACAAAGTTGCCCATGTTTTAGATCATCCGATTGTAGGTTAGTTCAACCCTTTTATTCTTTGTTGCCTATTTCACCCACATGATCAAGGGAAAGTCGTAATATGTGATTTTTACCTAAATTTCGGGACCTGGAAAAAATCGAAAATTTTGCTGGACAGGATTTTTCAAACAATGAGTCCCTCTTTCATTTCAAATGCCTCATTGACTGTCAAATGCCACATATCTTGCAACAAAGCTGTCCATGTTTTAGGTCATCCGATTGTAGGTCTTTTGGTTCAACCCTTTTATTCTTTGTTGCCTATTTTACCCAGATGATCAAGGGAAAGTCGTAATATGTGATTTTTACCTAAATTTCGGGACCTGGAAAAAATCGAAAATTTTGCTGGACAGGATTTTTCAAACAATAAGTCCCTCTTTCATTTCAAATGCCTCATTGGCTGCCAAACGCCACATATCTTGCAACAAAGTTGCCCATGTTTTAGATCATCCGATTGTAGGTCTTTTGTTTCAACCCTTTTATTCTTTGTTGCCTATTTCACCCAGATGATCAAGGGAAAGTCGTAATATGCGATTTTTACCTAAATTTCGGGACCTGGAAAAAAACGAAAATTCTGCTGGATACGCTTTTTCCAACAATGAGTCCCTCTTTCATTTCAAATGCCTCATTGGCTGCCAAATGCCACATATCTTGCAACAAAGCTGTCCATGTTTTAGATCATCCGATTGTAGGTGGGTTCAACCCTTTTATTCTTTGTTGCCTATTTCACCCACATGATCAAGGGAAAGTCGTAATATGTGATTTTTACCTAAATTTCGGGACCTGGAAAAAAACGAAAATTCTGCTGGATACGCTTTTTCCAACAATGAGTCCCTCTTTCATTTCAAATGCCTCATTGGCTGCCAAACGCCACATATCTTGCAACAAAGTTGCCCATGTTTTAGATCATCCGATTGTAGGTCTTTTGTTTCAACCCTTTTATTCTTTGTTGCCTATTTCACCCAGATGATCAAGGGAAAGTCGTAATATGCGATTTTTACCTAAATTTCGGGACCTGGAAAAAAACGAAAATTCTGCTGGATACGCTTTTTCCAACAATGAGTCCCTCTTTCATTTCAAATGCCTCATTGGCTGCCAAATGCCACATATCTTGCAACAAAGCTGCCCATGTTTTAGATCATCCGATTGTAGGTCTTTTGTTTCAACCCTTTTATTCTTTGTTGCCTATTTCACCCAGATGATCAAGGGAAAGTCGTAATATGCGATTTTTACCTAAATTTCGGGACCTGGAAAAAATCGAAAATTCTGCTGGATACGCTTTTTCCAACAATGAGTCCCTCTTTCATTTCAAATGCCTCATTGGCTGCCAAATGCCACATATCTTGCAACAAAGCTGTCCATGTTTTAGATCATCCGATTGTAGGTCTTTTGCTTCAACCCTTTTATTCTTTGTTGCCTATTTCACCCACATGATCAAGGGAAAGTCGTAATATGTGATTTTTACCTAAATTTCGGGACCTGGAAAAAATCGAAAATTCTGCTGGATACGCTTTTTCCAACAATGAGTCCCTCTTTCATTTCAAATGCCTCATTGGCTGCCAAATGCCACATATCTTGCAACAAAGTTGCCCATGTTTTAGATCATCCGATTGTAGGTTTTTCGGTTCAACTCTTTTATTCTTTGTTGAATATTTTACCCAGATGATCAAGGGAAAGTCGTAATAAGTGATTTTTAATTAAATTTCAGGACCTGGAAAAAATGGAAATTTTGCTGGACAGGATTTTTCAAACAACGAGTAGCTCTTTCATTTCAAATGTCTCATTGACTGCCAAATGCCACATATCTTGCAACAAAGCTGCCCATGTTTTAGATCATCCGATTGTAGGTCTTTCGGTTCAACCCTTTTATTCTTTGTTGCCTGTTTTACCCAGATGATCAAGGGAAAGTCGTAATAAGTGATTTTTACCTAAATTTCAGGACCTGGAAAAAATTGAAAATGTTGCTGGATACGATTTTTTCAAACAATGAGTCCCTCTTTCATTTCAAATGCCTCATTGGCTGCCAAATGCCACATATCTTGCAACAAAGTTTCCCATGTTTTAGGTCATCCGATTGTAGGTCTTTTGTTTCAACCCTTTTATTCTTTGTTGCCTATTTCACCCAGATGATCAAGGGAAAATCGTAATATGTGATTTTTACCTAAATTTCGGGACCTGGAAAAAATCGAAAATTTTGCTGGATACGATTTTTCAAACAATAAGTCCCTCTTTCATTTCAAATGCCTCATTGGCTGCCAAACGAAACATATCTTGCAACAAAGTTGCCCATGTTTTAGATCATCCGATTGTAGGTCTTTTGGTTCAACCCTTTTATTCTTTGTTGCCTATTTTACCCAGATGATCAAGGGAAAGTCGTAATATGTGGCTTGTACCTAAATTTCGGGACCTGGAAAAAATCGAAAATTTTGCTGGATACGATTTTTCAAACAATGAGTCCCTCTCTCATTTCAAATGCCTCATTATCTGACAAATGCCACATATCTTGCAACAAAGCTGCCCATGTTTTAGATCATCCGATTGTAGGTATTTTCTTTCAGCCCTTTTATTCTTTGTTGCCTATTTCACTCAGATGATCAAGGGAAAGTCGTAATATGCGATTTTTACCTAAATTTCGGGACCTGGAAAAAATCGAAAATTCAGCTGGATACGCTTTTTCCAACAATGAGTCCCTCTTTCATTTCAAATGTCTCATTGACTGCCAAATGCCACATATCTTGCAACAAAGCTGTCCATGTTTTAGATCATCCGATTGTAGGTCTTTTGCTTCAACCCTTTTATTCTTTGTTGCCTATTTCACCCACATGATCAAGGGAAAGTCGTAATAAGTGATTTTTACCTAAATTTCAGGACCTGGAAAAAATTGAAAATGTTGCTGGATACGATTTTTCAAACAATGAGTCCCTCTTTCATTTCAAATGTCTCATTGACTGCCAAATGCCACATATCTTGCAACAAAGTTTCCCATGTTTTAGGTCATCCGATTGTAGGTCTTTTGCTTCAACCCTTTTATTCTTTGTTGCCTATTTCACCCAGATGATCAAGGGAAAGTCGTAATATGCGATTTTTACCTAAATTTCGGGACCTGGAAAAAATCGAAAATTCAGCTGGATACGCTTTTTCCAACAATGAGTCCCTCTTTCATTTCAAATGTCTCATTGACTGCCAAATGCCACATATCTTGCAACAAAGCTGTCCATGTTTTAGATCATCCGATTGTAGGTCTTTTGCTTCAACCCTTTTATTCTTTGTTGCCTATTTCACCCACATGATCAAGGGAAAGTCGTAATAAGTGATTTTTACCTAAATTTCAGGACCTGGAAAAAATTGAAAATGTTGCTGGATACGATTTTTCAAACAATGAGTCCCTCTTTCATTTCAAATGTCTCATTGACTGCCAAATGCCACATATCTTGCAACAAAGTTTCCCATGTTTTAGGTCATCCGATTGTAGGTCTTTTGCTTCAACCCTTTTATTCTTTGTTGCCTATTTCACCCAGATGATCAAGGGAAAGTCGTAATATGCGATTTTTACCTAAATTTCGGGACCTGGAAAAAATCGAAAATTCAGCTGGATACGCTTTTTCCAACAATGAGTCCCTCTTTCATTTCAAATGTCTCATTGACTGCCAAATGCCACATATCTTGCAACAAAGTTTCCCATGTTTTAGGTCATCCGATTGTAGGTCTTTTGCTTCAACCCTTTTATTCTTTGTTGCCTATTTCACCCAGATGATCAAGGGAAAGTCGTAATATGCGATTTTTACCCAAATTTCGGGACCTGGAAAAAATCGAAAATTTTGCTGGACAGGATTTTTCAAACAATGAGTCCCTCTTTCATTTCAAATGCCTCATTGACTGTCAAATGCCACATATCTTGCAACAAAGCTGTCCATGTTTTAGGTCATCCGATTGTAGGTTTTTTGGTTCAACCCGTTTATTCTTTGTTGCCTATTTCACCCAGATGATCAAGGGAAAGTCGTAATAAGTGATTTTAACCTAAATTTCGGGACCTGGAAAAAATCGAAAATTTTGCTGGACAGGATTTTTCAAACAATAAGTCCCTCTTTCATTTCAAATGCCTCATTGGCTGCCAAACGCCACATATCTTGCAACAAAGTTGCCCATGTTTTAGATCATCCGATTGTAGGTCTTTTGTTTCAACCCTTTTATTCTTTGTTGCCTATTTCACCCAGATGATCAAGGGAAAGTCGTAATATGCGATTTTTACCTAAATTTCGGGACCTGGAAAAAATCGAAAATTCTGCTGGATACGCTTTTTCCAACAATGAGTCCCTCTTTCATTTCAAATGCCTCATTGGCTGCCAAATGCCACATATCTTGCAACAAAGTTGCCCATGTTTTAGATCATCCGATTGTAGGTCTTTTGGTTCAACCCTTTTATTCTTTGTTGCCTATTTTACCCAGATGATCAAGGGAAAGTCGTAATATGTGACTTGTACCTAAATTTCGGGACCTGGAAAAAATCGAAAATTTTGCTGGATACGATTTTTCAAACAATAAGTTTCTCTTTCATTTCAAATGCCTCATTGGCTGCCAACTGCCACATATCTTGCAACAAAGTTGCCCATGTTTTAGATCATCCGATTGTAATTCTTTTGGTTCAACCCTTTTATTCTTTGTTGCCTATTTTACCCAGATGATCAAGGGAAAGTCGTAATATGTGACTTGTACCTAAATTTCGGGACCTGGAAAAAATCGAAAATTTTGCTGGATACGATTTTTCAAACAATAAGTTTCTCTTTCATTTCAAATGCCTCATTGGCTGCCAAATGCCACATATCTTGCAACAAAGTTGCCCATGTTTTAGATCATCCGATTGTAGGTCTTTTGGTTCAACCCTTTTATTCTTTGTTGCCTATTTTACCCAGATGATCAAGGGAAAGTCGTAATATGTAATTTTTACCTAAATTTCGGGACCTGGAAAAAATTGAAAATGTTGCTGGATACGATTTTTCAAACAATAAGTCCCTCTTTCATTTCAAATGCCTCATTGGCTGCCAAATGCCACATATCTTGCAACAAAGTTGCCCATGTTTTAGATCATCCGATTGTAGGTCTTTTGGTTCAACCCTTTTATTCTTTGTTGCCTATTTTACCCAGATGATCAAGGGAAAGTCGTAATATGTGACTTGTACCTAAATTTCGGGACCTGGAAAAAATCGAAAATTTTGCTGGATACGATTTTTCAAACAATAAGTTTCTCTTTCATTTCAAATGCCTCATTGGCTGCCAAATGCCACATATCTTGCAACAAAGTTGCCCATGTTTTAGATCATCCGATTGTAGGTCTTTTGGTTCAACCCTTTTATTCTTTGTTGCCTATTTTACCCAGATGATCAAGGGAAAGTCGTAATATGTAATTTTTACCTAAATTTCGGGACCTGGAAAAAATCGAAAATTTTGCTGGACAGGATTTGTCAAACAATGAGTCCCTCTTTCATTTCAAATGCCTCATTGACTGTCAAATGCCACATATCTTGCAACAAAGCTGTCCCTGTTTTAGGTCATCCGATTGTAGGTCTTTTGGTTCAACCCTTTTATTCTTTGTTGCCTATTTTACCCAGATGATCAAGGGAAAGTCGTAATATGTGACTTGTACCTAAATTTCGGGACCTGGAAAAATCGAAAATTTTGCTGGATACGATTTTTCAAACAATAAGTTTCTCTTTCATTTCAAATGCCTCATTGGCTGCCAAATGCCACATATCTTGCAACAAAGTTGCCCATGTTTTAGATCATCCGATTGTAGGTCTTTTGGTTCAACCCTTTTATTCTTTGTTGCCTATTTTACCCAAATGATCAAGGGAAAGTCGTAATATGCGATTTTTACCTAAATTTCGGGACCTGGAAGAAATCGAAAATTTTGCTGGATACGATTTTTCAAACAATAAGTCCCTCTTTCATTTCAAATGCCTCATTGGCTGTCAAATGCCACATATCTTGCAACAAAGCTGTCCATGTTTTAGGTCATCCGATTGTAGGTCTTTTGGTTCAACCCTTTTATTCTTTGTTGCCTATTTTACCCAGATGATCAAGTCGTAATATGTGACTTGTACCTAAATTTCGGGACCTGGAAAAATCGAAAATTTTGCTGGATACGATTTTTCAAACAATAAGTCCCTCTTTCATTTCAAATGCCTCATTGGCTGCCAAATGCCACATATCTTGCAACAAAGCTGTCCATGTTTTAGGTCATCCGATTGTAGGTCTTTTGGTTCAACCCTTTTATTCTTTGTTGCCTATTTTACCCAGATTATCAAGGGAAAGTCGTAATATGTGACTTTTACCTAAATTTCGGGACCTGGAAAAAATCGAAAATTTTGCTGGATACGATTTTCCAAACAATAAGTCCCTCTTTCATTTCAAATGCCTCATTGGCTGCCAAATGCCACATATCTTGCAACAAAGCTGTCCATGTTTTAGGTCATCCGATTGTAGGTCTTTTGGTTCAACGCTTTTATTCTTTGTTGCCTATTTCACCCAGATGATCAAGGGAAAGTCGTAATATGTGATTTTTACCTAAATTTCGGGACCTGGAAAAAATCGAAAATTTTGCTGGACAGGATTTGTCAAACAATGAGTCCCTCTTTCATTTCAAATGCCTCATTGACTGTCAAATGCCACATATCTTGCAACAAAGCTGTCCCTGTTTTAGGTCATCCGATTGTAGGTCTTTTGGTTCAACCCTTTTATTCTTTGTTGCCTATTTTACCCAGATGATCAAGGGAAAGTCGTAATATGTGACTTGTACCTAAATTTCGGGACCTGGAAAAATCGAAAATTTTGCTGGATACGATTTTTCAAACAATAAGTTTCTCTTTCATTTCAAATGCCTCATTGGCTGCCAAATGCCACATATCTTGCAACAAAGTTGCCCATGTTTTAGATCATCCGATTGTAGGTCTTTCGGTTCAACTCTTTTATTCTTTGTTGCCTATTTCACCCAGATGATCAAGGGAAAGTGATTTTTACCTAAATTTCGGGACCTGGAAGAAATCGAAAATTTTGCTGGATACGATTTTTCAAACAATGAGTCCCTCTTTCATTTCAAATGCCTCATTGGCTGTCAAATGCCACATATCTTGCAACAAAGTTGCCCATGTTTTAGATCATCCGATTGTAGGTCTATTGGTTCAACGCTTTTATTCTTTGTTGCCTATTTCACCCAGATGATCAAGGGAAAGTCGTAATATGTGATTTTTACCTAAATTTCGGGACCTGGAAAAAATCGAAAATTTTGCTGGACAGGATTTTTCAAACAATGAGTCCCTCTTTCATTTCAAATGCCTCATTGACTGTCAAATGCCACATATCTTGCAACAAAGCTGTCCATGTTTTAGGTCATCCGATTGTAGGTCTTTTGGTTCAACCCTTTTATTCTTTGTTGCCTATTTTACCCAAATGATCAAGGGAAAGTCGTAATATGTGATTTTTACCTAAATTTCGGGACCTGGAAGAAATCGAAAATTTTGCTGGATACGATTTTTCAAACAATGAGTCCCTCTTTCATTTCAAATGCCTCATTGGCTGCCAAATGCCACATATCTTGCAACAAAGTTGCCCATGTTTTAGATCATCCGATTGTAGGTCTATTGGTTCAACGCTTTTATTCTTTGTTGCCTATTTCACCCAGATGATCAAGGGAAAGTCGTAATATGTGATTTTTACCTAAATTTCGGGACCTGGAAAAAATCGAAAATTTTGCTGGACAGGATTTTTCAAACAATGAGTCCCTCTTTCATTTCAAATGCCTCATTGACTGTCAAATGCCACATATCTTGCAACAAAGCTGTCCATGTTTTAGGTCATCCGATTGTAGGTCTTTTGGTTCAACCCTTTTATTCTTTGTTGCCTATTTTACCCAGATGATCAAGGGAAAGTCGTAATATGTAACTTGTACCTAAATTTCGGGACCTGGAAAAAATCGAAAATTTTGCTGGATACGATTTTTCAAACAATAAGTCCCTCTTTCATTTCAAATGCCTCATTGGCTGCCAAATGCCACATATTTTGCAACAAAGTTGTCCATGTTTTAGGTCATCCGATTGTAGGTCTTTTGGTTCAACCCTTTTATTCTTTGTTGCCTATTTTACCCAGATGATCAAGGGAAAGTCGTAATATATGGCTTGTACCTAAATTTCGGGACCTGGAAAAAATCGAAAATTTTGCTGGATACGATTTTTCAAACAATAAGTCCCTCTTTCATTTCAAATGCCTCATTGGCTGCCAAATGCCACATATCTTGCAACAAAGTTGCCCATGTTTTAGATCATCCGATTGTAGGTCTTTCGGTTCAACTCTTTTATTCTTTGTTGCCTATTTCACCCAGATGATCAAGGGAAAGTGATTTTTACCTAAATTTCGGGACCTGGAAAAAATCGAAAATTTTGCTGGACAGGATTTTTCAAACAATGAGTCTTTCCTTTCAAATGCCTCATTGGCTGCCAAATGCCACATATCTTGCAACAAAGTTTCCCATGTTTTAGGTCATCCGATTGTAGGTCTTTCGGTTCAACTCTTTTATTCTTTGTTGCCTATTTCACCCAGATGATCAAGGGAAAGTGATTTTTACCTAAATTTCGGGACCTGGAAAAAATCGAAAATTTTGCTGGACAGGATTTTTCAAACAATGAGTCTTTCCTTTCAAATGCCTCATTGGCTGCCAAATGCCACATATCTTGCAACAAAGTTTCCCATGTTTTAGATCATCCGATTGCAGGTCTTTTGGTTCAACCCTTTTCAAACTGTCGAAAGCATTTTCAAAGTCTATGAACAGTAGATGTAGGGACGTTCTGAACTCGACGTATTGCTCAATAATGATTCGCAATACGTTGATGTGATCTACGCAGGAGTGTCCACCCTAAAAACCCGTCCATTCGACATCGAGTTTTGAGTGTAGATGCTTTCATATCCGCTCTAAAACTATATTAGCTATTATCTTGGTTACGCCTGGGAGAACGCATATTCCTCTCCAGTTCCCACATTCCATTAAATTGCTTAATTGCTATTATACATACCTCTTTTCAACTTATCCTCTAAAAATGAGCGGTTGTAGTAACTATGCCGCTGTAGTTGGCGTCTCTTAAAAAAAAATTTGGCAGGGATACCAATAAAGGCTACCGCTTTGTTTCTTTTGAGGAATCCGATAAGCAAGACAGTACTTTTTGTTGACATCCAACCATTTTATCTCGCTCAGCCCCAAGATGCCCATATTATATCGTGAGAAATCCTTCTTCTCGTGAGTCGAGGAGGGTCCTAACACTCCGGAAACCTATCGTTGTCCGTATTCGACAGCTACAGGACAAAATATCAGTCCGTATACCAGTCTTGTTGTGGCGTTTCGGAGCAGTACATTTTTTTACTGTTGCAGCTCGCAACCAAAGTGCATATACATACATAGCTCATCGTCATCTACATATTTGGTACGAGGTCAAAATGGAATGCATCATAGAAAAATCTGAAGTTTTGGAATGATATTCTCTTAATAAACAATAACATGTATAACACTATGCAACTATGCCAAAAAGCAACACCACGTAATTCCTGTGTCGACTACAAGGATGCGACGTTTGACACCGACATGACTTTCGACTTTGTTTGTATATATCTCAAAAAAAAAATAATACAAGCCGTTTTATAATATTCGGCAGAAAATATTCCACAGGGGGATCTAGTTGTAAAAATCAAATGAACTTCTTGCAACTCTTTACCGACGCGACGGTGTGTTATTCCATCTAACTGAGATTGAAAAGAAGCATTTTTTGTTCTGCACTCTGAGCAATATAAGAGTGAGCACTCTTGTCTTTCAAAGTTTTACATTAATCGAGTAACATATACAGTTTGTGTGTATAGGAGTTGGCTTGGACAGTCAGACTGAAGGTATTCTATATCTACTTTCCAAATTGAACTCTAAAATGTATAAAACATACTGAACAAGTTTTTTAATGAATTGGAGTGTATATTTGTTCAGTTCCAGGTTAAAAAGTTTTTTTTTTTTTTTAAGAAATAATCTCTGGAACCGATATTTGGTTTTAGTGAGTATTTTCTTGTGGTAAACTAACCTTTATACCCTTAGTTCCTACATACATATGTCTATTGATATGTATACCGGAGAAGAATTATTTTGACAAGCTTTACTTTACAACCTCTCCTCAGTACTATCTAATTAAATGAAATTAGAATTGTTTCTTTAAATCAAAAGAATTCAGGAATATTTACAAACATTTATTTATGTAAGTAAGCCAAATTTTGTTTAATAACAAAATTGTCTACTCTCCTGAACCTACCATCCATGGAGCATCCTATTTAGGTATTCTTCTATTCTCACTTAGAATTCAATGTGAAAATTTACTTGTTTACTTACATTTTAAATATTCTCTAATACCCAGATCAACGTGTAATAACTTCTCCCAGGGCGCGCCCACCCCACCTTTCTTGGGGTGAAATCAAAAATATTTCCGCTTTCTTCTTTGGTTCATTCACTTTCCAACGTGTCGCCTTAATCCAATTATGAATGTTATCACGGTTAAAATCTTATTAAGTTTCTCTTTTTTTTCTACCTATACTTTACTCTCCTCCTTATTTTTCCATTTTTAAACTCCTACCCGTGCGATAAATTACAAAGTCTGAGCAAAAAATAAAGAAAAAATATTGTATTTATGTATAAAAAAAAACAAAAAGTGTCCTGGCTACAACAGCAGACAGGGGAGTGTAATTTCGAAGTAAGTCTCTTAAGGGACGATTTTTAAATCCGCTTTAAGGGGGCGAGCGCAAAAGACCAAAATAGAAATGATTACTGCTTTAGCATGGATATTCCACATTTAATTTTTTTCACAATTTTTGTTTGATGAAATTTCAAATAATAAGGTTTATAATGACTTTTCCGATGGAGATCAAAATTATATGACTTAAATGAGTCAACGGCATGGCGACATACATAGTAATAAGTTGTAACAATTGTAAGTAAAACAAAGCAGCAAGGATATCCAGTGTATTTATAATTTACATTCGCTGTCTGAACTACTTAAATACAAACTAGTACTTGAAACATTTAATTTTTTCATACGGATTTTTAACATCCTATCTAGAACATGCAACCCTCAATAAAAAGGATATTTATATAAAATTTGCACATTTACATGTATTCTAGCACATAATTGCTCTCTTATCGCCACAGCCAGAGACGAACACATTATTAGTTTGCATTTTCCTCGCTCGCAGCCATAGACACTTTTGTTATTGCACCGAGGGAAAAGTATCATCTGCAAGTTCCATGATCTCTCAAATATTCGCATGTTGAAGTACATACATATGTATATATATAAATATGAAAGTAATTTTATACCATGAACTATAAAATTGGCCCCAACTTTTGTCGTCCTAAATTCCCACACCCCAGTTGTCGGTCACATACCCCAGCAGCAGAGGACTGCGACTGTTTTCAGTCCCAGAAAACTACACGAAATCCACTTTACACGGCAGAAACCCAGAGGAAATTAAGGACTACAGCATGAATTGTAGTCCTCCACCACACACTCCACTGCTAAGATGAGGATATTATTTCTTTTCATAAACCAGAAGCACTACACACTGTATCCGTCAGACGTACGTATGAACACTCTGTGCCATGGATGTAAGACGCATTGCCGAGAGCTAAAAACCCAAAAATCCGATTCTGCTGCTGTTCTTCCTGATTGCTAAAAAAAAACCCATACACACACATCGAGGGCAACAGCAAGAACACAAAACATCATTCATCCCAAAAATCTCGTCGGTATGGTGTTATCCACCATTGAGATTTGGATCCTAATTAAGACGCGTAGATACTGTTAACACTTATATTGGCAACTTTTCAAAAAAGGACTTAGCCATGCATTAAAAGAGGAAATTAAAATGTACGAGAATGTGTATGTTAAGTACATTGATGTCCTTTTTATTGTTTCGAAGTGTGTTCGTATATAAGATGAAAGTTTATAGTTGTATGACATTTAGTTTCGTTTTATATTGTTGTAAGGACAACGGAGTTTAACGACAAAGCCACTTGCAAATTTTTAGAGATTTTCTGAATATAAGGGGACATACGAGTATTTATATCTTTTCCTGTGTGGAGATCCGTATTCCTTTCATATGGTTGTGAATTTTATGGATTATTAAGTTACTAAAGGATAACAATACTTTATGCATGTGTTAAACTGAGCTGGTTATGAATAGGAATATGTACTCGTAAGTTATTACCGCAGACGCTATTTTGGAGTGTTTCAGTTGACAAGTGTACACGTGCATTCATTGAGTTAATACCAATACCAAAACTCCCCTCCATTTATTACAAACCTTAGTGAGATGAAGCGGCTTATGCAATTCCATGTGCAATTGACTCATGACAAGACGCTAAGATTTATTCGATGGAAATAAACTACTTAGTTTAAAAAAAAGTAATAGATAGGCATGTTATTGATTCCTACTATAGTGACTGGTTACTAATAAAGAAGCTGATACTGTTGTACTCGCCTTACGTAATATCTAAATATGTGATAATGATAATTATTATTCTCGTAAAAAAATAATGGCCATGTACATTATTTTTTTAAATATACAAGAAGCACTTTAACAGAAACGGTGACCAAAGGGCAATGATGCGAATACATGAAAGCACAAGCCCTCTCACGCTAGCTTCTCATTATCAACTCCTACTCTACACCTCCGCGCTGATTGTGATGGGTGACTAGTACATCGACTGTAGGTTGGGTAACCAACCCCTTTGAAAGGTTGTTAGTGGCAGCGAACGAAAGAAGGGGAGGAGTGCTTTCTCACTAAAGCACTTCCTTTTGAATTCCCTAGATGGAATCAACGGTGGCGTCTACAGTTCAATCAGGTTGAACTATTAGTGTTATCCCTATACGGTCCTGACCACGAAAAAAAACAAACAGTTGCGAAGCAACCAATGGCCTTGGAAAGGGATGATATGAGCGCTTATTCGGATGTAGATTTGTCATACGCGGCAGACTTAGGCAAGAAATCTTGAGCTTATGACACGTGAGCGAATATCTTATGACAATCAGCATCAAGATTAAATAAGTCAACATTAGCTTAATATGCGCTCACGCCACCCCAGGGGACAAAGACGACACCAACAAAGAATGTTTCTACGAGCTCCTTGACAAAACATATGAGTAATGTAATAAGTATGACGTTAAAATCGTCATAGATGATACACGACATACACGACACCACGTCCTGTTACGGACTTAGGCTTATTGACTTTGCGGCGGAGCGAAACGTCACTATAGCAAACACATGGTTTACTCATCTCAATATCCACAAGGAGACATGGAGATCTCCTGATCATGAAATAGTCAACCAAATTGATCACATTGCGATCGACATAGTATTCTGGATGTCCGAACCTTCCGAGCAGTCAACATCGACTCGAATCACTACCTTGTTACAGCCAAGGCACGAATGCGGATATCCCAAACGCCACAACTAAGAAGAACTACTGTGAGAAGATTTGACGTCGAAAAGCTGCAATCACAAAAGGTCGCCAGTATCTTCGCTTAACGCATATCCCAAAATTTGTCAACGAATCATATGCCGCCAGCATCGAGTGCCGATCACTAGTGGCAACCCTGCCAACATGCTATCGGAAATGCCAGAACTGATGTCTTGGGTTTCACCAGACCATCACCAAGAAACCCATCTCCACCCATTAACATCTCGCTGTCAAGCAGAATGAACCAAATGATGAATGAATGAATGATGATAGCCAAAACCTCCGTCCACCTGACCAAAACGAAGTGTGGGTAACAATATCCAAGCTTAAATCCAATAAGGCTGCTGGACCTGACGGCCTACCAACCGAGCTGGAAATGACCTGATAGAGAGCGTACAGCATTTCATTTCTAAAATTTTGCCCAATAAATGGAATTTAAGCATCATGTGCACAAGAAAAGAGACCCCCTCAATTGCGCCAATTACAGAGGTATCAGTCTCCTCAACATCGCGTACAAGAAAGTATCTGCTGTATTGTGTGAATGTCTGAAACCCTTCGTCAACAACCTGATTGGCTATCAGCCTATTAGTGTGATTTCAAATCAGAAAAGTCCACAGTGATCAAATCTTTACACTTCGACAGATACTAGAAAAAACTTAAGAGCTCCAAATCGATACCCACCATCTTTTCATTGATTTTATGGCCACATATGACAGCATCTATAGAGATGAGCTATATAGAGCCATGTCTAGTTTTGGCATCCCTGCCAAACTTGTCAGATTGTGCAGAATGACGATGGAGAACTCTCGCTGCTCCAACAAGGTCGGTAACAGGCTCACTGAGACCATTGATGTCAAAAAAGGACTTAGACAAAGCGACAAGCTTTATGTGACTTCTTAAAATCGTATTTGAGAGAATTCTGGGCACAATTTTTATAATGTATGTGCAACTACTAGCGTACGCCGACGTTATTGACATTATTGGCAGAACACAGAGGGCTGTCACTGGTGCGTTCGCTAGTATTGCAACGGAAACTGACCTGATGTACCTCGCCTTAAGTGGCGCGCACAAGTAGAAGGGGACCTCAACCGACTTGAAGTACACAACTGGAGGCGGTTCGCTAAGGACCGGTCTGACTGTAGAGGCTTGTTGGTTGAGGCCCAGGTTTACTCCGAACTGTAGCGCCACCTAAGTAAGTAAGTAAGAAGCACTATTTCATAAAACCCTTACCATCTCAAAATGGATATCTGAAATGCACAGTGGAATTGATTTGGTAAAAAAGTAACATCAAATGCTTCAGGTGTGTAGGTCATTTTGATCAGAGTGGCCTTCAAATTTCTTCGAACCCTTATAAGCACAGTAATATCAACTCAGATATCTTTCTTATAATATTAAATTTTCCTTAAATCGTACGAACTATAACTTTTACATAAACACACTAAGTTCCTTTTGAAAAAATACTTCCATACACCAGATCCAATCGCCGCATAATTCACCCACTAAATCACCTGAAAATCACTTGTATCAACAAAAAAACAATATACAAAACCCTTTCCCCACGGTCAAATCATGGGCCACCCTTTTACACAAGACTATCATCTATCAACGTCACATTATGAAGTGATCATATTTGGATTTTTACCACACGAAACCTGTGTTTGCTGTTTATTCAAGCCCATTGAGATGCCGTTAAATAACCCTATGACACACGTACTCGGCACAGCACGCTGAGCAACCACTTTGTTTCACCTCCGTCAGTCAGTCAGCCACCCACATCATTGTTGCGTTATTGATACCATGTAATGCCTATATTCAATCAAAAATCGATTAGCCGGCCGCCGCCGTCAGCCGCATAGCTTTAGCTTGCTTATTGAAATGGGGACGGAACAGCATCAGTCCAGAAGGGTTGTTTTTGTTACGAATATGACAATGAAATATTTGACATACCATTTTTCAACCCCTCGTATTGACACTTGCAGTATGTACGTATGGGCTAATGTAAGCGAAGCACCTGGACTCCGAAGGGAGTATCGGAATAAAATGATTTATGTTTTATAATTTCTTTGCTTTGCTAACATATGTGAACGGAATGTATAAAAATTATGTAGTGAGTATGTAGCAGTTGCTATAAGTTTAAACTAGGTTATAGGTGAATGTAATTAAGGTAGCTGAGTTTACCGAGATTTAAAAGAACATTTGATGCCGTGGAACGCAGTGTAAAAAGGGAAATTATTCGAAATACTCAAAATGTAAAGAAAAACACAAACAAGTGTTTTACTCAATATAGTCAGGTAAGGTAGGTTTGCCGTGACAGTATTAGCAAAAATAAAAAAATAATAGCACATCCCTTATCACAAGCAAAACCTTATTTAAAGGCAATACAAATCAAAGAAGACAATTGTTTTGCGTACATATGTATATATGTAAGTAGCTATGCGATCGAATATATACATATCCTAAAAAAGTGCTTCCACCTAGAACGGGTTAATCCCCACTCGTCAAGTAACCTCCATTTTTTGTACAAATGACGTAGAGCTGATTAAATCCTCTGTCATCAAAAATCATCTCCTTTTGATAGATCTTCCTACATCCACTCTCCACTCACTCCTTGAATGTACACATAGCAGCACATGCATAAATAATGCTGTGTCGTTGTTCAGGACTCTCAATTTTCTTATATTGGCCAAGTAAACAAAAAGGGTTATTGAAAAATAAGGGTATACATGGACCGAGTCACAGGCAATTTCTTTCCTGTAACCACACAACTCAGAAGAAAGACAGCTGAACTGAGGGGGGGTTTTATCTCGATAAGATAAAATTAAAGTATCTCTACCAGAGACTGTGGCCCACACTCATGCCACACGCATTTCAAAGATCTATCATCTCAACTCTTCCGGGGCTGTTGTGTTGCCCGCACCCACGTTTCTCAGTCAAGAATTAACATTTTATCATTAAAAGCACCCGCAAGACGATGGTCCCTTAACTCAACCCCCATCCACAGATTGATACACGTTCATTTAGTGCATAGTGCTCAGAGTGGAGAAGGAGATTTAAAATGGAAAATATCTGGGGTGGCAGCTCATCTACTTGGAAAGCGAACAAAGAGTAGGACTACCAAAAAACCAAGATTGGATTTTGATGTTCAAAATTGGAAAATGCCTTGGGCTTGACATTATCCTCGGCCTGTGTACATTTAAATTTCCCGAATTCATTCGAGAGTATTAATGGGGCCCTGTGTTAAGTACTTCTCGTGGTAGTGGTAGTGGCGGTGGTAAATATTCTACAATTCCTCGGGATAAACGAACTGATAAGATTTCTGAAGGAATACCAGTAGCGGAATGATTTTTAGCCAAAAGGTATTATCTTGTCCTTAATGCACGATAACATTATGTGTTTAATAGTTCATTCCAGTACTTGAGAATAATCAATTGCCATTTGGGGGAAAATAAAGAAAATGTTTTTTTTTTTCTGAATTTAAAGTGCCATGAAAATTTAGCATATCACTCAGAGGTCGTATAGGAAAAAAAAACTTTTACTTTAATGTGCCAAGTCATTCCAAAATTTGTAAGAAGGTTGCTTTCAAAGATAAGGTGTTTACAGACGATTAGCTCTAAAACTTGAGTTAAACCCATTGCATGTGATAACTTCGATTAAACAATTAGGCGTGTTTGTAATTATATGTATCTCCCTTATAGACTGATTCTTGGTATTCTAGTTTTCTTAGAATGAGACTAGTTTGACGTGCGTGTGCGTGCCTCTATATAATTATAGATATGGTTTTGTGTTAGCAAGTTTTTGTCAATTTCAGGTAAATTTTGAAAAATAAAAAATTTTTTTAAAGTGGGCTTAGCTGTGCCAAAAGCGGGTAACCCATTTTTTTGAACTTCTTCATCATAGTAATGTCAAGTTGGTCTAACATCTTAAGTTCGAATTTTTTCAGAAAACCAATACTTGCTCTATAAGTATCTACATTCATATGAATAGATGTAGCGATAGGTACAAGTAAAAACAAATTTCTTAAAATGGAAGAACAAACCACTTTGCCAGAACCATACTCCAATCGTTAGACTTTTTCGAATGTATTATGGTCACACTGTAATTACGAGTGAACCAATAGAAATATGCCCAACTCGTCTGCAATTCAGCCTGTCTGCAGACAACATTTTCAAGAATATACAAATTATTTTTATAACTCCGTATTAATATATAGTAACTATATCGTATACTCACTTAAGAAATATGAGAAAAAACTCACTTCGATAACCCAGTTGGCTGTTGAAATAAGTTCAATTATACATATTTCTGATCAATTTGTGGATATCAAACATTCCCGAACTTTCCGAATCTTCAAAAAAAAAATAATATCAATCTTCGCTTAACTTTCTCGCTTAATCTCCTTTCGAAATCTTTCATTGTCGCATTTTGTATCAGAAATGGCCTTTTATACAGCAAGTGTTGACGAAGCTGGAAATGAATTAGATCGCCCAAAAACTTCTCGAGGTTTTGACACGTGTCGCGTCAAAAGACACGGTAACTCCAGTTCTCGACTACCAAACAGTACCAGGGGACTCTATGTAAGGTATTTTCCCACAGCCTAACATACATCCATGAAGGGTATTAAAGCGTATTTACATTTGTTAGTTATATCAATTCTGCTGCCACTGACAAGACTGAGCAGGACACAAGTGATGGCAGTCTTAGCGAAATAGTTCCGCCACTAGATCTCAATTCTTCTGGTGATACGTTGCCTTCGGAAAACGGTCCTGATGTTAATTACACGATCCATAAGACGTGTAAAGTGAGTAAGATAAAAACATCAGATGCGTTTTCTAATTGGCTTTCTGGAAAAAGGTAAGTTCTTAACAAACGAAAACCTTTTTGTATCCTATTTTAATTGTTCGCATTCATCGACCAGGAAGCTCAAATCCTACGAACTTGCGAAAAAGAAAGAAATCAAGGAGGAACAGCAGCGTCTCATAGACGAAAAGAAACAATTGGCTGAAAAGAAATACCGCGAGTGGTTAGAGAAAAAGGCACAAACTAAGGAAAAACCACCTCAAAGAGAAATGCAAGAATACCAGGTGTATCAACCTCATGAAAACGACAGTGAAAGTAACCGACGCGCCTGGGAGCAAAGTAAACAAGAAGAGTTACGTCGAAGGAAAGAAGAACTCATTCGTGCCAATCAACGAAAAAAAATACAAGAAGAGAAGAGGAAGAAACAGGCTACTAAGGCTTGGGAAAATTGGTTGGCAGAAGCTCCTCTTAAACCGAAGCCTGTTCCTTTGAATAAGGGTTTCCTTACTTTGAAAGGGACTATTTCGGATATTTTTGTTAATCCAAATCCATGGCGTGATCCTTATGAAGTAGATGAGTGTGCCTAAGAGTGAAATATTATGTATATTTTGTACATCTTTCTTACTTTATTTGTTTTTTTTTTTTTTTATTAATTGGAAACAGTGTTGGCAGAATTTATATGTGTTGGGACTCGGAACTTGTGCGGATCTATTACTCCATATTGGTGAAACTAATCAGGAAGAAATGCTGCCTTCCTTTAGGATTGAGATCGCATTATTTTTTTATATCTCGAAAACGGTTTTTATTACACCACGAATCGCTTCGTAATGCGTTTTGAAATATCGGTTTTTCATAAATGCAGTGATTTCGTATGAGGATCTAATCAGAAAGATATCTTGCAACAGTAAGATACTTAGACGATAGCATTGCTGTCCAATAAATCATTTGCCTTCGCATGGATAGGCACCTTGGCGTGGTGCGAAAGTTTGTTATTGCAGGGCTATGACGTGGCGGACGATCATTTCCTGCGCTACTCGTGGAACTTGTATACCAAAACCAAAAACAAAAACAAAAAATTTTGAGAAACGAAATAGACAAATTGCGGTTGACACCGCATCTGGAGCAGTAAGCCGCATTGAGCAGACACTGTGCGGATAACTTCGCTAGTAGGCCGGAAACAATCCGAGGGAGTAGCTTTAGACAAGTGCAACCTAGCACTAGCCAAAAAGCCGCAAGAAAATGTTGAAGCTGCCAGATTGGGAAGCGGTTAGACACAATACTCAACAGCTGCGGCTAAAAGGAAAGGGCGCCTCTGTCCACCATTACCACCCCAGGTCAGCCCGGTGGCAAAGATGTCCCTCTTCGGAAGGGGCGCAACGGTTCTGACAGTAGATGGTACCTTCGCTGCCTCGAAAAGGGCTTTGTACCTGAGGAAGCAAGGAAAGAGGCAGAAGAACATAAGGCTCAGCGTGGTTCTAGACCAGCTCTATTTCATCTCCTGTATCTAACGTACAGAAAAAGGCAAAGGTGATTGAGTAGTCGAAGAAGTCGCGGGCAAAGCCTGTTAAGTATGTTGCTGTCTCACATGACGGCTGCAAAAGCAGGTACCGCTAGCGGAAACCGTGTCATGACAGCAATAGGTGAGCAAGTCGCAGTTCTTTCTTTGTGATTATCACAGGGATATGCTGTGTACCTACAATCCAAAACCCTAGAGAATGCTTTGATTGATAAAATGGTCTTAGGATGAACAACTGAGGCCGATAAGGCTGTCAGGTACAATCCTAACACCAGTCAAAAAAGTTAAATATCTGTGACTAAACTTAGACAAAAGAGAAAACCAGGTAAGCCGCGCGGGCTCTAATGATTTGTCGAAGCCTAGCGGGCAAATCCTGGGGATGTAGCCCGACCATATTTAGATGGATGTATATTGCTGTTGTGAGACCAATAATCACATATGGAGCGATTGCATGGAGTTTGAGTGTGAGTGACACTGAATAAGGTGCAAAGACTGGCATGCCTTTGTATTACAGGGACCATGAGAACTTGTCCAACTGCAGCCATTGAGGTACTATTGGAACTAACTCCATTGCATCTTGTAGCTGAGGAATGTGCAAGTAAAACGATTCTTAGATTGGCCAAAGAAGGAATATGAAGAGATAAGTGCATTACATCGAAACAATTCGAAGCAGTGCTCAAAAACTACCACTTCTGGCCTTTCCTATAGACGACATCATTAAAAGGTTCAACTCCCAAAAGAACTTTGTTGCCAAGCTCAGTAAAAAAAAGAGCTGGAGCTAGAAACTGACAAATCACACAATAAAATGGTACACAGATGGATCAAGAACTGTTGAGAAACTGGAGCAGGAGTATTCGGGACCAGAACCAAATACTCTGAATCCATGGACAAAAGCACCGGTATCTTTGAGGCTGAAATCTATGCCTAGATCGATGTGTCCAAGTCAATCTTGTCAGAAACCACGCCAACTGTGATATAACTAAAATGTCAGATAGCCATGTTGCTATTATCGCATTTGACTCTTATATTAAGACTAAAACATTTGGGCAAGTACCAAGTATCATCCTCTGTTTCTTAAAGGAAACTGGATTAGAGAGAGTGCTCTTCTGGCAAGGCGTAGTAAGAGTACATAACCCTCAAAATGATTCCGAAAGAAATCCAAAAGCGAGGGGAACTTCATATATGGCATATAGGGCATGTGCGTCTCCAAGGTGTTAACTGAGGGCACAATAGACCAACAGGTCGCAGTGCAACATACCCCGTCTTCAAATAATAATATACAGGTACTGTTCATCCCATTCGTATATGTCTTTGATAATTTCAATCAATTGTCTTGATTAATTCAAGATACTTTTGAAAATCGACAATTTTCATGCGGACTGGACCTGGCCAGTCCATAATTTAGTGGGTTATAATTTGACAATTAATAGGAGGAAATGGATCACAAGTTCATAATTATTAGATGAGTTGGCAATCAATTCTTCGAATCAGAAGAAACATTGCAGAAACATTTTAGAAATATTTCAGAAGCAAAACATTTATGAAATATTTCGTTCGGTCTGGACTCAATTTCCTATTCGCGACGGAAAACTTATTTCTACTGGTAATTGTATAATACAAAATTCTGCTCTTGAATTCAACTAACAATTCCTTTTTAAAAACTTGTCACCTATAGAGTTCTAGAGCACTCTTTCCACGAACGATTTCGTACGAACGAGTCGTACATTGCCTTTGCAGCAAACAAAAAGATTTCACCTTTTTTCCGACGGAAATGAAATTTTTTCCACGTGAATCGATGTGCAGTCAACCTGCCCTGTCTGTTCAACCCTGCTTCAACTTAGTACCTAATATAAGTTTGTTTTAGCTGGTGCTCTGTTCACAGGTCCAGTGTCCAGCGGAGCATACTAAAAACCTATTACATTAAATTACACAGTCGTCGGAAAGTGCTGAACCACGGTGCGATGTGCAGTTCTTTTATTTCGGTTTCTTTTTTGTCATTACTTACCATTGCGCCCAAAGCGTACGACCACAGTTAGGCAGTAACTCCATGGTACCGTCCAACCTCTGGGGATGAAGTTACCCTAAATTACACAATATGCCGGTCAGTACACCGGTAGAAGCAGATTATCAACTGGCCAACGTAAATCACTGCATTAGTGGTTGGCCTTTTCTCGCCTTCGGGTTTTGCGACCGTCCTCGACGTAAGGTTAAGCCATCGTCATTAAATCGGAGTTTATTCCGCCATTAACGCCTGTTGCTCCCCTCGGATATGATGGCGGTGTTGGCTGCAGTCCACAAACCCCTGAGTGTGGAGTATGTGAGATGATTATGTTACTTTTGCTAACAGGTGTGAATGTGAATTAATTAACCACAAATACTATAAACACCGAGTGAATTAATCTGTTTGTGAAGGTTGTGTGTAATTATTGTGCGGTTGGATAATGGGAATGATGGTTGGAAAATGTTCGCACTCGGATGTCAATACCAGACCACAGATGTGAAAATGATTTGAAATTGACTTTTGGTGCAGAAAATTACTGAATTTGGTTAGGTTGTTTCTTATGCTGCCTTCTGAAATGTTTTCAGGGCACTTCGCAGTATATTGATAATCAATTTTTTTATGGAATTTGGTCGGAGTAGTTAACAGCATTCCGTCAAAGACTATAGTAACATCTAGAAGCACTAGAACAAGAGCACTCAAACGCAATTAGTCTATTATGCCATCAAAATAGTTTTACCATAGTGTTGTAGTTTTTCGTTCATCGTAGAATGTAAGTTTTTGCAGACTTTTTTATAACCTCTGCCGATCGTGCAAAATGATTTCGTATTAAACTAATTACAAAACTATCAACGCGCAAGATCACCGCATCGTTATAAATATTTTTGTTTGAAATAAAATGTAAAAAATCACTCTCAGCGGACCTACATACATATATATACTTACCTAAACATGCCCGAAGGCTTTTTCTTCCCAAAACCCACAATTTTTCCATACAAGAGGGACTTACATATGTTGAACCTTATGGGACTGCGCTGTACCATTATTAATACTGCTATGTATTCTAAGATTTTTCCAATTTTTCCTTAGGTCCTTAGACTGCCCTAAACAAGATAACCTCATATTTACTAAAATTAATTTTAAGTTTCGAATTATAACAGTAAGCTTGTAACTGATTAAATTTCTCTTGGAGGTTATCCTGTATGGCCCTTACCCTAGACCCGTGAGAGTAGAGAATAATACCGTCGACAAAGACTGTAGTCTCTTCCCTGTCCATCAAGAAATCACTTAAGAAAATACTAAAGAGAATAGGCGAATTCACTGTGCCTTGCAAACCATTTTCGGTATGAAAAACCTTACATATTACATCCGTAACGTCAGTTACTACAAATTTTCTACCAAATATCACTTAAATATAATTTTTGTTAATTAATCTGGGAACCCATATCTGATTAATTTCACTAGTAAACCGTCAGACCAAACTGTATGGAAAGCCTTTTACAGATCCACTGAACAAGCGCCAGTAGATTTTTTCTAACTAGATTCCAATTGACATCAGAGACTAATTTGGTCATGGCGTGTTCTTCTAAACCTGATGGAATGCGGAAACTGGAGAGGTATATGTGTTCTTCCAGCTGTAGCCAAAATAATAGCAAAAATAATTCTGGACCGAATTAAAGAGCATTTAGATTCTACTCTCGATGTCAAACAGGAAGGCTTTCGCTCTGGATCCTCCTGCATCGACCACATATACACCTTACGGATCATAATTGAACAATGCCTTGAGTACAGGTCTCCGCTACATCTGTTGTTTATCGACTTCAAAAAGGCTTTCGACAGCTTGAATCGAGATGATATTTGGCTTTCCTTGCGCAGGAGAGGCATCCCGGAAAAACTTATTGCTATTATCAAGGTTACATACGAGGACGGTAAGTGTCACGTCTTACACAACGGTAAGGTGTCAGAGGAATATGATGCCCAAAGTGGAGTACGTCAAGGATGCATACTGTCACCACTATTGTTCTTGGTGGTTATCAGCGATGTACTCCGTGCAGCATTGACGGAAGGAAACAATGGAATTCGTTGGACTATGACTTCTTACCTTAAACACCTAGACTACGCTGACGATGTTTGTCTACTTTCACGTCGGATAATGCACCTTCATCTAATGGCCCATAATCTAGAAACTGAGGCAAACAAAGTGCGGCTCAAAATAAACACGGCCAAAACAAAAACCCTCAGCACTTCCAACACTAACGCTCAACTTAACATTGCCGGACAGGAAGTCGAGAAAGTTGACAACTTTCTATATTTAGGAAGTGTGATCTCTGGACGTATGCAGTAGAATCGGGAAAGCTAAAGCTGCGTTCGGTATGCTATCCACAATCTGGAAAAGTAATGTTATCAGCTTAAGAACCAAGCTGCTACTGTTCCGCTCTAACGTGGAATCGGTACTACTGTATGGGTGCAGTACCTGGAAGGTGGACACCATTAACACACGCAGGCTGCAAGTCTTCGTAAATAAGTGTTTAAGAACCATCTTGAGAATTTTTTGGCTTAACCGGATCTCCAACGACCAGCTTTATATGAGAACAGGTCAAGAACCTAAAAACATTACTATACGAAGGAGAAAGTGGCAGTGGATTGGACACACTCCATTGCGATATACGCCATGCAGTGGAATCCGCTCACCCAAGCACGCAGAATAGAATATCCGCTCACCCAAGCAGGCAGGACGCCCTAGGCAAACATGGCTCAGAACAGTTGAGGAGGCATCGAATTCTCTAGGAATGAGTTGGAGGCAGCTCAAATGCGTTGCAGAAGTACGAACTAGATGGCGCGCAGGCATGGTTGACGCCCTAAGCCCCTCGAGGGATTAAAGGACCTAAGTAAGTAAGTATGTTCTTCTAAAGCCGGATTGGTTTTTTGAAATAAATTGCTTAAGCTCACAGATATGCAGAATTGCATTGCTGATCAATATTTCAAAGATCATCCCAACATTCGAAAGAAGACTGATCAGTCCAAAATCAAGTTTATATATAGGTACATATGTGCTTATACATACATATATGTACTATGTATGTACATCGAATGCTCATTTCTTGCTGTCAACTGTCATTGTAATCTTTCAACTCATTTTTCTCAAACTCTACCCAACAACCTAGCTTAACTAACTTTGCAGTCGCATGTGTAATTAAATTATGAACGCATGTAGCCCCTTCTAATGGGAGCTACGAAACGAAATAGCACAACAACCCATTCGAACACATTAACCGAGTCAACAAATCAACCCTCTTTTTGGCAAATCAAATTATTGGAAAACAACAATTTTTCTAGGGTGAGTGAACAGTATTTTGCAACCATCACTATCCTCTTCCCCTAACGCATATATGTGTGTATTAGATCCAATGAAGCATAAGCCCACCGCTGCTGTCCACCAGCCAACGAATACAAAACTAAATCAAAGCCAATAACCTAAAGAGCTGCTGAGTGCGTTGTTGTTCCCTTTTTACGATATCAGTGTCATCGTAAATATGAAGAGGATATAAAAATTTATTTCATTTGTGTAAGATAACACTGTTGCCCCTCGTTTCTCGTTTCTTGTGGTATTTTTGCACAACCATTATCATTACAAACGGATAACGCCAAGTGGATAAGAATAAGGATTTTTTCTTAGTCTTTTATTGCCCTAAGACGACGAAGACACAGACGAGGGATAATATATTCCCGCAATAATCATAATATTTATTCATTTCCGGATTACTCCTTGAATATATGCATTTGTCGACACTTTGTATTGCAATAACACTAATTTCTTGAAGATGATAATGGAAGGCTTTTGCGTCACTTTTCGAAAATGAGAATGTTTTCATTCGTCTTATCCATTCTTTGAAAATACATACTTTTTGCAGCAAATCTACTTCATCCAGAATCGCCCATCGTATCCTGTGAGGGTCAATTTCGAGGACGTTTTTTTGATTTATGTCTGCAGTCCGATAAGATACGAGTCCTCTTGAAGTCAAATCAACCATTCATCTATGAATCATAATAAAAATTATATTTACTTCTAGAGATATATATATATTTTTTTTTTTTTTTGACAAATCACTTGAATCCGGAAAGGGAGACCTATACTCGTACACGCCCGAGCTACCCTCTTCTTTTGCTGGACAAACTGCGTACGGTATCTTTGATTTTTTTTTATCGTTTTTACCTAATTCAACAATGCGGAGGGCAAACTGACCATAAAAATTAGTTTACTTCCTAATGTGAGGGTAATAGGGCGGAATTTGTCATTCTTTCTTTTGAACCCACGGCATCTATGATGTATTATAGGTCATTTATATGTTTTTCTTACTTTTTTTTTATTCTTTTAAGTTATGGCAACAATATTTATTTTTATCGGTTTTATCTATTCGCTTTGATTGTAGAAATTTGTAACAAAAAGAGGGTGGATCTGACAGTGATTTTGAAACGAATTAAGGCTAGCAATATTTTTAAAAACTTTAAGGCAAGATAAATTTATGAAAATATGTGCTGCTATTTATAATTTATTTTAAAAATCAAAAATATTCTGAGAGAACGGACAATAACAGTTCAGTCGTCATTAACAAATGTTCCCCTTCACTTGCCCTGTATAAATTCAGATCGTTAATTCTTATTTCAGTAATTGGACCTGCAATTGTGTTAATATAAAATAAAGGGTAGTGAAGCGAATATATGAGAGCACAAACGCTCGTACGCTAACCTTTCATTATCAACTCCTACTCTACACCTCCGCGTTGATTGCTGATGGGTGCCTAGTACCTCGACTGGAGATTGGGTAACCAACCCCTTTGGAAGATTGTTAGAGACAGCGAACTAGAGAAGTGGGCGGAATGTTTTCTCACGAAGGCACTTCTTCATGCTCCAAGCGGCAGCAGACGAATTTCCAAATGGAATCAACGGTGGCGTCTACAGGTCCAGTCACATTTGAAACCCAGGCCTGTAGGGATCTCCAATAATGAGCTAGGGTGTTGGAAAAGATTTGGTGACGAATGAACCCTTAATGGGCCAATGGCATACACCAGCGTACACCAACTCATTTCTAAAATGTGGCCTGATAAATGAAATCTCCTCACTATTTGCCCGAGCCACAAGAAAGGAGACCCCCTCAATCGCGCCACTGATACCTCTGTATATCAGTCTCCTCAACATCACGTACAAGGTCCTATCTGCCGTATTGTGTGAACGTCTGAAACCCTTCGTCAACAACCTGATTGGCCCCTATCAGTGTGGTTGTAGACCAGGAAAGTCCACAGTCGATCAAATCTTCACACTTCGACAGATCCTAGAAAAAACTTAAGAAATCCAAATCGATACCCACCATCTTTTCATCGATATTTTCAAGATATGACAGTACCTATAGAGACGAGCTATACAGAGCCACGTCTAGTTTTGGCACCCCTGCCAAACTTGTCTGATTGTGCAGAATGACGATGGAGAACTCTCGCTGCTCCATTAATTTCGGTAACGGACTCACCGAGACCATCGATGTCAAAAAATAACTTCAAGAAGGTAAGGAGACTCTGTATAAGACCTTCATTATCCCAGTCCTGCTTTATGGCGCTGAAACTTGGACGCTATCTGACGCGGGTGAAGATATCCTCAGTCGTAAAATGTTCGGTCCAATTTACGTTGACGGGCTTTGATCTCAAACGACTTGGTGTGCCCAACTGGAGGAAGTTAGCTAAGGACCGGGCTAACGCTTGTTGGTTGAGTCCCAGGTTCACCCCGAACTGTAACGTTACCTAAGTAAGTATGTATGTATGTATACATTTAAGCAGGCAAAGGCAATCTGATTACAAAAATAGTTCTGCATCTATAGGATGCTAATGAAAGAATTGTAATGAAGAATAACATCATGCAGTACGGTCAATAGAAGAATGAGCCCCAAGCTTTACAAGTTAAGATACTGAGCTATGTACATATGTATGTAGCTTTGTAAATTGAGAATTATATTTGCGGCTATAGAGTTTCCAAATAACATAACAGATGAGGTACTCGTATAAAAAAGTGGGGTTCTGTAAAGTGGAACTGTGGAATATGTGTCATACCTTCATAAAAGGTTGGAACATGAATAAAATTTTTGACTTAAATTCAGTCATGCGATTATAGTGTAAACTTGTGATGGCTTTATTAATGTTATCAAAACTTCAAGACTATGCGAGGTGTAAAAAGATAATAATAAGTAAATCGATACCCAAATATAAACAAAACTTATGTTTATATCTGGGCTTTTGAGTAGGAGAAGCGGTACAAGTGTAAAATTGTTTTAAAACCGCCCACTACCACGCCTACTTTTTCATAGCTTCACTATTTTACATGAAATCGATAAATTTTGTTATATATTTAGACATTCAGGTTATCTTTAATTCACCCATACATCGTCTTTAGATCACTTTTCACCCATACATCGTCTTTAGATCACTACTGTTTCAATAAACAAATGAAGTATACCACGTCTACCGCGTCCAGGGGTAATGGAAAAGCAGAGGGAGGATTGTATCTTTTTTGTTTGCTTTATTATTTAATTTGTACGTTTACTTACTGAACTTACCGGATGAAGCCAGAAAAATGATTTGTATTTACTACAATTATTTATCCGTGTATCACATTAGCACTGAATAATAGATGACAATTTTTGCATAATTTTGTAAAAATACAAAAGTCACCCAACGTACATACATACATATGTAAGTAAACTGTAAACCAGTCAACACTCACACCCTCCGAGGGCATTAAAAACCACCACCATAAATAACATTTTAATACAGCAGCTCAGCGCAGTTATTTAGCCAGATCCTTTTTATTGTAATCTGGCGACATATTTCCCTAATGAGACTGCTGACACCCGGAACAATTTTTTCCAGCGACAACGCATAAATAAAAATCACACCAAGAGAAGGAGATTCCTTCCATTCCAAGTCAAGCCCCGACAAATAAAAACGTTTAGCAATAAATTCTTCTTTGACGGCAACAACAATAACCCTGCGAAAAAAAACCATTCTGCAACACTGTTAAAAGCATATACATAAGACTTTTTAATGACACTTTAAGGACTCGCTTCTTCATCCCCACTCACGGCCCCATAAACACAGATTGCTCTGGCGAGGTGTAACATACAGAATGCAGTACTACAGATTACAGCCAATAAAATATGAAATATAACAGCGAATACGTATGTACGTATGTATGTATATTATCAACGCGTTTGCATAAATCTAGCAAGGATTCAATTTTTACGACTAAATCTGAGAACATGCTTTCAAAGTGATTTTACGCTGCGTAAAGATTCAATGACTTGTGAGTGGTTATAGTGCAGACTGTCTTATGAAAACCCTGTTTGTCTAACAAAATGCGAGTAGGAGTACATGAGTGGAATATAATAAATTTTTATTCTTAGAAGGAAATTATCCGTCAACCACATCAAAGGAATGCTCCCAAGACATCACCACAAACATGGAATTGTGGAATGATCATAGATGCTCCTCATCGTCTGGCGGTACAACCTTAATTAGCATTAAGTTCGCTTCGCTGATTTTAATTTTGATGTGGTTCATCAACAACAGGAAGACCGAATTAAAAAAAAGGAAAACCAGGAGAAATGATTTGTTGGAGTTTTTGTAGAGCTGGATCCTGATTTATTTTTTCTTCGCCTTTTAAGAAGAAATTCCAGATGCCTAGCCACAAGTACTCATTTAAATCTATTTACGCAAGTCGAAGGCGATGGGGGCGACCAGTCTATTTCAGCAGGAGTAATTTATGGTTGCACACAGGGCAACCACTTAAGACGCTACGGTCAACTGAGCTAAGGGGGATTTTTGTTTAGTCTTAAGTCAATTAGAAAGTTTGTTCAATGCGAACCTCAAAGTTAGATTTAAAAGAAGTGAATTTTTTTGTGCGGAAATCATTGAGAATACGACTGCTAATTAGTCTTAAGGGTGATGTGGCGGGCGAAGGTAAAGGACAGTTTTAAAATTGTTATATAAAATGCTAATGTTATAATTATCTGTAGTCAGACAATTTTATGACATATAATCAATTATAGATACAAGTAGGATAGCCAAAAGTTTCCAAATCAAGGACATTTACAACCCATCATACTACATATGTACATATGTATGTAACTACAAATTTTTTGGCGCGACAGGTCCATGGGACCCAGGGCCTAGCTTCTCACAACCATTCGTGTTGTGCGTGTTATATTCTTCACATGAATGGAAGGGGCCTACTGTTTAATGCCGGATCCGAACGGCAATTTTGAGAAGCTTTTAATGACAGTTTTACTCTCGGATGTTTGTCAGACGCTCGCGAGAGGTGGGGCCGTGAAAGAAATTTAAGTGTTGTCTGGGGATTGAACCGGGAACCCCTTGCTCCGTAGTCCAACGCACTAACCACTTGAGCCACGGCGCCCACACGGTATGTATGTATGTATGTAACTAGCAAACTTTTAATAAATGAAGTGTATCTAATCACGAAATGAGAAATGCATCAGCGGGAGAAGACTCTGCAGTCATTCTTTTATAAAGGTAGTCTCCACGTGGAGACTTCAGGGAGTCCTTACCAAAATTACAAGTGCAATATTAATCGATCTTCAAGCCAAATAGTTCGCTTGATTACAATTTAGTTTTTGGCCAGCAATGTGCCATAATAAAATAACTACTAGTAACTACCAAGTTAATAGAAAACACAATTTCTAGACTTTAATTTTTCGCGTAGTCCCACTTGTTATGTCTTTGCGCATAGAAATGATTTCTTTTTCGAAACCAATAGGCTTGACAAGTGGAAGTTCAACGACCCTTGCTTCAAACAAGCCGAGTATTAGCATATTATTACCAAGAAGCAGACAAAGCTCCAAACAATATCCAAAAATTCTTAATTCTTAAAAATAGTTTTGTTTGAGAACGAATCAAAAACTCTACGTCGCAATACAACAAAAGAAACAGGATCACACCTTACGTGGCAGAGAAGTTTCTAATGACGGAATGGAATAGAATCCACACAATCAAGCCAGTATAAAAGTGAACCTTGTTTATTTCGTGTCTAAATATTTATGTACATACATATCAATTAATTTTTTCAGGAACTAATAACAATTTAAACTTCAAAAATGTCAAGCAGCCATCACCCATTTAAATTTTAATGAACAGTCAACATGTCTCTTTTTCCACACCAGATAACATTAGCCTACTGAAAAATCCACTGTTGCGTTGACAACGATAATAAATGAATGCGCTTAAATTTAAATTCTGCGGGCTTAAAATATCCACATTTTAAAGTAGCATAATCAAGAGGAGATTATATAATTAGTCTGAAACTGATTGATGAGTGAGGAAGCAAACCAACCATCCAGCTATGCAGCATCATCCCCCGAGAACTCATCAGCACCCAGTGTCTGGCCAACCACAGTTTTTGTTTGTCCTTAATACAATTTCAGTAAAAAGCAGTGACAGCTAGTGACGGGTGGAGGGGAGCCGGCAAATATGCAAATGGACCTTAATTCTAAAATGATTTTTAATAGAATCCAATGGAATTAGTTGATTACTTTAATGAATTTCTTATGAGCAAGGAATAATGATTAGATGCTACTGGTGCAGTTGAAAATTCTAAATACTGGTATCCATACTGATAATTAAACTTAAAGTTTAAGTTTACGATAGTAGCCACAGGCCGATATATTGAAAATCACGTTTTCTCCAAAAAACATCCGGCCAGACATCGGCTAATATAATCACTATTAGGAGAGTACAAATGTTAAGATTCTTCTCTCGGTAAGTTCACTTCCTACATACGTACGCACATGTACATCTGGTCCATTGTTTTCTTTCCACAACAGCCACTCTGAAAGTCAGATATTTTATTAAAGTCTTCGAGTGGGTCCTTATCGTCTCGGACTGGGATTTTGTATTTTGTAGCTTTTTCATTAACAATAAAATCAATAGAATCCTTTTGTGTGTTGGGTTCTCGGTAAATCCACATCACTCCCCCCGTCTCACCCGTCGACAATTACGGCAAACAACAGAGTTCCTTAAAAGTCGTCCTGTCCCGCACCACCATCACCATCACCACCACCGACATGAGGTTTTAATTTATCCCAAATTAATCAAAATACCCCGAATCGCAACTTTTGCGAATGAAAACCATCATCTATAAAATACCAGGCTAAGTGTATACTTTTTGGGATCCACGTATACGAGTGTATGTACACAATTACATGTTAACTTCATTATTGAGAAAATGTGCGTTTGATTGTACGTGCTTTGCCCACAGGATTTAAGGGAATAATGAACAAAAAGGGATGATTGGAACTTCATTAAGACGAAATAATAATAAGTAAACCCTGCACCACTGCTACGCTATACCCGGCTAGCACTCCCTAATTTTGCTAAATGATAGAAACCGGCGGAGTGTAGTCAAGGGTGCACATGGATATTCGGAAATGCCAAGTTCAATTATTCTTGTTGAGAATAAAATTAATTTCATTACGAAAAAGTGAAACAGCATTGGCGAGGTTGCACGGGTAAAGCTAATATTTTTGTGTGGGGTTGTACTTTAAAAAAAAAAAAATCTTTTGAAAAAAAAACTTACTACTGAAACATTTCGTATGCAGCTTGTGTCAAGCTTATGTACCTATTACGTTAGTGTGAAACACTCAAAAAAAATTCATAGCCTATTTTATTCACCGATAACCGATTAAAGGACGGACTAAAACCAAAGCTCGTTTGTAAAATCTTTCCATGGCCCTAGATGGTTTATCAAAAGAAAACCCTACTAAATATCGCTTATAAAATTCGATAAGTCAGCGATGGATTGAAAAGACCAAAGCCTTTCAAGACTAAACCCTCAATCTTGATTTTAAGCCCATATGTGACAGAATTAATCTCTCGGAGATAAACAAATCAATCGTCGAATTTGTGATTCCCCGAAAACTGATGCAATTATGTCGCTCTACTTTAGAAAACCTGCAATAGTTGGAGCTACATCACCAGGATCTCGACCAGAAGATGGGATGTGATGTGACTTTAACAACCTAGTGCCGGACTAAATAATGCATCATCTATCTGGGATGTGCAAAATTTGTCAACATCGTTGTACATTTTCAGTGAGCCAAGAGGCTAAAAATTTTTAACTTTAATAAAACTAATGTCGAATCAAATATTCTGCTTCGGCTACCTTCCGCCGAAAACGTGCTGGAGTCTATTCCACTCCACCAGACAATTGCATCATCAAGACTGCCGGGCCACTGTAGTGTATTTCAAGCAAAAGTCACAGCAGTCCGAAAAGCCCCAGCTTTGCTTTCAATTAACTCACTAGAGTGTAGCGCTGTTGTACTTTAGACAAAAAGACAAGCATCGATAAAAGCCTTGAAATCGCGAAGCGCGAACTATCAGCACCTATTAAGTCGATAAAGTTGGACTTGGATACCGCCGCCACCAGAATGGTGAACAGTAGGTGCAATAACATCGGTGCACGTCTTTCTTCTTAACAATTTTGACCAGAACTGGATTGTATCAAAACCAGACGACCTATCTCCCTCATGGGGCATTGTCTGATGGAAGATAGAAGGCTTCCTGCTCCCTTCAACGATTTGTCTATAAGCCGTAGAGATGAAGAATAGAAACTAAGACACACCTTCTGTGTAGGTACCTGCATGGCCTATCGGCTTTGAGAAGGAAACTCTAGGCGAATAATTCTTGGAATTAGTAATCTAGCCAAACTGGACTTAAGCAAAATAGAAAGCTTTGTCCTTGGCTCAAATTAGGTTAATGCCTACACAGCGAATCATATTACCGCATGGATTCACACCGCAACACCTAAGTATTTCTTGCCTGAGAGGGGACAGCCACATAACCCAACGCCAACTTGTACGCGATAGCTTGCAAATTGTCTTTAATACATATGCACCAAATAAACTGGCTACCATTTTGGAAAACGTATTTGAAACAAGTATTTATTCTAAAATATATGTACATGCAAGTTAATTACTTTTACTGGTAACAGAGTTACTCTTCATATAACCAGTTTCCATCTAGAATCCACAAAACAACTACCACCTGAGCTAATAGAATATTTGTCCACATATAGAGGTAACTATAACAAAGAAAATTAAAAGGAATGACTACGCACATTCATTCATATCTACAAACATAGTATGCAGCTATTCCCTGTCCCTAGAAAGATGGAGGCTATCAACTGAAGGAAGCATCTATTTGTTCGGAAGTGTTTGCCTTATTCAAATTACACGACCACATCTGGAGAGAAAGAGCAAAAGATTGACTATGTTATCTTTACCTGACCTAAGGTGACACAACAAAATGAAACTTGACAAGGGTCCTTGCTACTACACTGTCTATATTGTGTATTCACTATCGACTAAAACATCTTGTTAGCACTTAGAGTGCGAGCACAATGTACCCAAGCATCCTGTTTGCCTTTGCCCAAGTCAAATGCTAGTCCTTCATCATCGAACTACTTCAACTTAAAGTGCACTTTCGAACAAAAGGCAACGAATAAGTAAATGAGTAGCATGACATGACATTTTGTAGATACCTCCTTGGACTCCATTTCATGCCTCTCTTTAACTGAGGCACAATATTATGATGTTTAATTAGAGTCAATGAATTTGATTGGAACTTAATTTTCAAAGAAAGTCTTCAAAATTAAATTCTTTTGGCTTTGCACTGAGAGTGCCTTGTTGGTGGTTTTTTCCCCCCAATCAATGCGTGCACAGAAAACAAGGGTTCGGTTTGCATTATGTTGCCAAAATTTCAAAATGACAAAATGTCCTTGCCCAAAGACTGAATCTCAAACTACCTTTTCTATTTGGTAAAGTGTTATCCAGCCATAGGCGACCGTATTGCTTTTTAATGTTTCATAGATTACATTGTCCTTGGACGACAAGGACGCAGACGGATTGGACCGGATCGGTGTGTGTGGGAAAAAGGACCCACTGACTTGCCTTCGGATGGATTTTAAAATTTGTCCTTTACGCAGCACACTAATACATCATAATATGAGGTTGTCAGCAAATAAAAACCCTTTTCTTAATCATATGGTGACAAGTAGCAAATGGATTTTCTGGGAGTCACACAGATGTGACCATTGCCTGGACATGGTGTGCTTAGCACTTGCTTAACTCGGCTGGCATCCCCCTCTCATGGTACGAAGTGTTTTTTTGAAGAGGGTTTTGCTGAAGGCAGAATTGAAGCACCAGCACTGTTTTTTCATCCTTTAACTTTTCGTAGACCTTTACTTTGGGTTATTTTCTATTAACTTTAGAATGAGTTTGAGGTGAGAAGTCGCACTGGCAAATGGTTTGAAATGGAAGGAAACCCCAAAAATAAATCTGATTAAATTTTGGATTTATTTTCTAATCACAAGCCGCTTGTTGGTACTGGTGCAGAATAGGCTGCAAATAATAAATATTCATCCTGTTGGATGATTAATCTATAACACAAATTTAAGACGATAGTTTTAGTATAGTTTAAAACAGCATCATCATGCTTATGAAAGTAGACAAACAAACCAGACATATTAAATTCTAAAGCAAGAAGGGGATACTATAGTTTCCGAAGCGCCAAGATCTAAAAACGCAGTTTTGTAGTTTTCAATGAAATAAGACCAAAATATGAAGTATGTACCAACATGCTCTTTTTCACCTAGCTTAGGAGATATCAAGGTTTAAAAATTCAATTTTTCTACTGGGATTTCTTTTAACAAACAAAACACAAATATGTATTTGGCGCAACAGGTCCATAGAACCCAGGGCCTAGCTTCTCACAATCTTTCGTGTTGTGCGTGTTATATTCTTTACACGAATGGAAAGGTCATACTGTTTAATGCCTTATCCGAAGGGCAATTGTTTATTTAAGAAGGTTTTACAGTCGACAGTTGACAGTTATACACTCGGATGTTTTTCAGACACTCGCGAGAGGTGAGGCCGAGAAAGAAATTATAGGTGTTTTCTGGTGATTGAACCTCGAACCCCTCACTCCGTAGTCCAACGTTCTAACCACTTGAGCCACGTCGCCCACTGTTTCTTATTTCTCTTAGAATATACATATGTATACATTTTTTGGCGTCAAACCTAAAATATTTTGCATAATGTTAGGAGTATTTTTATTCCACATACATGCACATATACATACCTAACATTCCTGTGTACATACATACTTTGTTATACGACACGTAGCGGCGCCCTGGGCTCGCAAAATACCCCAGAGCTTGAAATCTTTTTAACCCGTGAAGCCACCAAACCACCCAACCACTTTGCTAACATCTAAAAGTAAGCAATAATTTTTCTGTTCCACGGCAAAAATATCATACATTTCAATAAAAATTTCGTAGGAAAAATATCTTCTAAACCAGGCAAAAACTATATTTGTGGTACTCTATACATATTTTGATCTTATTTCATCGAGAACTACAAAACTGAGTTTTTAGATTTTGGAACCTCGAAAACTAGAAGTTTTAAAATTTTCATATCAAATCATTAACCAGCATCACAAGAGCCTAGTAGTGCAATTGGCATAAAAAGCTTCTCACTTTCACCCATTGGTTCTGCCAAAAACCGTGGGCAGGTTTTGTTTGCCAAATCTAAATGTCTCAGACTTAGATTGTACGATTATGGATTCAGAATCCATTTTTTTGTTGCGTTGTGCTTAGATTTCACTTGTTTCAGTCACATGGTTCGGAGTTTTGTTTGCTGTATACTTGACCGGGCTTGAACCTGCATAGTACTGGTTGCAAGTAAATACACTATCCACTAAACTCGTACAATCGCTATTTAAAATTACGAAGTGCTAGAAAGGCTCTGGCTTTTATTTCATATTTTCAAAAACATTTTCTACTCTCAAGAAGTTCAGCAAGAAGCTACGAAACGAAATGCACCACAATACAATCCACTAGTGGGAACGTAAAAATTTCTAATTGCATACTTAAAAATCGATGCGTTGTTGGCCCGATTCAACCATTTAGATTTTAGATTAACCCAAACCCATTCACCTTAATGCCTTCAAACGGCAATATTCCACCCAAAACTGTTAAACACAAAACCCCAAAACCAATGTACAAAAAAAAAATATCAAGGAAATTAATCTTATTCTAAGCACGCTACACCATAATACCGAAAGACTCGGTACCAGTTGAAATCCTGACACAGACGCGGATCCGATTAAATTGGCAGAAAAAGTGCTAGGAACCCTAATTTGTGTTATTCCCCATTTCGCGTAAATACAAAATAGCTGTGAGCCAATTAGGGCTATATCTGTGTGTAGTTCTCTCTTTAACCAAATTCACATCAGGAATTCGGTTCGTTGCAAGGCCATATGCAGCAAAGCGGCAACAACAGAACGAATTTTCACAAAAATGTTGGTAATTTGTTTATTTTACCTTCTTCATTTTATTTCTTGTTCTTGTTGTTTATATCCGTTAAATGAATGCCACCTGGTGTGAGTTTGGTCGGGGTGGCACATAGAAATTTGATTGCACATCGACACGTCATATAAAACTGTTGACGTGTGGATTAGAAAAATGAAAATAAAAAAACCTTACGATGGTAGATGCATCGACATTCTTTTGTAAATCGATAGATGTCTGACTGTTGGTTTTATGGAACTTTTTGTGAGAGATTTACCACACATCAATCGTATGACCTGTTGCGTTTGGTAAAAAAAGGAAATGGCTATATTACAATAGAGAACAAGGAAGCAGTTTAGATCTGTGTTTTCAAAAGTCTTGAATAATTGCACAGAAATGTAGGTAAATCTTAGAAAGAACCAATTCAACTTTTAAATTCAAACTATGGTTCGTAAGATTCCTTGATATTTCGCCACTTTTTGTTGACGGAGCGCTCTATAAGACATCACTAAGCACCACCATCAAGAGTAGTTGTAAGAGTATGCCGTTTGAGAAACGCCGATTTGGACCTCAAATTCTTCCGACAACCTATCCCTAGATGTCAAACCTTCATAACTTGCTTTTGTATTAGCCACCAAATCATTCGGAATGTCTCTCCGCTTTGAAAGCCGCTGCATGAATCCTGAGGGGACTCTACGGTTGTTTCCATATTTTGTTGACCAGTTGATTGGTTCTTTCAGGCGTACCTCCGAAGATTGTCTTATTCCTAAACCAAGTACTATCAACTTAAATATAGTTTTTAGGTCAAAGGATGTTTCGGTTAAGACGACAAATGCCAAAGGATTGAGATACCTCGATTACCTCGAAAGTATGTATGTACATAGTTAGTTGCAAAATATCAACCAAGTTTTTGAATAAAAACCCCCCCAAAAATGGGCGTGGCCGAATATAACGTATGGATGGATTGTAGATAATTTGATAACCTAAATCTTTACTATTTAGTCTTAATGATTTTTTTCGATTAAAACAAGTGAAATAGTGGTAGTGGATCGATTTCACAGATTGAAGGAATGGAGAATCGATTTCGCTATTGATACTAATCCCGAATATACATATATAAACTTTATAGGGTCTATCTCGATTATTACTTTATGTTACGCACAAACTATATCAAATTTAATATACTCTTAGGATAGGATATAAAAACGGCCGCATTCTTTGTGTTCAAAATTAAATACACCATCACGAATGGAAACACAAAACAAAACTCTGTAACATAGGTCACCGTACCATAAAGTATTCACCTACAAAACCATTCTCTGTGTAAACACAATATTGGGTATTGCTCCCATCATGCTGTTATGCCAAAATTGAAACTATTATTTTTCTGTCCACCAGTTTCGAAAGGTAATCGTGGTCGTGGCGTATGTGCTGTAATAATGAGAAAGAGCTTTGTGCCAGCGACGATATTCAAAATCATAAAATAGTTTTCACCCTTAAATAAATACTAGGATCAGACAGTGAATCCCTAACCAGCTCGGGTAATATATGAATCTAATCTCAGTTAGTTAGCTGGCACAGCCTTTCGCTGGCGATGGTTATGGTTGGGCGAATAGCGTTTGTTGCTACCACCGAACCATCATCAGTAGTTAGTAAAATTATTGCTTTTGTATCCCATGAAAAGGTATTTGCAAAGGACTCGAAGGAACTCTTACGGCGAAGCCAAATAGTGGCTTTGTACAGACAAAGGGTTAATAATTTTAGCGTTGAGCTAATATCCTTACGGATTTATGTGGAGTGTAAGATCTATAATAGGCGAAGATTTTGTCTATGGAAAGGGATCAATAAAAGCTAATGTCATATAATGGAATGGAAATGGATGGCATGACCAAGGAATCATGAAATAGGGTTAAGCTTATAAAAGCGAAAATAATCAATAAAAGGACACTTCTGTTGACAATGAATATTTACCATAAGAAAGTATAGAACTGAAACCATAAACATGTAAATTGGATCCTTTGTTTTTTTTAATGAACTTTTAATCTCAGTATGTAAATAATTGTGAAGGACAAAAGAGCGCGCTAATGTCAACGTTCGTTTTTACTTGCACCTATACCTATAGGGCAAGTATTGGTTTCGTGAAAAATTTCGAACTCGAGATTTTAATCAAACTTGACATTACTATGATGGAGAAGTCCAAAAAAGTGGGTCCGCCAATTCCGTCTGTCTGTCTGTCTGTCTGTCTGTCCGTCTGTCTGTCTGTCTGTCTGTCTGTATATTCGACTGCAGCCTAAACGGCTGGACGGATTTGCTTCAAACTTCATACCTGGGGTCTGTGGGATGATCCCTAGAGGCGAAATTGGAATTTTCATTCTAACCTCAAAATTAAGGGTAGTTTACTTAAGGCCGATTTCACTAAAAAAGGATTTTCTCGAAAACGGCTCTAACGATTTTGATAAAATTTCATATGTGAGTTAGTTCGGGCATTTGCTATTAAATGGCATACCACGTTTTGCGCGAAAAATGCGTATAACGGTAATTTTATAAATTTACTGTTTCTCGTCTATTTCTACAGCGATTGGGCTTAAAATCAATATCTGAGGTGGATATCCTAAATGCAAAATTATAATATACCAAGTTTTGGAACTGCCACGCCTACTTTTAAAAAATTTTATTTTTTAAAAATTTTTACTAGAAATCGAAAAAAATTGTTAAAACATAATTCATAGGCTTTGAAAATCTCTATAATTTACCTTAACATCATATATGGCCAAGCCCACGTTTTGATGGCATTTTTACAAAAAAAAACTTGAATTTCAGTGCTTATACGATTATAAACTAATAGCATTAAGGTGCAAGTACGTACGACCCAGTCGTGCACTTTATTTAAAATACGAATACGAATTGTGACTGACATGATTAAAATATATTGTACCTTCATATACATACATATATAATATGTATAATATGTATGTATATAAAACCAGTTCAAAATCGATTACTGGAGTCGTAATCCATTTTCGTAGTGTAACGATTTTTTTCAAAGATTCTATTTCCCTTCCAGTTTTAGTTCAGTAGTCTAAGAAATACTTTCCGAACATTCGCATTGCTTTTTTCTGAAAAATATAATTACATACATATGTGTGTATGTATGTACATAGATATGAGTACATACTCCCTTTTTTCATGGGTTGAGGATCAATTTGTTATTCTTGGCACCAATTCTGAGCCATAATCTTAGGGAGAGATAATTAGATAAGCCCAATTTCTTTAACCCTTGAAAAAACACTGGTCATACTCTGTACAAATGGTAAATGAGTAAAGTAAATTAAAATGTACCTACTCGATAATCCTGATCCATGTCAATCGAAGAGAAGTATTGGTTATTGGAATTACATACATAGCTCCAAGACCTGTGCACAAGAAGGCCACAGATCTAGATACATACGTTGGTATCGCGCATATACAATTCTATTCGCTGACATTCCAACAAGAACATATTGCTTCGTTCAGGACTATTTATTATAATCGATACAGATAAAGATTTTTTTTTTGTATTCTACGATGCGTCGCAACGTCGTTTTCCTCATTTCAATATACATATACGGGGACAAAACGAAATTTCACTCGACATACATACAAGTAACAGTTGCTTGAACAGTGGCGGCTTTCGTCGTCCTTCATTATCGAAATGACCTCTTCTTTCTGTCGAAAGTCTAATGCATTACTTAAACCCTCCAGCAGCGTAAGACACTCTTTAAGAATTATCTCATCACAGGGAGTTAAGAACAAAGTTGCAAAGTAGTTAAAAGTAGCATTCTGTGTATGTATTACAATAGGCGATGAATTTTTATAATAACAAAACGGTTTATCAACTTAGACAAGATAAACCAATTTTACATGACACAGTACGATATCCTTTGCTTGTTTTCATCAAGGTTTTTTATGTTTATACTTCCTACATACATGAATCTCATAAACCAATTTCGTTCAACACAACTAAATCCTCAAAACACAAGGACACATTATACCGCCATCATTTTAATGAATCCATATGTATATGCGCGAGGAATAACTTATGAATATCTTAACTAAATTATGTTCCTTCACATCCGCACGGTCACTAGGTTTCCGAAGTGCCGACAAGAAGCCAACAACAACATTTCATCTAAGACACAGAAGGTAATGAACTTTCCTTGATTAGCCAAACCACCCCAACCAAGAGACCCGAATGTGATGGGCAAACCATTATCATATAATACCAATGGATGTGTAGCGGATTTATGTGCAGACACGTGAACAGACTGCGTTGTCCTCAACGCTGTCGTTTATGGGCACAATCGTATGAAAACTAATCAGACAGTGGAATAATCCCACAACGTCATCCCCTTGTCTAACCTGTCGACCCAGCAGCGTCAGGATTGTTTGGCAACATATCACGGTATTCCTTTAGAGTCACCTCACCTCTACTCTTGCTCAGAACATCTGCCACTTTATAGTTTGTCATAAAACAGAATGAATCGTAAAATTGCACAACATAGCCCTTGTGTGGATGGGCTTTAGGTATATGTGAATGCAGTACACAGTTTACATTGTACCCTGCCTGTAATTACCGATCTACGGCACACACAGAGACAACACGCAGGGACAAAAGGCCAAAACACTTTATGTTTGGTTCTAAAGCTTTGAATCCACATCTCAGGGTAGAGTGAGTAACTATGTTCTGGGCCGTCCCTAATTAGGATCCAATTCATTTCCACCGCACATGAACGAGGCCAAGCAACCATAATGTGTTTCGGTTTGTCCATTGTATGTGGGCATTGAGCTTGAAGAGCTCCTGTTTGTTTTTGGTATAGCACATTGTTCTACTGCTCCGGTGTTGACTGCCGAAGAGGTCATGTTGGGCTATTATTTAAATTATTTTCATTGTTTGGCTAATTAGTGCGGTTAATATGCGTTCCTTCCGATATAAGAGGATATGCGAACAATTAATGACAGTTTTAACGGTTTGTTCAACAACAAATACGAGTACAAGGATTAAGTTATATGTGGAAATTTAGTTATTCAGCTCTCTACATACACTCTAGAAAGTGGAAAATTTTTGTAGTCTGTGTCACTTTTCAATAAGGACATACTGTCAAATATGAGTCATTTTTGGTTTGAATGCATACAAACGGCCAACTTAACGTTGAATTAAAAGTAATATTGATGAGTTTCGCACTCAATACACTCTATTTCTATCGACCAGATTAAAAACTGCGCGTTTGGAAGAAAATATCGCCACTGTAGATGCTAGTGTTGCTGAGGACCTAAATTTCTCGATTCGACGGCGGCGGCGTGCCCAGAAAATGGGGCTTTGTCTGTTCACTATGTAGAAGACTTATCACATTTAATTGGCACAAGGATTGAAGCCAAACGAACAACATTTAGGCCGCGAGTTCACGGATCCTAAATTAGCAGGAAGTGAAAATTTCCTTTCGCATCCTTTTTTATAAAATGAGGTTGAAGCTTGCGTTTAGATCAATGGATTATTTATTTCCATATTTGCGTGACGTCAAACTGGAAGATGGCGAACCATGCCTTACTGCCAATCTATGGAATTATTGGCAGAACAGTTCGACGATAACATCACCTCACGTCAGGGTAAGTTCATTGGCCACCAAATTATGCGAATTATCCCCACTAAACTATTTCTTGTTGAGATATCGTAAGTCGCTATGTCGACAATCCAATGAGCATTTACGTTCGGAAGTCATCATTGTGCGCGTTATTTGTGATATACCTACGGTCCCAATATATGTACATATGTATGTCCGAAATTGTCTCTTTTTCGTGTTTTATTAAAAAATAAAATTATGACTTTCTGTTGGTTTCTTTTTGAATCATATGTTATTTTGACACTGACTCAGTACCAGATTTGATAACCGAACATATTCCCGTATTCGTCCTGTGCACACAACGGAGCATATTGCAACTTTGCAGGTTTTTGGAGTGGCGGTTTATTGTACTATTTTGCTTGCAAGATGACAATGAAAGAAATGTTACAGTCAATGGAGAGTGCTCGGTAGGCATTTTGACCAATTTTTTTTCGCCGGATTTTGAAGTAGGCAAGCTATGGTCCGAGCAAGATGAGAGCACGTGCTACACAAACCGTCCAACAATCGATTTATTGCACACTAGGTTCAATAATCGTGTAATCAGTCGTTTTGGTGATGGTGCACGGTCGGCATGGAGCTGCTATTTGACGCCGTTGGACTTCTTTTGTGGGTGCCATTAAAAATCGATTCTATGCAAACAGTCCAAAGACGATTCAGGCACTCAAGAAAAATATTGGTTAAGCTATTCGTGATAGCAACAATCGTTGAAAAATATTGAACAGCGTTTTTATAGCCTTTTCAAAAAGCTAACCAACAGATGTCCCACCCTAAGCTCAATAGGATAATCACTATCAGATGACAAAATTAAGACAGGAAGATTTTTAATGCATTAGTAAAAAAAAGTAGAAGACTTTAATGAACTGAAGGATATCAGATATCCTGAGATACCTATCTTTATCAGAGTGGTGGTTTCTCTAACCATCACTAAGAGCACAATAGGCCAACGAGTGCGGATGACTGAAGGTACCACTCTTCATACCTATGTATTTATCTACCAATGTCTTTACATAAAATGGTGATGGGACATACTACTTCTTTTAAAAAAAAGTAGTTTTAAAATTTTCTTAACTTTTTATAAATAGATTTTAATCAAAAGCAAATAATTGTATACCTACTTTTAAAGAAAACATGATTTTATTTTTTGCAAACCCACGTTCAAAAACACCAATATTTGAATACCACCAGCCCAGTGATTTTCAAAAGAAAGAAAAACATATTAATTGAACAAAATGCGTCTCATAGTTACCCTGGTACGTGTCCGTAATTTCGCCCCCATTAATAAATCTCAGTTCCGTAGAAAAGAAAAAAATTTTAAGAAAACCTCTCTCTCTCCTTGTTATAGAAAAAAAGGCAAAAGGACAGTTTACAGCCGGATGATTCTAATTAAAATATAATTATCTTCTAGCGCCTTAAAAATTTCCATCTTCCCTGCCACCGGTTACATCCGTCGCATTTCCTGCGTCTGTATTGTGAGAATCTAGAGACCGTGGTATTCCCTTTTTTTTGCAAATCAGATCTCCATAAAATTAAGAACACTGGTGATAAAGAATTTTAATTATTGCAGACGCCTTCCTCACAGACGACAGACAATCCAGGGTGAAAGAAAAAAAAATGAGGACAGAATACCAAGATTATGTCCATTACACTGGCGGTTCCCTCCAGTGACTTCATTAGAATATCAAACGATTGGTAACTACTACTGTGAATACGAATTATCCTCTGTGATAAAAGAAAATAAAAGTTTTTACTGCAGTTTAAAGGTTTCTGTTTATTTTTTCTAGAGGTATGCATAGACAAATCTTGCTTTTTATTCAGGATAGGATAAAGAATTCTGTCTAATGTATAGACACCATCCCGTCAACATATACTTTTCCTTTGGATTCAATTTCTTAGTCAGTACAACCTTAAACTCAAGTGAAATTCCATTTGAACACATCGACTTATCGAACCCTAATTCACCTCAAATTCACAAACATCAAATAAAACTGAACGACATATTGAGAGGTCATAATTAGAGCAATAACGTACCCCGAATTGACCCAAACAACAGCTTAATAAAGGCTAACATCATGTTGGCCATTAAACCCAACCTAAAGAATAAATTCAATATGTTCAATGATCCCCATTGTCATCCACTCCAGAATATATGGCCCATATCCTACCCAGAAAAAAGGACTAAATAAAGCAATTTTAACGTGTTCCACCTAAAAGCAGATATGAGGTCCCAAAACGATTCAACTTGCGCCCCCATAACCCTATTGACTCACGTGGAAGCAATTTGTCTTGTAAACAATTGAAAATATTCCACAAGGGATTAACTTATAATTTTTTTAATAGATTCTTTTTTTTTTTTCCTTCTCTTCTCACTCCATGTGCTTTCCATTGAGAACTTCAAAGCGGGACGACAGACAGACAGGCATTTCGATTGCAACTTAAGGGTAACAAGGATTCCTATCACGTACCATTCGAAAGCAAATATGTTGCGAGTCTACTCCTTCGAGTAGCTCCGAATCAATTTTTTTTTTTTGTTTCTGTTCTCATTCATTGAATTTGTGCCTTTTATATGTGGAGCTGTCTCTTGAGTGGCAAAAGCTAGCTCATCCCCCCAAGACGTGTGTGTTCTAAATTCAACAGGCATCCGCTTTACGAGGACTCGTGATGATACTTAAAAGAATTTATTGATCACTTTAATTCCTTCAATGAAAATAAATTCTGATTTATTTGGTAATAAGTTTAAGTCGAAGGACGACAATCGAGAACTCACTATATTAGGTGGTTGGCATAGAATAAGAATGAGGAAATGGATGAGTATAAGACACATAAGAGCGAGCAGTTCGACAGGGTTAAGTGATAAAAATATGAGTTTTGTTAGACTGTTGTTGATGATTGTTCGCAACGGGGGTATTCGATACATTCATTGATTTATGAATCATATATCGTTAGTAGATATGTTAAGAACATCGTAGTTGCGATGCTCTTCATTTGCATGAGCATGTGTATAGATTGTTACAAACGTATGACTATACAAAGTGCTTGCTATTACTTCTTTATAGCCATGAATTTACAAATTTATGTACACATATGTAGGTAAATGCCAACAGAGTCTGAAAATCTGTGTCCCAAAAACATAACTTCTTATTCATTGACCTGTAAGTTTCGGAATATTTTTTTAACCATAGGTTTGGTAAAATTTATTTGATATTGTAGTATTGAGGATCTCGTAAAATTTATTTGATCTTGTAGTATTGAGGATCTCTGCGATGCCTTTCTGATCTTTGCAGAGCGTTGTACTCGATTGTCGTCCCTCATAACCATTAGCTTTTCCAAGGAAAACAAAAGAAAAACAATTTACTTAGCACAGCTAGTAGTTTCTTAAGATTTGAACATTGCCTGAGCTTCTTTGATTTTGATCCGATCGGGCGATTATCAAACTGATTTTTTCCCCTTTGCCTTTGTAACTTTAAGTGCTGTATACTATATGTATGCTGACCTTATGAAGCTGACGATTAGCCTTTGTTTAAATGAAAATTAATTAAAGACTTGAAGGTCTTTTTGCTGGATTAGATAAGAAAAGTAACATTCATCACAAATGTTAGCGAAATCGTTTAAGTGTACATATTGCAAACAACAAAATCTTACCAAAGGGACACAAAAAAAAGGTGAGAATCTTTATCACATAAAGGAATATTTAGAAAACGCTTTCGGCAACTGGAAAAGGCGTGAATCCAATAACTAGTCATTAATTACTCTCTATCGTCTATTTCTTTTTTGTTAAGAACTTCGTGCAAATTTTTTGCATTACATTAAAGGCGTTCCATAATACGTTCACATCTTTAAAACTGGCCTCTCCATACCCTAATCCATTTTCCAATAAAATCAACATCTCCCACGCATCAGCTGATTAGTATGCTTCCAAGAACATCCTCCTCCCCGATATGATGGTAATTATCATTACAGGATTCGTTTCGCTTGCCTATGCGTGGGTGACGTTTGCCATAGTCTCCTTTTATCCCATGACCGTACAGATATTTTTCTTATCCTTCAACGTGAAGGATATTCGCAAATATCGAATTTATCCCATTATCCTGGAAGGATGTGGCTGTAATCTATTTCCTTATAATTTCTTGGTAAACACAACGCCAAAGTGGCCATCATCATTCCCGCATTGATATTCTGTCGAACGCAGGGCTAAAATGGGGAACCTCATCCGTTTATATCCTTTAATACAAGCCAAGGAGGATTATTTCGCTTGATTGGAATATCCATTCATCGACTTTTGTAAATAACTTGTCTACTGCTCGATCTCATTATGCATTGGGATGATGTTTGGTTAAAGTGTAAGGAGATTTTTTTTTTTAATTTTGTAGTTTGAGGTATTACAAAAGTATTATATGTATATAAATTTCTGCATATTACGACTTATGTATCGTATTACCACTTCTCTTTGTCATGCAAAGACATTGTGTTGTCTGCTTGGCATATCCCAAACACCCAAAACTAAATGGGGCGTATTTTTTACGATGTCTTAATGCAATTTATATTGAAGGAAAACAACTTGTACCTAATCCTTTAAATTCAAAAGAAAATTGTTCGCCAGAGACTAATAAAATCAACGACGTGGAACTTTCATGATGGCTGTACGACTGCAGAGACTCAGGTTTCCGGGGGTAGAAATCAAAGATTCTAAATGCCTTTGCAAAAGGATTTAGTGCGGGCAAGGATGTGAATAGAGAGGCATTCGGTAAAAGTGCTCATTCCACCAGAATGATGTCGATGAGGATGATGATGACTGTGATGGGGTTAGAGGGTATTATGTATTAATCGGTTTGTAGCTGGATAAGAGGGTACGATGGTGCGTGCCTAGACTGGGTAAAAAGGATTTTTTCGTGCTGCTTGGAGGAGGGTGATTCATAGATGTATGTGATTGTCGCTGATCTAAGATAGATTGGGATTATTTGCTTGTTTTAAAAATTTATTTATATAATCAGTAGTATCTGTTGGCAGTGTAAAAATGTCAACAAAAGAAATTAAAACAAAATAGATGCGTGTTAAAATAGAGTGAGTGCCGTAGCTCAAGTGGTTAGTGCGTTGGACTATAGAGCGAGGGGTTCGAGGTACAATCCCCAGACAACAAATAAAATTTCTTTCACGGCCCCACCTCTCGCGAACATGAAATGAAATTCAAGATAACTATCTTTCGACGAATCGCAAGCTGTTGAAGATCAATCAGTGGACATCTATAGTTTGGAACATCTTTTTGGTATCTGAACTTTTCTATGCCAAAATGGGTAAATGATTTTTGAACACGTTTGAATCGAATCTTATGAAAGTACACCTACTTGAAATTGAGGTATCCAAATGATTCGTATCCTAAGATTGGACGATCAAAACATAAATATAAAGACTTTGGATTATATGGATCCAAATTATTTTTAAAATTTTCCCTAATAAACCCTAGCATACCATAAGTTTTCGAAACAACATAATTTATTATATTTAACTTAAAAATGTGAGCTTATTGCTTAGTGCTTCGGACTACTAACCTGGAGGTTGAAGATTCCAATCCCAAAAAGTTTTCTCACGGCCCTATCTCTCGCAAACTTCTGACAAACATCCGAAATACAGCATTAAACAGTAGACCCCTTCCATTCGTATGAAGAATATAACACGCACAACGCGAATGGTTGTGAGAAACTAGGCACTGGATCTGAAGCGCCAAGGCGGAAACAAATAAAAGGTATGCTCTAAATGGACATATACATTTATATATACATATACAGAAGCAGTTAAAACATTACATCAACTAGGATGAACTTGAAGACCATTGCGGAACGTCTTGTCGTTTGTCCTGGATATCTTAGAAAAAACTTGAATAAGGAGTTCTAGCTTAAAGCGTTGAGGCTGTGATTTAAATAAGATAGAAAAGATGCTGAACATTAAAAAGAATCCGACAGAAAACCAAAGTCTTACCTAATATGTCACTCAATGCAGACGATTTCGATTTAATTGACGAGAGAAATTCTGTTACATCGTTATGCGTTCTTTAGATGCACACAGATATTACACCACCAAAATAAAGTGTTTATTAGCCAAACAAAGATGTTTAAAACTAACATTAATTTATGTGAATCAGTCTAATGGAACCATTTTTTTAATCCTAAAACCAATGCCTTACCTACATATGTACGTCCCACTTCTCGAATAATTGAATAAGGAATCAACGTTAAACAAAAAAAAATACTCACCCATTAATAAACTTCAATGCTTGTTCAAGCGAAGTTTATTTGTTGTTTTTCAACGGTGAATAAATAAACCAATCAAAATTTTCCGCCTCAAGGAGTCACAACAACCATCGTCTGGTCAATTAGTTTACACTTCATCAATCAGTTGGATTGTTTTTACAGGCGCTTTCGAAGAGGTCTTCGAGGCAAAAAGGAGTTCATAAAAATTCCGCAAAAATTATAAGTTAGAATGAATTCTCTTCTTTACTTATTTAAAAAAAAAATGTACATACATACATACATACATATGCATACACTAAATAAACTCCGTAAAGCAAAGAGACCAAACTCATTGAAATACTTAATGTTGCATATAACCACACCAAGAGGGTGGAATCATCGTTATAACTGAAGCACAAAACCACAGCTGTTGTCGAAACGCATCCAAAAATCTATCTGACTGACTAAAGATGAACCCTCTCATCTAAAAAGTGCCAAAAAATGAGCAACCACCAGCAATTTGGGTGCGGTTGTACGCCTGAATGCTAGAGAATTTTCCAAAATCCCCTAAAATAGAAAGAAGTCAGCCACTAATTAAATAAATTTAACCAAGCGTTAACTTTTAATGCAAAATATGTAGAAAACTGGGGAAACAATATGCCATTCGTTCAATTATCCATCCTGGGCAATAGCAACCGTTGCCGAGCGGGCGTGTGGTGCAACAGCAAAAATGGCAATTCGTTTGGAAACCACATCGGGATTAACACCCAACCACAATTGTTCTAAGAGTCCATTGTTAGTTTGTAGAATGTAAATTCTGGAGCAGGCTGGTTGCTAAAGGATTCGGTGGTCTTTAAAATGGTGATTATTTTATGATGAACGATTATTAAAAATAAAATTTAATGGAATTAAAAACAAATGTTACATAAATAAATATAAATATATGCATGTACATATGTACATATGTACATACATACTTGTATAGGAAGTAGATAGTACAGTGAAATCTCTCATATTCACAAATGAAGAAATGTTCTGTTCTTGTCCGCTAAACATATTTGTCTCTTAAGAAAAATATTTTTATGGAAAATAACAGAATACAGTCATTTTGTCAGTTAATGCGAGTTGTCCGCTAAACAAGGTGTCCGCCATTGAGATATTTCACTGCATTAATAGGATTATGACTGCTACTTCTTCAAGGATTGAAAAAGAAGTGGAACAGAAAGCATAGTACATATCATAAATCCTGAGAATAAAATTTAATTAAAAAAGAATTCACTTCTTATTCTTCTCGCTTACACTTACAAACACAAATGTCATAAATGCAAATTTTAGAGTAGAAGTTCTTAAACATCGTAAGAAATGACAGCAAACAGTACGTAACTGCTTAATAATAATAAATAGTAGAATTATTAATATCATTAAAATAACAAACTACAAAACAAAGCAAAATGTGGATATTTTTTTCAATAGCAGTGTATGCATAAACATATTGGTGCGATACCGTTCGTACTTACTTTAAAACTTATCGGCAGCTTTACTACCGTCCTTCGACGTAAATCCGTCGGATCGTCCACCACCGATGTCCCGGAGGGCGATCATCGACGATCAGCACTATAAGCACTTATGTACGTACCTTCTATTGGTCTGCTCGACATCTAACGCGCTGACAACACCGCTGTCTCCCCACCCACAATAGCTAGTGAACTAGATACTGCTCCAGTTCCCAGTACAATTCTTTCACGTACGTTATGAGTATAACGGTGATTATGGAAGTGGTACAAGGGCGGCTTAAGGGGCGCAACAGTTATTTTGAAAGGTGACGGTGGGAAGATATTTCCAGCCTTTTGACAAGTGGGAGTAGAAGTTAGCTGGTAGTGGCCAACAACTGCAACCTGCATTAAGGCACTAAGGAAACGGGTTTTGCGCACCTCCGAAAGAATCAAACGCGCAATCTACTGTAATACTTTCTAAAAAAAAATCTTTTAAATCCTGTTGGGAACCGAAATTTTAATTTATTTCATTCGATTGTTTGAAGTTGATCCTTTAATCTTCCGGAAAGTTTCCAATGCTGTGAGGTGTTTAGCCGACCGATTTTAGACTTCCATAATAATATGTATCATACATATGTATAACCGTCGCTAGATCCTAACCCAGAATTCTGAATGAATGATAGACTAGCTTCGTCTTGATCCAAGAAACTCGAAGAAGTACCATTTCGAATTTAGCTATAATTTTATCTTCGTTTAGTTTCCTTGTATCCTGGAGAGCCATGCCACATAATGCCACATAATGCCAAATATAACTTAAGAAACCCAATCGATCCTGAATGAAGACAAGGGAAGAGGAAGAACCTTGCACACATAAATCTCGAACTACGTTCTACGTTGCTTAGCAGGAAGCAAAACAAATTTATAACTCTTAGGCTCTTGGTGGGGCGTATTAAAGAACATTAACGAACATACTGGTTGCACCGAGTATTTCACAAAAAATTCTATAGGAATCTTTAAGAACTGACTTCTTCCAGTACCTGTCTAAATTTGGTTTAAGTGATCGACTTAGAAGTTTTTTTTATCACCTTTTAGTCGTTGCAGTTCTGAATTCATCGAGGTGGATATTTGCAGTTCGTTTTCGACACCGTCCACGTCAGTTCAAAACATCTGGTAAGGAGGTTTAAATCAGGTTTAAGCAGCATCCTCAACCGTCCTCCCAATCGAGTTTTCTCTTATAAGGTCATAGTTTCGCATTAAATTGCAATATATGTATGTATGTATAATCAACCAAGGAGACCTTCAGCAGAGCCTTCCAGTTCACCAAAATCTGCTTTGTTCTTGCCGTAACAAAAGTTGATCAACGTTGATAGACAATGCTATAAAACGTAGGGGTTGGTTTCCTCCAAAGTTGCATTTGTTGCAGCCCCAAACTATATTTTGAGCATCGCAATATGCATATGACTAGTCCATCCTAGTGTCACAGTATCTTATGAGTGCGACAACACCCGGCAGTGGTGCAGGCATTATCAAACTGTTAACACAACTAACGAAAATAGCTGCAGCAACTGGTCACAAAATTCTAATAGCTTGGTTATTGAGAAGAAATTCGCTATAATTAAAGAAACCTTAGGATATTTGAATATTTATATTTATGAAAAGAAAATTCCCTGATTTAAATGTTCATTAACTTGAATTAATAAAACACAGCATTTTCAGAAGCTCAGCATCTACATATGTACGTATGTATAACAAATGATATAATAACATACAGTGGGTGGCCTCATTTAAATTTTATTCCTGACGTCCAATTATTTCATTCAGAAACATACGTTACACGTTGTGTTGAATACATGTACAGTATGAAATTGCCAGGTACTCCTTATTCGTATGGTATCACCATACTTCCGGCGTTGGCTTTTCCACATTTCAAACTCGAAATTCACAAAAAGAAAACAAAAAAGACCAACAAAGAAACCACCCACCAAAAGGTTCGAAACGTCTAAATGGTAAAACGAAGTGAATTTGATTCTACCAAGGCTGGTGTACAAAATGTCTAAAAATTCCCTGCGGAAATACATCGCTCCATTTTTTTTTATTTTTTTTTTTTTTTTGACAACATATCCACGCGATGTTGAATTAAATTTAAGCTTCATTCGACTTTTTTTTTAGCTTTTTATAGAATGTCTTTGAAAACTTTGTATTTTTTAGAAGAAACCAACAAAAAATCAACATGCTGCCTACAAAGGTCCAGAGAATAGTCGATGACAACAATGACGGTATGTATGTATTTTAAAAATTTTGAGTCATCTATGGTGAAAAAAAGAGGAAAACAAATTTTCTGGGAAAAGGAAGTTGCACGAAGGACGATATGGCAAAACAATTTCATTTCTTCTTCCCATAAAAACAGGGCGCTGACAGCACGTTATCTAATAAAACATGTGTGGATGTCCTTTTTTCCCTCTGTGACGATGACAACAGGCTTTCTTTTGTACTTCGGTACAACACGTTGCACTAGGTATACATATATGTATGTTTTCCATTGTCAAAGCTAGTTTTTCATGAGACAATACATGGCGACATTGCTTCACTCTTGGCCGGCACATACCAAAGTCTGAGTGTAGACAATGAGATTTTTTTTTTTTTAATTTTTATTTCTACTCAAACAATTACAACAATGACAACCCATGTTGTCTGAAATCTTTCGACAAACTTCAATGGGATTAGGTTAGTACAGGACTCGTATCTATGTATATATTCAGAACTACTTACCGCACTTAAAGCCCTTGAGGTATCTGCGATCAAACCACTTGGAAAATTAACTCCACACACACCTTTGAAATTTATGGCACCTTCTTCAATCGAAAGCACACAATGGTGTGAATAGTTCTCACGTTCGAATAATTAAACTAAATCGCTGAATAATTTAACACATTATAACGGCTCAAAACGTCAATTAAAATACAGATTACAATCAACAAGTTGATACGCAACGCGTTCATCGCGTAACATCGGCTGTCGAAAGCTTTACTTCTATTAGGCACGGTGAGTCCCACTCCCTCAAATGGAATTGACAAAGTAGTTTCCTTCAGGACGACGTATTACGTATGTCTACCTATGGGGGTTTGAATCGGTGGGCGGGGATGAATCGCTATGTGTAAATTACGACATATGCGGTTAATGACGTATTGAACAGAGAAGTGGTAATTACAAGTTGGGTCTTTAGAAACCCCTCGCGAAGGCATTAATTCGCAATGAATTGCAGTCGAACATGAAATTGTTTTAGAAGGTGCTTGAAGATACTGTATCTCATCAAGTGAATAGGTAATAGATAAAGTGGTTGGGGTAATGAGGATAACAAAACACAATGTGCTTGAAGATCCTGAAAGGAAATATAATTGATGAAAATCCATTATCGTGGTAATTACCCTCAACATACCCCAAATACTTGGAGACAATAATTTAATTTCCATTTAATTCATTGCTTCTTGTGGCACATTTTATTTTGGGGGGCGGCTATTGTTTTGCAATGTACTCTTAATATCCTTATTCAATTACTTTTATTGCATTATATCGACAGAAATTTTGTTTTCTTAGAAGTTATTGATTATTCCGGAAAGGTGAGGAGGTGATAACTTTTTTATAAATGTTTGTAATTTATGTTAAGGAGCGTATCTTTGTGTCACAACGCCATTCTTTAGAAGCACCTGGACTAGCTGCCTTCAGTTGCGTTTATGGGCAACGATTTAGTCTATACCTGAGCAGTACCTACGGATACATGGTAGAAACGAGAGAAAATTGTATATTTATACGCCTTCTTTAATCAAAAAAGCGATTGGCAGGTATCATTCTTCTCCTGACATTTTTCCTGGGGCCATTAATTGAAAGTTTTAATCAAATTTTTTGAAAACTACCTATACTTTAAAAATACCGCATAACAGTCGAAAAACTCTTTTTGGCGGTTGTAGTAGTTAGTCTTTCTGAAGTTATTGCCGATCATAATTTTATTATGCTGGTGGATGGGAGATTGTAATTTTGTGTTGCGCCATCTTTCACGAAAAGTATAAAGTCCTGCTGAAGCTTCTCAAAAGAAACAAAAAGAAACAAAATTCTGCCCTTCAGAATGGTCGTAAAAAGTTAGACATGCCTTTGTAGAGTCACCTGCAAAGAGCTTTAGAGGGTCAAGCAATACAGCAGAGATTAACATGAAAGTAATTAGAGCACCCTTGGACCCGGAACATAAATCCAAAATGGACTTACATATAAACAGTATATGAATATATACGATATATATATATATCGTTACATCCCATCAATAACTTTCCAAAAAGGATTATAACCCGATTGAGGAATCGGGGTATTGCAAGCCTGAACAAATGGCACAATACTCGAAGTACTTTCGAAATCGTAGACCTGTTCCAATCGCTAGATTTTTCTTGTTTTTTAACTCCTTAAAATAGTCCACATAATATGTAGTATGTGTGATCACTGCATAGTGAGATTTTTTAATACCACCTCAATTTATTTCCGAGATTTAATGCTCCAAAAATAACTCATTCCTCTTTAATGAAGATCTTACAAGATTATGCAAAAATCTCTGGCCATCCTTGAATTCATTCAAAAATAAAAAATATTACGTACATCTCGCCCTCCACCAACATATTCCACAAAATGAAGCCAGCCACATTTTTAACCGCAGAAAAATTTCACATTTCCATATTACTTAGGAATGCAAATGGAAATTAAACCACCTTCACGTTTTCATTTGCACAAGGCGCTGTCTTTTATCACACCCCCACCCCCACCATTCAAGCAAAACATCGCAGGCACATCTGCCCACGACACTGAGGCAAGATGTGCCATCGCACACACATACTCGCCGCCATATTTATCCAAAAAGAATATAAAATCATTTCGCTTGGCGGCGACTCCACCTTATTAAGTCGGCCGGGAGACAATTTCATGTTTTCGTTATGCTAATGAAGGAAAAATATAAGAAGGCATTAAAACCATATGACGCCCTAATAATTTTCTACTCCTTGGGCTTAAAATGTAGATGGTCCTTCGCTGTGGTTGCTGCTGCTGCCACCGCTGAATTCCAATGTCTTTTTATCCGCTCATCGGTTTTCCATATACCATCGAGGGTAGAATGGTGCTCTGCTCCACTCTATTCGAAAATCGCTGCACGAAAATGGAAAAATAATTTTAATTTTTCTAAATTTAGTTGGTGGTGTCATGGACGGAAGTGGCGTATTTTGCAATGAACTCCTTATTACGTATGCAAAACGGCAAAATCTCAATTTCGTATTCAAAATGTAATCCGAAGTAACCTCAACGAGTGGAACTGGTCGTTAGCTGAGCTAGTGCAGATGTCTCTAGAAGGGTATGTATATTTATAACATTAGATTTAAAATTGTTATCATTGTTGTGTCATATGCAGTAGTTTTGTTGTTTTTACCCTTAGCACAATCATACCTTTAAGGTTCTTATACTTTGTAATCCCCAACGTTTATGTAAGCCCACTCTATATTCAAATAAATTAAATACATTTTAAACAACAATAGGTCATCGACAAGCCATAGGACACCTCTCCATTGTACCGGACACTCATTATTTTCCTTTATAATGGCAAAGGTTCCGTCAATTTTAAATATTTACAAAATATTAGAGAGAACATCCTTAAGTCAATTGTTATATAAGCCGCTAAATGTGAAAGAGAAATCCCCTCAAGCATTTAGCATCCTTTTGTGTGGGCGTCATCCAGGAAGGACTTATTTTTTATCGGATTTCAGATTTTTTTTTTTTTTTGCAGTGTTTGTCCTTGTTGGGATCTCAATATTTTCCTTCCTTTTTTTTGTTACTGCTCTAGGGGATTTTTTTCTATTCATCTTTTCAAACGGAAATAATTTCAACCACTTAAAAGGTGATGAATCATGTTTTATGATAATATTATTTCAACAGGAAGAGCACCTTTTGCGTTTTTCCTGATCCTTTTTCTTTTTTTTTTTTTTTTGCAAATAGAAAGGGGCCACCCAATTGTGGTTATCGACTTCAAGATGCGGGTACATGCAATTAGGAGTTTGAAGTACATTCTTTAAATCACTGTTTTAATAAACTATTTTTATATACAAATACTGTGAACTTGGAAATATGTGTAAGTAATGTACAGCACTGAACAACCTATGCGTCTTGAATATGTCAACCATTCAAATTGCTTACATTGTTTTTTTCGCTTTTGCCTGTAAAGAGAATAACTTAACTGTGTAAGATTCTGTTTCTTTCTTTTAAATTCTTTCTGGTAAAAATTTCACATTTAGAGTGAAGAACATTCGGATGTCATTATTGAGACGCCCGTTAAATTCACAAAACTCACTTTTTAGTGTGGCTAATGGGCTAGTGGAATTATTGGTCCATATTTCAATCGTTACAATCAATGGACAGCGCTATAAAGCCATGACATCTACAGTAATGTAAAATTAAACACTACTAAAACGTCATTATGATCATCTTAAGTTCCTGTGTTTAAAACATAACGTTACCAATCTCGTTGGATTCCTACAGATTTTAAAACTGACACGCCCTACTCTTATATTTTCATATTTTGATTAGAAATTGAACAAATTTATTAGGACACAATTCATATTACACGTTACAAAGCGATACCAAAAATCAAACTGTTTATTTTTTGTGATTGTGGAGTACTTTAAGTGTATTAATAAACTAGTGTTAGGACAACAAGACTGGCAACGACGCTTTCATCGCTCCCATTTCCCAAATGCCAGTGTAGAAAACAACTTTTTGATCTTAAATATACATACATACATAATAAAGTCCTCTTTTACCCTGCAGTGTCGAAGTTCGGTCTCTGGATTTGATCTTACTCTTCTTAAGAAATTTTCCCCATTTCTTCCCGTCTCTTGTCTCAGTTTTTTAGTATTTCTTCCAATGCGCTGTTCCACGTAGTTCTTGATCTTCTTCTCTTATTCTTCCCTTCAGTTCTTGCTTCCTAGATTTTCCTCCTAGATATTTACAATTTTCTGATTGCTCAATAGTCATTCCAACCACACTCACTCTTACTAGCCTTGATCCATTTGTTACTACTTTAGTCGTTTCAACATTGAGTTGTACGAGTATATTTTATTTTGTGAAGCTAAGACATTAATCCTTTCCTGACACTGTCTGATTGCAACATCAATGGAGCTTGTCTGGCTCCTTCCGAAATTTTTAATTTGTTTGACATTCTATTTCTTGTTGTCACTACTTTACATGTTTCTTTATATATATGAAGTACTTTTTATAGCGTTAATAGGTCCTTCATCCACTGCTTTATTTTTTAGGCTCATCGAGATTTTCGTTTTACTTATCGTATCGAATGCTTTCTTCATGTCTATGAAACAAAGGCAAACTTCTTAATATTTCTCTAATTTTTTCTCAAGAACCTGCCCCACTGTAAAGGTATGGTCTTGGAAACTATAGGCTGGTCGAAATCCGCTTTAAACATCCGAAAGTGTTTTTTTACGGTACTTCTTGGTCTACTTTAGAGTATCATCTCATATACATTGAGAGATGTAGTAAGTAATATGATCTCTCTATAGTTATCACGATCATTTTTGTTTCTTTTCTTATATATACATACATATATATATACATATATAGAATCACTCCATATTTCCATTTCTGTGGGATTTTCTGGCTTGTCTACACAATGTTCAGGATCTTTCTCAGTTCACTCACACACTCTGGTGCAATCTCATCAATTCTCGGTTCCTTAGCGCCAGTTAAATTCTTGTAAGCTCATCCTTAGATATAAGACATCGACTTCTACTTGAATTTACTTCCTTTTTTTTTTTGTTTTAGGGTCTTTGCTTTTTGGGAAAACACTAAAAAAATCGACTAATTTCCAGTGTAATAGGAAAGTTGTCACATGTATGTATGTACATATGTATGTATGTATGTTATTATTATTATCATTGCTAGGTCACCCTCTGGATACAATGCAAACTTTTGAAAGTGCAAGAAGTGACGCATCAACGAACATTTCTTGATTTACAACACAAACATGAAAAAATGTAGGTAGCTATGTATGTATGTAATTTCCAAATAGTATCAGAAACATTAAAAAGCAATTGAACCTCATTTCATAGGTGAACGAAGCATTCGCCGTGCCATTGACAGATTCTTAGATAAATTTGTCCCGCGGGAGCCATCGATTTCTTATTTTCGAAATGACATTTTGTTTTTCGTTACCTTAGAGGAAATAGGATTTGCTTCCAATTCCATTTACCAGACAGATAAAAATCTGTAACATTCCACCACCACTTTAGCTTCAGATTGCTTTTGCATGTAGTGGGTGCATATGATATAACTCTGTGAATATCTATGCATGTAAGTTTGAATCTACGTAGAAGACACGTAGAAAGATGGAAAATGCAAATTCTAAAACAACGAAAAATATTTTATGAAAATACAAAGAAAACAAATGCAAATGCATGAATTTCGAACGTGCATAAATACAAATTCACCGTTTCTCCAAAGGACATGGTTAACAATTACACCCACCTGGTGCAGAATTGTGCAAAAATAATGCGAGACTTAACATATGGACTGAAAGTTGCTACACAGGTTCTTAAAAACATTCCACTCACCAATAAGTTAGTAGAGATTATTTAAATTTTATTCTGAGAAAAAAATATTTTTCTTTTAAAATGATTCGAAGATGCGTTTGTAAGAGATTTATGGACTACGTACTACTTGCCAAAAAGAAGACGCATTTTTAATAGAGTTTAGCCTTGAGCATTAAGAAGCCAGAACAGAATACGCAAACATAATTTACTAAATATAAAACAAATGAAATCAACAGTGTGAAGTATGAAGCTTGGCCGTAGAACTAACCATGAAATATGGTTTTAACTTTTTGATTTCAATTTTTTGAATACTTTGATATGTATTGCACACTTTAATCAATGGCCTTCACGCATAATATTAACTTGACTGACAGAACGAATGAGATTTGGGTTTAGCATACAAAATTTCTAAAAATAGGCACTCCTAGTCTAGGCAGGGTACAATTAAGCCCTACAACAGCAACCTTTGCCATATCACGCACAAAAAAACTTCTGTCTTAAAATGTTTTAACAAATTCAATGTGTCCTCACTGCATCATTCCCTTCACAATCTTCATCTTATTAAATTCTTGAAGTACTTGATCCAAATAAATCACATAAAGAGTTTTGTTTCATGGAAAAAGGGTTATCATTTGAAACGGATACTGATGTGGATACTTTCTCAATCTTCGGACATTATCGGATACTCATCTCTTATTAGATAACATCAAAAAGAAATTTACTACACCCCTCATCAGTTTCCCTTGAAATCCTTTTTTATCACACAATACCACCCCCGCCTTGCTCGCACCTGCTCGAAATCACTTAACCCCAACCGAAATGACATCCCATTTAATGTTTCACTTTATTGCCATTCCTTCGCGCCGAAAGTCGGGCAGGCTTGTGCTCTCCTTAGACAACATAAATTCCCGCTGGAGCATTCACATTTCGCATGTTATTTATGGAACTAGATCCTGGTTGAGGAAAAAAAATACATATAACCAAAAACAAGAAGTGTTTTCTGCTATAATATTTTTCACAACATTATGGAAATCTGTTCGCCGTCTTGGCAGTGGAGTAGTTTATCTTTTGAGGCCGATGTCTTCCTCACCCTCACTCGGTGAAATGTACATTTGTCATCTTTTTTTTTTTCTAAAGAAAAACGATTTTTGCATGCATTATTGAAGAGGGAACGCGTTTGCTGTTTTGCGGTTATTTGCGATGATGCATATTAAATGTGGCACGATGTAAGTTGAAAGGAATCCGCGTTCGGTATGGTGGAAGGATGTCGGAAATCGCGCACCCTAATTTATGGAATTGACTTGTGCCTTTTTTTCTATCATGTAATTCTTCCGTCGTAGAAACAATGAATTTCAAATGGAACGACATGGAACAAGTGTACCGTAGATACCGTAGATGGTGCGTTAAGAAATTGCGGCTTTAAGAGCTTTTTGCCATTTTCTAAAAAGGGAATATTCACTTATGGAATGTATACTTAATAATGCTGTTAACAAGAGGTAATTGAAATTTATGAAGCTTGGAATAACATAGTATTATAACATGCTATCACATCTCTTTATGTGTTACTAAATGCATTCTAGGTTCCTACATCCATTGAGATATTGGAAGAGAACTTCTTGTTAACAACATACATTTTGTTTCGCTTTCATTTAACGCAAACCCATTTTATTCGAGGCTCTCTCAAGCGAATTTCCCCGCTGCACATCCTTTCTCTGAGGATCTTTTGCTAGAGATGATGGTAGAATTTCAGAAAATCCCTTCTTATCTCGCGTCACAGAATTACTGTGCAAAATTTCAAGTCTCTACGTCGTGGGGTTTTGGAGAAACTGTGATTTCAACGACTTTTGTAGCATAAGCATATATAGTATTTAATATAAGATAAGATAAGATTATCATCGATGAGAGATGATGGTGCATATTACGTAGAAAGATTCGCTTAACATCCCATTCGTACTCACTTCATCTTTGCATACAAAGAACGGATCACTTGGAACGATACTTACAGATGCTCGAACAATATAGCAGCTAATGCAATACATATGACAATGTCAAAAAGATGATTGAATTAAGAATTGGTTTACATTTTTCGGTGAAGAAAAACAAACTTCATTATAAATGAAACACCTTTTCCGGAAAGTACACATCTACTTTGCCATCTGTACTCTAATAGGCTATTTTAAAGCTATTATAGACAAAATGTAAACCTTTAACTTACCCTTCCCCTTAAATTTCTGCACAATTAAAAGTTAAAATCTCGAAACCAATCCTTGAAACTCATCATTATTTAAAAAATTTTTCAATGTCCTTATGAACGTTAAACTTTCAAAGAATTCTAAAATATATAGTCGAAGACCACAATTGTTTCCCTTCGGACTTGATTCGGTTCGGTTACCTGGTTTTACAATTCAGAAAACAACAGGACAATTGTTGGCAACCGATAGGGTGTCAAGAAGGTATAGAATGGTCTTAAACAAATACTTAACCCCATGAACCCAGAAAAACTCCGTCAAACAAAATAACCCCAATCTCATAATCAGACGATTTTTTCCAAAGAACCACTGTTAAATGGAAATTACCCTTAACGAATGCCTTGTGTTGCTCGCGAACTTGATTTATTGCCTGTAAAATTCTCTTGTTTTGAATATTTTTAATTTCTCCCACCACAGTTGGATTGTTACGACCACTACCACCCCCATAACCAATACAATAACAATGATTCGTAGCTTTTCGACTTTTTTTTCTCTTGTTTATTTTTTTCTTTAACATTTTTGTGTTCTTTGTCTTTCGGGTCGATTCCTTTGGTTTCATTTAATTAAATATTTTTACTCTGACATCCAATCCCGAATCCCTCGGTTCTTGGTCTCGATTTCACTTGTTGTTGTTTATTTAGGGTCAGGTGGAGTTTTTTTATGATTCATATTTTAGAAGTTCTTTTAAATTCAAAGAATTTAAAACGTCTGTTCTCGGAACCCTTTAATTTAAATTTTTTTTTAAAGATTTTCTGCATTTGTTTAGCGAAACCATTTTTGATACAAATATCAATCGGAAATACTAATTCAGATAACAGCCAAGAAATTATCCCTTAATTGCCACTTAATTTACAAATGGAATACTCAAATGAAAAAATAACAAAAGAGAATGTCGCATACTCCTGTGTTTCCTTTCTCCAGTGGAGTATGCTCTTTTTATTGCCCTTTTGGAGGGCACTTGTTAACGGCTTGTTAAACGCCACTTTGTTAGATACCCTCCTTTATAATAATTATACTTATACGAGAAAAAAACTCTGCTTAGACAAGCCGTTAACAAGCTCACTTTTACGTACATATATCCATTAAGGGTTGCGCTTGATTGTTGCAACAGCATTAGGGAGAAGTTATTGCATTTTTACTTCTAGGAAAAATATATTTAAATACTTAACCTTACAAGCCATTACCATGTTAACAGGTAGTAGCGATACACTATAGATGAATCCGGTTTATTTCCATTCACCACTCACTTTTAAAATATCTCCAAAAATTATATTAATCTTATATTAAACACATTCAATTTATCACTTAAGCTAAATCCATAATTACTTCCAAAGGGCCAATTAAGATCACTTGGATAGCACTAGCTTATTTTCCCCACAAAGGCGACCCAAAAAATCCTCCATAACCCATAATTGCTCTCTAAAGACAGGTAACCCCTACACCAAGACGGCACTCATTTGATTAATCACCGCGCAAATTCATTTTGCGTCAACCTCGTCCCATAATTCTTAACGAAGAGAGACACACTCTCCGGGGTTAAGAAGACACATTATCAGCCTCCAGCCCGTTTAGCTAATTGTAATAATAATTGCCCGAGACAAAGCCAAAGTACAATGCTTTCAATGTTTATCACACAGTCTACCAGGGCGGTACGCTTGAAGACAGAAACCACTGTCGTCACACGATGGAACCTTGTCACAGTGGAACAAGGTAGTTATTTGTCTAATAAAATTCTGTTCCAAAAATAATTCTTGCTGACAAGAATGTATGGCTTCAGAACCCCACACCCTTATCACATTCACCGCCTACTCAGGTGATGAGTGCAATGACTTCCGAAAAAGGGTGGCTCAGTCGTGACACTAAATCATAGCTGAGGAACATCCCATGGAACACAGACAATCATTAGAGGAAGCAAGGATAAGGGAAGGCAAAAACTCCGGTACCTTCCTTTCCACTAATTTAATCGAAGAAAACTGTTATTAACCAGTAGACAAGTAGATGAGACATCTTAGAATAGGATATAGCGTAGAGCTCGCACAGCACAAAAGTCCTTGCTGTGTATGGTATGTGCTCCTTCACTTACTGTTTGTTTGCCCGGGAAGCACAGCAAACATAATTTATTGCCGTAGCTACTCATGCTCATACATTGTGAAATTTTAATGTGTCTAAGCACGCAATGTAATTTAACTTTAATTAGGTAATTAAGAGTACGAGCATGGAGCACAATGTTTACCTGGGAAATGCATCCTTTGCAGGAATTCACTGCAGAAATGAGTAAACAGCAAAAAGTATCTCTAACGAAAATATTGCACAAAAATGTTCATATCTGTGTAGTGGTTGACTTTGTCGGTGCTTACTCAGTGTAGGACGAAGATATGGAAAACTCGCAAAAGTGGATTTACTCAGGGATGAAATGTATGCAAGAAGCGAGTTATTAATTTTATGCATCGGCAAGTTCGCGACAGTAGGAAAGCTCTCATCTATGTGGAGCCCTTTGCATTTTTTTTTTTTTTTTTTTGAACTACATAAGTCTCAGTGAAATTATGAGAATTCAACTTTGTGGAACAAAAGTGAAGCTATTAATTATGAAGGAAGGAAAAGACAGTCAAAGCAAATTGTCGTCCTTGTTATAAATAACGATAAAACGAATGATTGCATGCCAAAGTTGTCGTCGAAAGTTTTGTTGGGGCTTGGTTGATATTCATATGTAATCTAGAATTTAGTTAAAAAACTGGACCTTTCATCCTATACAACTCAGAGTATAACAGAGAAACAGAGAAATTTTGGAAATCTAGTTCCAAAATTATGGTTCAGTACGCCAACCTTATAGAGCACTTGCACCGTATTACACCCGACATAATCGACAATCTAAGACTGCTCGTCACCGTATCATTGGTATGCCAATAAACAGAATTGTCGCATTTAAAGCAAAGATAATCCATATGAAATTATTGAACCTTTACATCCCGATTGCACACATTGGTGCGGTCGGTGGACTCTACTGAGAATGAGCTAATCTATCTACTATCTATGAATCTAAAATGGATGTAGGTACTGGTGATGGTGTCTACTGCTAGTACCGAAATACTAATCAACGAGTACCGAAATACCTTCAGACTTCAGGATGATGGCACTGTTTTTTAAGCCAAAATCACTGGTATGTCACTTATTTTCACGCTTATTATCACTTATCACTTATCACTTATTATGACCCTTATATCCTAAACGCTTTATAGAAACACTGAAAGCTATCTCACCTCATCCACAAGTCCACAATTTGAATTTGAACCTATAGCCCATCTAGGTTGTTCATAAGTCCATAAATTCTGTGAACTTTATTAAAAATATTTGGGTCGCAAGTCCATAATTAACAGATGAAGAAAACATCAATTCTTAAAATCTAAAATCGGTTTTGAAGGAGGCAAGGTCAAATTTATGATGTATAATAATACACTACTTCGCTACTTTATGTTTAACAGACTGATGGCCCTAGACTAACTCTTGGCGACTCTTGAAGATGAGTTTAATGGAGCAGCGAAGCGGTGGAGTAGTTTGTGTCACCCAATTTTCTTGACTGTACTCCTTAAAAATGAAATTGTGGAATTCTCCCCCTATATCAAATAAAAATATTAAAGTTAGGCACATATACTAAATATCATAAAAGATGACTCTGTCTCTGAATATTCTTAAGACGCACAAGATCGTACATTTAATGTTTCAAATTCTTTACATGCATATGCTTCGCTTTTTATTTCGATACGCAGTTTTTGAATACCAATCATAATTAACTTTAAATTTTCCACTTAAATCTTGGTACCGACTCCATGAATAATAAATGTATGCATTTTAAGTTTGATATTATTGCTTCCAACTGTCATGCCTGTTAGCTTTTCTAAACGCCTTAAATTACCCTCTTAAACAAGTATGTGCATACATATATAGGTACATACATATGTAGGTACATTTGACAGAAATGAACCCTTTCATATGGAATAACAAAAATCTGATTCCTCATACCTCAAGTCTCCCACATTGAAGACAACAGCAACAATAATAGAAGCCACAATCTAAACCCATTATGGAATGCTAATCACAAGGACTCCTGTCAAAACGCTATCTGAATACTTTATACAATTTAGAATATCAGAAAATCGCACAAACGGTGTAATTTATGGCGCTTTCATAGGAATACCATATTTTCTTTTCCAAAACGTGGGGGGAATGACTCCATCTCCATCTTACTCACCCTCCCACGTATGAAAGTACAAACGTGTGTAAATGTCTGTGAAAATAATTCAGGATAATGACACTACACCAGCTATTTGGCATTTCACAATAGAACTACCAGTCGTAGAAACTTCAATACGTAAATTTCTCAAATAATTCCAATCGCATAGCAAGGCTATAGCCGTGGTGGCGTTGGTATGTGAAAAGGATCCAAGGGCTCAAGCTGTGCACTTGGCTGAAAGTGTAATTTATAGAAATAATAAGTTAGAAGTAGTTATGAATGAGATAACAATAAACAGACAGTGGCACGTTGGGTAATTAGTACTCACACAATCGATTTGTGAAGGCAGAAATGTGAGTTTAACGCATAGCTATTTTAAAAGGTGTTCCTTGGGTATTGTATTTTAATGACCAAACTCAATACTGTTCGTCTGGTTGCGGAAAAATTTGTATTTTTAAAGACAGAATGGATAAACCACAATAACTCCTGATCTATTATATATTTACGGTTGCTAGGTACACAATTTATAATTCATTTTTAAATTTTTCATGGAGTAAATATGTATACAGTAAAGATAAATAGAATATAGGCAAATAGTTTATTCAGGTGTTGTTGCATTCACAGTACAGCTCTGTAATCTTAAGGTTGTACATTTTTATAATAGAAAAAAGTGTCTTGACACTTTTACACAATAAGAGTTGCTCTAAAGCCATAATCTCTCATATAAAGCTGCGACTGTTCCTCTGCAACCTAAAATCAGTACTGCTATTTGGATACAGATCTTGGTAACAAGATGTCTAAAAATCCTCTTGTTTCAATTCGTGATTGCATTCATTTTTTAATCTTTAATCTCTTCCAGCCACTGTTAGCAGTTATGCTTCTGGGTATATTTTTGGGGCACTTATAATTAAAATGTACATATAATTTCTTTTGTCTTTTTTGTAAGACCCTTGCCAAATGGCTGACACTGCCACTCTAAAATATCTATTGTGTCATAATTAATACATACATATGTATGTACATATACACATATGCAGTTGAAAGCAAAAACTCATTACTCATTACATTTAAATATAGCGATTGGTATCGTCGAACAAAAAATACAAATATATATCAAATTACAGCACGTACTCCAAGGACTACGACAACTTCAGACTGAATACTTAACTTTACATCCTGACATACTATAAAGCCAACTTCTTAGATTCAGATTTTACGTGGACTACAAATTATTCAGACAAACGAAGTTTGTCAACTTTGATTAAACTATACTTACTTACTTACTTATTCGGCTCCCGACCCGTGAAGAGTCCCTGCCTTAGACACGGCGTTACGTGACGTAGGTGGTTCAGGTTACCCGGGATCCCGAATTTGGCCATCGCCTTGTAGAATGCTATCATATGCGGCTTGAGTCAATGTAGAGATGGTGAGTCTCAACTTAAAATTCGTTGGTGTTTTCCATGATCTGACTTTGATCGATGGTCAATCTGCTGGGCCGGAAGCCACATTGGTACCTGCCAATTAGTTTGCTGCAGAAAGGCTTCAAACATTCACACAGTAAGTTAGATAGGATCTTATATGAGACGATAGTTCTTATAATCCATAGGATGGCCTTTCTGGAAGATGGGGACATACAGAGCTGATAGTCTAGTCATCGGGCGGGGCTTCATCCACTCATACTTGGTTGATGAATTGATGTATGCACCCTACCAAAGCATCACCCCCATATTTGAAAAGCTCCGCTGGGAGACTATCAGAGCCGGCGGCCTTGTTGTTCTTCAACTTTTCGATATCTGAGCCAACCTCTTCAAAACTGGGAGAAGGGATGGCTTCCTCATTGACGGGATGCGGGTTATCACTCTCTCTACCTGATGCCTATTAAGTAGCTGCTGGAAATGCTGCTTCAACACATCTACTTTTCCCTGTGCTTCGGTGACTAGGTTTCCTTCACTGTTTCGAAAAGCCTGCGTTCCGGGCTTGAAGCCAGCCTGTCACCTTTTTCTGGCGCACGCATTCATCATAATACCAAGGGCTCTATTTGGGTGGTGGCTTGTAACGTAGAATGGTCTCTGCTACTCCTTTGATCATGCCGCGATACTGGTTCCACAGATTGTTGGGGCTTGTGGACGGTGAATGCGCAGCGGAGAGCTTCTCGCTCAGTCGCTCTCTATAGGCTCTGACTACTCCAGTCGTTGAATTTCTTTTTCTGGGCCGTTTGCAGCTTCTTCCCGTTGGATAATCGAGCTCTAAATTTGGCTGCAACGTGAAAATGGACATAGTCGACATTTCTCCCCTCTTAAATTTTTAACAGTCAGAATAATGAATGCATGCCTCGCATTTATTGTCGTGTTGTGGAGGCTGTACTTTCCGATTAATCCCCCGAAGATGTTTTTATTACTCATTTTAGGTTTGAAGTCCCCGAGCATGATCATCATCAGGTTGCATCCAGGAGAGTCTTCATGTTCCCTTGATGCTGATGACAGCCAGATCAATTATCATTGAGCGTAGCCGATTTCCCACCATGAATTCGAATCCTAACCTGTGCAGTCTTTTGTTACAGCTGTAATAAATGTTGCAATTTTTCCGTTTTTGCATACCTAATCCTATCCATTTTATCTCCTGGATCGCGGTAATATCTGTCTTGTACCGTGTGGGGACAGATTCAAGTTTTTGAACAGCACCGGGAGTGTACAGTGTTAGTACATTCCAGGTGCATACTCTCAATTCATAGTTCGTGAATTCAATTCCATTTTTTGAGACCTCTAGGATGAGGGGACCGTGTTAAACCGATGTTAGTAACCCGCTTCGGAGATGTGACCCTAATCTACCCTATTCCTACAACATCTTGTTAAACTATAAAGTTCTAAAAGGCTTAACGGTCACTTTGATTAAATGTGTAATTCATTCCTTACCTTTTACTTACTTATCATAACACTAAACTGAATCATAGCTCTAAACCGTGTACAGCATGAAGATGATAGAAATCGAGAGTAATATGCACCGTGATATAAGAAATTCCATCAACACGCTGGCTGAAGAAGCTAAGAAAACAGCAAATAGATCCGACACCAAAACTGTGCTCAAAATCGCCAACATCTGGTGAAGAATTTGGACGTGTCTGTGCTGATTTCTGATGAGAACTAGCCAAAGAGATGAAGTGAGATTGTGGGAGTAGACAAAAGTGTGCCCCAAAATCAAGACGAGCTCGCATCAAGCCTTCCTTTCCGCAGAACTATTCAAGGCCTTGCCTCCAGTAACTTAGAGCTTCTATTAGTAGAGACGTATTCATTTCTGAAGAATAAAAGAACGGAAAACATGCGTAGCTCCTAGGGAAAGACAAACTAACAGAGTGTGAAAACTGGTGAAATATTTGCGTGCGTTCTACTTAAAAAATAGTCAACATAATCCTTGAACATATGAAAGGACATCATCCTGCGTTGAGCACACTAATACCTTACGGTATCCTCCTGCTTTTCATTGATTTTGGAAAAGCATTCGACAGTGTATTGAAAGAGGTTATATGGTATGCCTTACATAGGAGAGACATTTGAGATTGGTGGCGACATTCAGCAATGTTGCATACTATGACCAGCGATGTTTTGAGCACTCTGTTGACAAGAAACTCGCAGAATTCAATGAAGCCTTATAACCAACCTCAAACAGCCTGAACTATACTGACGACATTTTGAAGACTATCGCGCAGAAAGATGGACTTGCACCAAATTACCACTGGTTTGCTCGCAGGGACAAATTCTGTAGGCCCAAACTAACATCCATAGTCTCATACAAGGAAGTCATAAAAGTATTGCAGGACAATAGGAATAGTAAGTATAGTTTTGACGGTGGAACCAAAGCTAAGGATGCATTTGGTATGTAGAGATCATCAACGCGTTAAATCTAGGAAAATATTTACACATGTTACATACTTTCATAACCCATAACCTATTTGCCTTAACGAATACACTATGAATTCTATTTTTAGACAAATTAAGACGTCAAATGACTATAATTGTGGTATAAATAAACAAAAACATGATGCACATGCCAACACTTGAATCAACACCGATTGTTCCCGTCTCTAAAGTGTGTAAATTTACTGATTTCCTCAAAATTCTAAACAAAAAAAAAATCGACAAAAGAAACATGTGCAAATGTTTTTTTGTCTTCGTTAGTGCGTGTACTCCGGGATATAAAAGGTGGAAAAATATTTCAAACGATTAGTACAGTTTTCTCGTTTGAATTCTAAAGTCAACCATGAAGTTCAGTGTCTTAGCCTTCGTTTTTGCCATTTTTGCAGTTTTGAGCTTGTCTCAAGCAGCTAGTTCCAGCTCTGTAGATCAAGTACAGCCTCCACAAACGCGCCCATTCTTGCCAATCGGAATAAAAACAAAAGATATAAATATTCCCCAAGTGCGGCCATTTTTGCCATTTTTACCAAGTGCTTCTTCTTCTTAAATTGATTTTGAATCCAATAAATATGCAAATTGAAAACTAAAAATTGTTTGTTTTAATTATTAAATACCTAGATTAAAATTATTTGTATCCGCAATAGTTTATTGTTTGCATTTGCACTAGTAATGGAGAAGTCTTTGAAGTACACACTCCTACTTACTCAGACTTAATGTACTGAAGGAGGTTAATGCCCAAATATTGGGCAAGAAGAATATATGTACATACATATAAGAGTCCAATGTCCGCTATTTCTTTTTTACAGTTCCAATTATTATTTATCGTATACTCTTCCACTATTTACATTTCAAGGCATTAAAAAATAGGTAATGCTACACCAAGGAAGCACATCAGGCTACAATTTCACCGAAGCACTTTAAATTTAATTTATTTTAGGAAAGGATCAACGAACGTAAATCTATATCTTCTCTCCGGCATAACACTTCACCTACTACAGATGAGTATGTGCTATGTGCACACACATGCATATATACGTAGGTATGGGTATATGCTCACATCTTTCCAAGCATTCTTAATTTACCCCTATGCAAATCAATGCCAGGGGACCAGACCCTTTTGCGTTAATGAGTTTTATTATCTTGTAGAAAGGATTTTTATATTAAAAATTAAAATAAGGTTTTCTACTTCCTTCCTTACCGCCCGCTGAAATCTGTTGACGGGTGGGTAAATGAATGAGAATGGTTTTTGGATTTTTATTCCATGGGTCGATACTTAACCCTTTCCCATATCCCATCGTTTTCGAAATCTTTTTCGTAGACAGAAATTTTTCATATTAATATGATACATACTTATATTAAAATTCCGAATATTTTGAGTTGATCAAAATTGCAATTTTTGAAATTTTCCTTTACATTCATTTTGCTTAATTAGCTTACATGAATTTCCTTTTGTATTAATCAAAGGATTAACTTATTTTTGTTTTCAATTTCCTTGGTCATTATAATGTATACAAAGTTTCTTACTTCATGCATGTTATAATAAAAAAAAAATCCTTCATTTCTGCTTTTGTTAAGGATAAAACAATGTCCTTCACATATGTGGCTACTAAAAGCGGATTCAAAGGGATGTTTGGCTTTTGCTGTGCTTGGTTTTGTTCTACTTTATGGACAAAACATCCCTTTTGCAACAAAGGATCGCTTTTTTTCCTGGTTTACAATATTTTATTTGAAACTGAAACAAGTATGTCGACTGCTTCAGCACAGTCGGCTTCCGTTAGAACTGTTACCATTTAGGATATCTTTTGTTGCATTGTTTCCGATGTATCCACTTTTTTTTTTGTTTTCAATATATTCTGCTAGACATGGAAAAGGACAATATGTTGAGAGCTGATGGAGGGAAAAAAATACAGTAGTCGGCATTTAAATTGCACGTGGTGAGTTTAGAAATTTGTTTAATCAGAAAGATTAATTGAATTCAAAAACAGACATTTACATATGATAATTTGGTGGGTTCATCTGCTCAAAAGCCAATGATTTGTTGTTGTCATGGGTAAGGTAAAGAATCTAACACTTGGCGTGCGAAACTGGAACCAGATTGTTAATGCTCCAGCTGACTGGAGGGGCTTGTTAGTTGAGACCCAAGCCAGATCGCTTCGGACTGTAGTGCCACTTTAATAAGTATGTAATACAACATTCTTATAATCTTTCAGCCATTTGTGTTTTTCGTGCGTATTAAAGTGCCATTAAGATCCATTCGCGTAACAAATAAAATCTGATTTCTCCAAGCTTTGCAAAGATTGAGCTAAGCAAAACTTGTTAATTTTTTTAGAATTTGACCTTAAATTTCCGGCCAAGTTTTCCGAGGCAAAAACGATTGAGTCACAGCTCCACACCAGTAGTTTGCTAAACTTTTTGCCTTTTATACAAAAATATGTAAAGTTGTTCTTAAAAAAATTACTTGCCTTCTCAGGCCAAAGAAAACGCGATTGGCAAGAGTTATTCGTCGTTAAACTTCTGATGTTATTGTCAGAGTTTATAGCGGAGCCGAAGTAGACGAAATCCCTAACTACGGTTGTTTACTTCAGCGTGCATTTTGGGCCAAAAATCCACACGAAATTTTTGTGGACCATTGACCCATCGATTGTGGTCTTATGGCTCAGTAAGGTGGATCCGTTCCCAAAGGATAGTAGCAAATTTTTGTGAACTATTGACTCATCGATTGTGGTCTTATAGCTCAGTAAAATGGATCCGTTCCCAAAGGATTGTAGCTTTTCTGTATGTTTTTATTAGACCGTTGCACAATATTTCATAGATATGTATACATATATACCCGCCTGCTTGGGATCACTGTTGGATTTGGAGTACGTACATATGTATGTAGGTGCGAGGTTGGGTATGTGCAAAGTTTCTTCATACACTCAACCTCGCACCTACTCCAAATCCCCCATACATATTCCACGGTTTGTTACAGTCAGTAACGAAAGTCTACATACAGCGCTGAAAAGTGCTAAATTTGAATTGAATTTTTGGTTATTTTCTTGTTTTCTTTGAATTATTGTGAGGATATGATTTGTTTTGTTTTGAATCATGTTTTTAAACAATAATAATGTTATCTAATAAAAAACAAAATTGAAATTTTGTCTATAAATGAGGATTTAGCACTTTTCAGGGCTGTATATAGACTTTCGTGACTGACTGTATACAAATGCTTTTAGCTGTGTTACACGAATTTTATCTATTTCTTTTTTTTTTGTTCTTGTGCAAATTGTGGAATTATGACCCCCTAAACATATTAAATTATGGATTTATGACCCGGTGAAATGTGTAATTATGACCCACTTTTATGGGCCATAAGTCCACAATCGATTTTGACTTGAAATTTGAATTTAAAATAAGGAAACACTAGACAAACCAAAGTTAAAGCTTATCAAGAAAACGCTAACTTATCCAAAAACGAAATAATAATTGCGGAATAATGAATGCAGAATATCTTAAAGCCAAATAATTACAAGTCAAAATAAGAATTTACCAAATAAAAACTGCGAAAAAAAAATGCGAGTTGTTGAAATGCGAAATAATAAATTGCGAAATGATCGCAGCGAAATAACAAAACGGGAGAAAAAAACAGCGAATTATATCACACCCTCTCAGCACCAACTGTGATTCTACTACGAGGCTTTTTTCTTCATCTTTTCAGGTTTCTGGACGGGTCTTGTTGGCTTAACACGTTCTTTTTACCTTTTGGTAAAACATGTAGTATAGTCTTATCGTGCTTTTTTTTCTTCTTTCGGAGAAGCTGATGTTCTTCTTGCCTCTTCTGCTCGTAGAGCTCACGAGCAGTCCTCGTTCTTCCTTGCAGCGCCGCCGTGAAGGATGCCTCTTGTTTAGGTCCAGGGTAAAAAAAAAAAACAAAAAAGCAGTTAAAATGATGGCACGAAGATCTGATTCAAATTTACTACTAATTGACTGGAATTTATCAGTACATAATTCACATTTAGTGTCCCAACCCGTAGATTCCGGGTATACTGCTTCCATACAGCCTCTGCATAAGTTGGTGGTACTGATTCTCATTCTTCTAAGATGGGCAGCCTTGAAGTTGTGGTCTGTGGGAATCACCCCATTAGCTAGATCGAGTAAAATCTAGAATGAACTAAATCTCGAAAATGAATTTTATGAATCTCGAATGCAAAAATCTCAAATGGGACAAAATCTAGAAAGTACAAAAATCTCGAATGACTATATCTCGAAAACAAAATTTCTTTTGAGATTTTTAAGACCTCTTCTTTTTACTGTGAAAACAATGAAATCAGAAAAAATTTTATTGGAAATAATAAAGGTTTAACATATTTTCATACCAAAAACAAAACACACGCAAGTGTGTTCCACCTAACCAATGTATGTACATAGGCGCCTGCCTACCAAATTGCTGTGATGATCGTTGATATTAAAGTTGTATTAAAATAGATTAAATATATGTTAAATATATATATGTACAAAATTGTTTGTCCTATCCATTTCCGACAAATTAAAAAGGCAAGACCAAACTGTTCTATAAATTTGAATGGAAAGCTAGACTTTCCATTATTTATGTTTATGTATCTGTTCTGTGTGTATCTACATATATTACATGTTTCAAACGATTATTCTATGGTTTCCAAATAAGAAGATTCGCCAAATTAGATGCACCTTAATTTTTTTCAATCCGTATCTTTATATTACCGCAACACTATCTTGCCTACGCCCATTTGTATACTTCTGCCAGTAAACACATTTTTCTTCCCCACAACATACATAAGTAAATAAAACCTCAGAGCCGAGTTTTATTTCTTAATGAACAGCCAAAATACTGCAGACATGCAAATATTTTATGCAAACACCGCGCGTCAAGAACATGGTATAATATACCACCACTACGAATGAAAAATGAATTTTCCATCAAGACTAAATCCTTTTGCAGCATCCTACCCCCTCTAGAGCTTTTAAATTGACTCAAATTTTTGCACTGTCAGAACATCTTACAACCAAAATCGGCACCCAAACATCGTACGAGAACCCTCCCCAACCGCCAAATGCCACTTCAACATAAGGCAGCTAATGTGGGCCAATCCTTTTTAGAATTTTATAAGCTACAGCAGAGAGCAAGAGTGACAGGCAGTAGGAGTTGTGGCAATGAAAATCGTCTTGCAGAAAATGCAAAGGATAGATTTTTGGATCCTTTTTTGCGAATGCAGAGCGGAAATTAACGAGTCTTTGGTAAACCGAACAACACACATACAGTTGGAAGTAGGTATTTCGATACAGTGGCAGCATATTATCAGGGCTGTTTGTGCACGGAAATTGCCTACGTAGTCAGTGGCAGTATTTACAAGTTTCCACAACGTAATCTTCTTATTTATGTACAAGGACTACGAGTAAGTATGGTGTCTGAAAGCGCACGGGTACAAAAGTAATAACATTAATTTCTACCACCATCACGCCCAGCATGTTTTACTCCGTAACAAGGTGCCGTGAAAATTTCTCCAGCTAAGCGGAAAAATTTATTTTCGAAGCCCCATCTTGTCTTTGTGCATTTTTGGGAAAATTTAAGGAATTGTCTGTGAGAGGTTATTCGGTAGACAGAAGAAGGCTTATCGTAGGTAAAAATTAGGATGCACAGCCAAAGTCTCAGACGTAGTGTCGATGCGGTTCGATAGATTTAGTTTTATGTATTGAAGTGTGATTCAGATGTATATGTAAGCACGTATGCAGTTCCTTGCTTATGAAATTTGGTGTAGTTTTTGAACATTAAATTCTGTTATCTAATTAAATTGGTAGAATAAATTTTGAGATTTAACGTACAAATGCAACTTTTGTGTCGTAAATTAGACTCGAAAGAAGGATGACATACAGAATCAATGCACCAGTACGAGTACGAGTTGCACATACATACGTAAGGAACCACACATTAAGTTTCGTAAATTAGTATGCATTGTAAAATTTATTATGAATTTCAAATCAGCCCGCCAATTACAGCTGTTAGCTACCCTCACGCAATCTAAGTGTTTTGTTTAAAATACATATTAAGTAAAAACACATTATGTACTCTGGTCACAATATTGCCCGAAAGTGAAAAAAATGCATTTCCTTAACAGCATCTCAAAAGCATTCCCATGGTAATAAGCCGTTTCATTTAATTAAATATCTTTCTTAAACTTAGTTATTCTTTGAGTTCTCGAGAGAAAGGACGAATATGCAAATTAGGGATATGAGTACTTGGTTTCAGCTCCCACTCACTGGTGCAATGCTTATAAAAATCGAAAGCACGAGGTTTGAACAAATACCAAGTCTCAACATCAAAACAATTCATAACTTTTCAACTTAACGATCTTCTTTTATTAGCAAAATGCCAATCAAAAATAATTTCTTCATTTCTCCATTGTACACCGAGGATATGAGAGAGTGATTACCTTTTCCTGCTAGAAGCAAGCAAAAAAAAATATCCTCTCATTTTTTTCCATCCTGAACTTCCTTGCTCGGTGGAAATATTTGAAATTGTAAACATTTCAAAACCAGGTTCAACCTTAGTCATACCTTGGTCTCACATCCGTTCCCATTCGGTCCTGCCTGCGGAATCTTAAAAATCGAGGCATATTCTCCACCTCTACAACTGGGTATCGTAAAAAATGAGCAATTTTCAGTACTCAGTTGAATTTTTTCTCGTTTTAATTTTTTCTTCCTTCAAAATATAGATGAATAAAAAAAACACACCGTGGATTCCAAGGGTGAATGGGAATGCATCAGAGAACCGGAAAAAATGTATCTAAAGAAAAAGGTTCTACAAAAAAAAAAAAAAGAATCCACTTTGCTCGAAAGCCCTCGAAATTCATAACGATCCTGAGGAAATTGTGACTTTGGGACGAGCATCAAGCATCTGAGCTCACGCTCTACAGGGGTCGGGCGGTCGGTCGGTTGGTTGGTTCGTTCGTTGGTTGATTTCGCGGCTGGTCCTTGCAGGATGTCTAATAAAAAATTTATAAATGAGCAATTCGAGACTTCGGCCACAGATTAAAGGTTTCCCCCGCGGACTACACTGCACGATGCCAAACGACGACGATGACGACGACAGCGACAACGTTAGCTAAACTCCTGATTGAAGTTGGATGCGGGTAGGTAATAAAAATATAAAGGACTTTCACCACAAAAAAAAAAATAAGTAAAAAAGTAGCACCCGAGAGTTGGGGCAAAGAAAAGAGCAGCGGAACAAAATTAAAGGACTCACGGAGTCACAGCATGCTAAAACAATAAAAACAAATCATTGTTTAAGTTATGGTTACAATTTTATTGTTTTTAGGGTGAATGGGCGGCTGAGTAAGGAACAAGACTGTTTCGTGCGCTCGTAGTGGGAGTGAAGGTGAATCTTTTTGAGCCACAAAGGTACGTACCATTTGTGGATGGGCGAAAAAGATCTTTATTGACGCCGGTCGATTATTAGTGGGGTAGTTTTTAGGAATGGATGTTGCAGTTGATTTTTTTTTGTTTTCATTTGAAGGAATAAAAATTAGACATGACACATGGGAAATACTATGAAAAGTTATATGCATAATTTTAAAGAAACCCTTGAAATTTAGTGGTCAAGAGGGGACGATTCATTGAAGCTGAAGTAAGGTGTGTAGTACGATATGAAATAAACATTGAGTGGCGCTGTTTGTAGTATATTTTCAAGAAAAATAATACCGCGATAAAAAATTAGATTACATAGATTGGAACAACGCCTGGGAAGTCTGTTCTGGTAATGGTTCGAGAAAAAATTTATCGATTAAACTGATATCAGATATATTTGATGTTGTAAAACTTCCCATGCTAATGCAAAATCTTGGAGAATTAGGTGGCATAAAAGATTGGTTCGTCTACATATGTTATGTGCGTACATATGTACATTTATCTTCCGAAAGTATATATCTTAAAAGATCCAATATCACTTACCCACGGCAGAACTTATTAAGTAGAATTTATCAATATGCCCGTCAATATTTATTTTAGCCTCGCCCTTGATAGACGATCCGAACCCATTTCAGGGGGGACCGTGGACGGTTTAATTTTTTGATAAAAAAGGAAAGGTGGCCAAAGGGTAGTGATGCGAATGTGAACGCTTTATAAATATATGAAAACACAAGCGTTCTCACGTTAGCCCCTCACTATTAACTCCTACTCTACACTCCCCCGTTGGTGGCTGCTGGGTGCCTAGTAGCTCGACTGGAGATTGAGGGGGAGGAGAGCTTTCTTACTAAAGCGTGGTTGGAAGTTACTCCGTTGTCCGTTGGGGTAACCTCCTATCCCATAAAAAATGATTAGTTCCGAAACAACTACAAGCTTCAGAAAAGGACGGATTAACTGTTGACGAAAACAACGTTCGGATCTGGAATTTTCAGCCGAACAATTACCGGAGGCCCCAGATTGATATAAGGCAGATATCACCGCCATCCAGGAAGTGTGGTGGGATGGGCCGGGAAGGATGGAAACCTGTGACATCTACTACTATTGCTACAGAGAACAGAAGCAGCGTTTATTTGGTGCGGATTTGTTGTAAGCGGCAAACTTAGGCATGAAGTCTTGAGCATTAGACACGTCAGTGAACGCTTTTTAACAATCCGCATCAAGCCTAAATTCGCCAACATTAGCCTGATATACGCTCATGCCTCCACAGAGGATAAGGACGACGCCACCAAAGAATGTTTTTACGAGCTCCTCAAAAAAGCATACATATGAGCAATGTCCTAAGTATGACGTTAAAATCGTCCTAGGTGATTCTAGCTCCAAAATAGGAACTGAGGTAGCACCATTGGAAAGCATAGCCTACACGACACAACATCTGGAAACGGACTGATGCTAATTGACTCTGCTGTGGGACGTAATGTTACTATAGCTAGCACACGGAAGTTTGTACTGAAAGGTAAAAAGAAGGTGACATGTAGAGATGAACAAGGAAACCTTGTAGTTGAAATGAATGTGAAAAGTGAAAGCGACTAGTAGTTCATCGCGTTTCCAATGAGTTATCGGAGATGCTGGATCTGGTCACAAGAAAACTCCTATCACTTATGCAGATTGTTAAACGACGATTACGATCAAGATACTACTTTCAGGCAAAATGAACCATTAATGCAATATATGTATATATATTGATAATATGTGCAATGAATGTAATTTCAGCATCGTTTGACTGAAAAGATTCCCATGAACTGCGCTTAATATGGAGGAATAGGTTTTCCTAAAATTGCAAATAGATCTTCTTTGACATTCTGTCTAAGCAGCTTTATCAGTCCTTGTCAATTCGATTTTAGACCAGATAAATCCACCTGAGTATGAGAAATAATAGCCTCTCAGTCCTTCTCTATATCGCAGTGCCATGAAGTCAAGGCAGTCTGTAGTTCAACGAACTGTCCACAAGACCTAAGTAAATACTAGAAAAATAAGTGCAAATCAATCTCAACCCCTTTAAGGTTAGTATTAACACGTTTTTCAAAATCTCAATAATTTCGCCATGCAATCTGAAGGTTGGCAACCAAAAACATTTAATCAAATTCTAAACTGTTATCAAGTAAATGTAGTATAACTTGGTTAAAGCTCTGCATTTAGCTAATAGAGCCAAAGCTTTCCACGATCTAATAGAATATCTATCCAATTTAGTACTAATTAGCTACATCAGATTACCATCATAAAAAAAATTCTTAAAGAGGTCATTATGCTCTTCACTTTGTTAGATGTACTAACTAATGTGCATACTTAGCTCAAAATACTAAACATAAAGTTTTAACACCTCTGCTCGGAATATAGCAGCATCTAACAATGCAAAACTTCCACACCGGGTACTTAAAACCTCCACCTTACTGTCCAAATGTTTTTCTCTTAGACCTACTCTATTACATTCTCTCTCACTCAGCAGGACATTAAAAAATATTTTAAGATGTCTAAAACAACATAAATTCATCCCTCGGTTTTATTATAAAAGCATAAAACATACCTAATGCGTTGTTGAAAACCATAAATTTTTTAAAAGTTAATCTCCTTGTGGTCGGGACATGAATTCTAACGCGCGCCGTAATAATGAGTAATGATGGTACAATGGACCGTTGACTGCCTGCCACAGCAATCGCTATGCTACTTCTTCTGCAGTATTCATCTTAGTCTCATACTTGGAAGATGTAACGCGAATAGCTAAATAACAAAGAAGTGTTGAAACTTTTTGTGCGATTTGCCCATAAAAAGGCAAAAAGGAAATTTTCGAATTAAAGAAGGGTGCAATGCAGTGGAAGGGATTTTACTTAACTTCGGAAGTAGAAGAGTATCTTCAGTTTTGTTAGAGAGTGTTTTGAACCCAGATGCTTTTTGATGGTATTGGACGTTTCAAACACGTTTTGGAGATAATTTATATCGTTCGGTGTAAGACATACGCAATTTTGGGATTTTTGTCTACAACGCTTGCTGTAAGCTGTTATCAAAAGGCAAATCACCTAAAAGTATGCGGGGATAAAATGATAAAGATAAAACAATTTGTGTCTTAAATAATTTAAATCTTAACACGTACCGTCCATATGTGCATAAGTATATACGGGAGACCATCCAATCAAGAATTAAATTAATTCAGTTTTTAAAGTATTTCTAAATGACAATGCTTTTAAATAAATCCTCAAACGTACATACTCTCACTGAAAGAAAAAGAAACTATCCCAGCATCCATTCTATTCAGTGTATAACTTGGCAAATATACGCCCCAGAGATTAGCAAACAAAAGTATGAATTATCCTCGCATAAATGACAAATAAATATTCTATTTCTCTTGCTCCATATCCAACCACGAATTCAGGGATAAAAGGAAAGATTTCATGAATACAATTTAAGATAGAGCAATTCCTTGGCTAACATCAACACCTCCTTAAAGTGAACTAAATGCCTTTATCAAAGCAATCCTTTTTGGATGTTCACAGCGTTCTGTCGGATTTTCTTCAAGTAATACCATTAGTATTCCAAGTTGTTTTTCCAAGAATACATATCAATGACCGAAATAGGAACAGGTAACTAAAAAGGACAGCCCAATCCAACAACTACACTCATTTGGTATTCCACTCGCATTCCAAAGTGGGCAAACATTTTAAAACAAAAAAAAAAAAGAAACGCAATCCCTGAAGGTTTATCAAATTCGTTTCACCATCCTTTCAACCCTCTTAGTGGTTCAGTGGAATCACCTACAGGTTGGATATTCAACTCAGATGATTTTATTACCACTTGCAAGGGAATTTGGATTGGGCTTCATTGGATTCAATGGTCACGTTCGTTTTATTAAGCCATCTAGTGTACAATTTTCGACTACTAATTCTTTCCTGCGGTTGTGACGATTCAAACTAATTAGGAAATAACAGGTAAGATGAACGAAAAGTAAAAAATACTGAAGGAAAGAAAATCCGATTAAATTTTCAAAATGTTTGTAAAACTAACATGAAAATACGACACAAAATTACTAAGCCAATTCCTTTTCCGAATTACAAACGAAACGACAAATGTACGAATGTAATTATGGTACCAAACCATGAAGACGACCGAATACGAATTATGCATCTTACGAAGACTTAAGAAATTGTTTACATGAATAATTTTCCACGCAGCATGTCGTACGTTAATATATTGCTGTTCACCCACTTCCTAATAGTCAGTGGTTACGTTGAATGGTGAGAGTATGCATACGCTGAAATTCTCATATCAAGCCCGCCATCGAGCCCACCACTAGATCCATGTGGGCCAGTAGACGCCTTTATTCCAGAACTCGGGGTCTATATATACACTGATGGTAAGGCCCATCATCACGTACGCGGCCATCATTTGGTGGCCAAAAGTTCTTGAACGGATAACGGCTACGAAGTTTCAGAAGCTTTAGAGAATTGTCTGTCTCGGTATTAAGGGCGCCATGCGTACCTGCCCTATGGCAGCATCAGAAGCTATTGTTGGGCTTACTTCCCTACAAATCTTCATTAGGAGGACGGCCCCTAGATGCGCTATTAAGCTGCAGCTAGAATACAAGTATAAGCCAGGTGACCATGTCGGACACCTGAAAATTCTAGACTCAATTTCCAAAATGGATATGTTTTGCACTATCCCGGACATCATGGTCAGGGAGTACTGTTTTGGGTAGGTTATTTGAGGTAGGTTATTTTCACTAGACCGTGAAAACTGGTCTAATAGTGTTCTGGAACAGATTGATCGAAGATGGCAACTGGGATATGAGCTGCTGTTTTTGGACCCAACACCAAAGTCTCTATACCTATGGGCATGTGCGACACGGGTTGGTAACCTAATCTCCAGTCGAGGTACTAGCCTCCCAGCAACCACCAATGTAGAGGCGTAGAGTACGATTTGATAGAGAGAAACGTGAGAACCCTTGTGCTCTCATACGTATGTATATTTGCATTATTACCCTTTCGCCTTCCTTTCTTTAGAATAATAATTTCTTATAGTGCATAAAATAAATTTTAGTTTTGTCATCTCATCCATATGTTGTATAATTGTATGGTATGTAAATCAAAAAATAAACGAATAAAATAAAAATTCGATTCTAAATACACAAATGTATAATACCTTACATAATGTATATATGTGTGTAGGTATGCAGTTTTACTTACATCAAGACAGTTTATTATGATAAATATGAAACTCGAACAAAATACAAAACGACAAATGTTCCTACCATCATATGACAGTCTCATTTGTGTCACCCTACTCTAACTCCTGTCGCCAATTTTGGCAGCGTGCCGCTGTACTCCGCTTTCCCATTTTTAATTAATTCATACAAACGATGGAAATTGTTTTCTTCTTTTTTTTTTTTTGCTTCATTAGGACGACATGTCACACTGGTTTCCTTTGGGCATTCATAAGAACAAAGGAGGCTGAGAACTGCTATATTATTTCTTTCTTTCTTGCAAAGAAATCCATTTTCTGTTCGAGGGAGTAAAAGGCTAAGGGGAGCTTACAATGAAATGCTTATAAATATTGCTCTGATTTTTCTCTCTGACTCATTTAGATAATTGCAGCAATTAACTAAATTAGCACGCCATTTGTTGTATTTGAGGGGATGATGGTATGTCCTTAAATGAGAAAGTCATGAAATGATTTCATATTTCTTTCAGTTCGATTAATGTATAGGTTCGCATGGATTATTTTATTTTATGGAGTAGGAATGTGTATATACATATGTACATACGTGCGTACAAGTGTGTGAAGGATTTAAACACAATTTTGCTCGTATACTAAATTACTTGCCATATATATACGTTTCTTTCGGTTTTTAAACTCCAAGTTATTTTTTATAATAAAACTCAAAGAAAATTAGAAAAATATTTTTTTAATTAATTCAAATATCTGAAAACGGATATAACAAATGCAAGCGTTCTTTGTTTTAAGCAAGTTTGCTTAGCTAACAAACGCACGAGAGAATAACTTTTAATATTTACTTTCGAACATTTGAACATACACTGGAGGAGAATTGTTTAATTCATCAAAAACTCTCAGACCGTTGTTAATTAATTTCAATACAACGAAAGCTTTTCATAGCACACATATTTCATTAGCAAATTCCGCCCTCCCCTTCTACATGAACCATATTTTTTACCAGTCCGTGGTCGAACGAATGTGGTATGCACCTTGCTAATTTTCGTCCTTTCTAAAAAATGAACCATTTATTAAGCTAGTGGATAGATTAGTTATGATGAAAGTTTCACCAACTACTACTAACGGACAACAACTAACTTTTGGTCGGTGACAAATCGCCACTCAACTAGATTAAACGAGAAACTCTGCTTGGTGGTGACTCTATGGGCGACCAGTGTTTTGGATGTTTCTAGAAAATTTATTAGCCCTCATATGACAGCGGCGGCAGCGTCCGTCGGTCAATCGTGTTATAATTTATGGACAAGCCAACAGCCGCTGGTAGATGAAAAATGTGAACGCATTTTACATAAGTCGAGTGTGCCAGCAATTCAAAATCACTTAATAACATCTTACGATAATAGACATTTTTATATTCATTTCAAGTCGACGTTTTTCTGGCGCACATGCACCAAATAAATAAATCATCCTTGTCATCAATTTATGTAGTCCTTGAGAATCTCTGGAATATGGTAGTGAAACAAATAAATTTATCGAACTATTGTTGTGTTCTTCAAGAATCGATTGAAAAGAGTATTCGCGATAAATTTGCACACGTAGGGTGAAGATAAGAATGAATCTTTCTGCCGCCTGCCATCCTGTTTACACAGTGGATGAATTTATGTTAGTGTTACTTAGTTTTTGAGCTTTTATAAAAAAAGTACATATCTATGCATGCATACATAATTATGTACATTAGGTAGTGTCCTTTCCTTGTTGTTGTGGCGGTGGATAGAGAGTAAATTAGAGGGTTTCTGGTAATTCTAAAACTTGAATTTCTGCACTTTGTGGTGGTTAACTTCTCGATAAACTGAAAAATTCTCATTAAGCAAAAGTACAGCATTCCAATCCCATTAATTGTACACAGAGTAACATAATTGGTTCAATAAAAAACAAAACAATTTTTCGAAAATATTATAAGTTATTTTCTTTTGAAAATCAACTTTTTCTGCGTCGATTTGTCTCTGCCATTTTAATTAATCAAAACTATTTTGATATAACAAACAGAAATTCAATTGTTTCCACTTAAAACTGACCATTCTAAAAAGCATCAGCAATTAAAAATATAAAATGTACACAGAAACAAAATAGTATAATAGAACAAATTTCCGAAATATTAATAGAGAAAATCTTAATGCTTACTTGCATACCTTTTAATTAAAAGAATGGTTCAAGGAGCAGGGAGTAGATATTTCGATGATGCTCGCTCGACTGTAAATTCTATCTAAAATGTATTTTCTATAGAAAGATGTGTGAGGAATCTTTTCTATTTTACATGATGTTGCCTTTACAGCATCAACGTCATCATGAATCCACAAGAAGAAAATGTAAGACACCCAATATGGATTTCCTTCAACTGAAAATAGCAATGGTGACTCAACTTGGGCTGTATAGGAAGCAGGACTAACTTTTCGCACATCCCATTGTGTTATTTGGTATCATACACAAAGCCAATATGATTTGTTGTACAATACATAGTTAAGCCATTTACCCGGATCCTAAAAACAGATGTACTACGGAACATATAGTGAAAGGTTCAAAATGTTAACTACCATAGTACCCATTTCATATGCGAATGCCCGTGAGTATCATGTTGGGGGTGGTAAACACTACAATTTAATAAAATTTATGACGTCTTACCAATCTACAACTAATTACAACTTTTTAATTGCTGAGGTTTTTGTTCTGCCTTGGACGTAGTAGTTTGGTAAAAGGTACTGCATCCATGCAATTTTATACAGAACGAACAAGTTTACCTACATATGTACATAAAATTACATGAATTTTGATTGTTGGGCAATTTTCGATTTAAGGTTGCAAAATTTACGGATGAATAGAAAATTATTAGAAATTTCAATTGGAATACATACGTATGTATGTACGTATGAAATAGGTTAATAAAATAAGTAAAGTAAAAATACATAAAAAAACAGGGTTGGCAAACTTTGTTCCCTAATTATTTTCTCAAACTAATTATTTCAACGCAAATTATAGTTTGCAATTTGATATTTATAAAAAGCCTTCAGGCAAGCTTTGTGGAAAATCTGTTCGATCGAGAGTTTTCAAATTGTTCTTAAAGGAAGCTGTAGCTAGGGCGTTAGAACATACCCCTTAATAATTTTTACATCCATTTTATTCATGTGAAGACATATTTAACATACTTGAAATTTTTAACGAACACCAACATGAAACTAAGTTGATCAAAGTTGTATGATTTATCAAATTTATTTATGACGTATCTTAAACAAGAAACGTCGGACTACTGAGAAAAATGTGCGATTCCTAGACAATACCATAATTTTTTCACTATGACTATCATGAAACTTTCTCTCTTCGGACACGGCTTCAAACAATATGACCATTTAATTCGTGTGAAAAGTACATGGTAACGAACATAAAGCAAGTATGACGAGTTTTTGAACTCAAAAAAGGAAGGTGAAAAAAATTCCTGCATAAAAAGGACATACTACGCGTTATCTAAGTTTCAATTGTGTTTCGCGAGTGGATCATCTGGACTGTTACATGAAACCCAAGCATCTAACAACTTAGCAACTTTTGGTTAATTCTTTGGAGTATCCGCTTGATACATACATACATATACACATATACATACATGTATGTCCAACTTTATTTAAGCCACAAGTTCGTATGGGACCCATGACTTAACTTTTCATAACAATTGGTGTGGTGCGTGGTACAGTCTTCACATGAATGAAAGCCGGAAGGTGCCTACTGTTCATGATAGTCGTACAATATGGCGCGCAATATATACAGCATGAATATTAGATGCCATGGAGGAGAAACTAGAACTTGACCGAAACATTTTTTTAGAGCTTCTTTTAATATTATATTTTTGAGAGCTAGAGTGTAACACACTAACAAATAATTGAATTACATTAGCTTTACTAAAGAATAAAATCTTTTTGGATTCCAATGGAACATGCGAAAATCATATTGCTCAATTATGTGTATTGGTGAAATAAAGATGAAGATGAAGAAGGTGAAGAAAATATAAACAAAGCGCTCAACGATTCCATCATATTTTATTGTTTTAGCAATGACCCAATGAAACATGTTCAGGAGTGTGTTTTTTTCTTCGGAATGCACTGTGAGCATTATTTTTGTCCAATGGAAAACGACATTAATAATCAACTTTGAATAGTAACTGTGATTATTGTTGCTGTTTCAACTCGCACTGCTCGATAATTTGTCATTTACTAGTGTAGCGTTGCCTAAAGACTCCAGGAACACTTTGAATCCAGATTTTTTCAAGTTTGGCCCGAACGATATTCCTCTACTTACTATATATGTACATACATATGTATTTTTTGTATTACTTCATTTATATTTATATGCTAAAGGCTAAAGTGCTGTCGGAGCTGCATTTCTCCATCCATATAATTAGACTATTTAAATAAACGATTTGTAATTTCGCAAACTAAGTTCGTTTCGAAAATATGAAACAAAAATTCTTCGAATTACATATCAAAGTCTTTTACATATTCAAATTGTCAACGGATGCTTATCTCCCATTTAATTCATTAACAATTCATTATTACTAGGAAAGTCTGGTAGAAGTTTGTAAACCCCCATCTCACGGATGTGAAATGTCGTGGGAATAACCACAAAATTGGTTCTATTTGCGAACCCTTCTTTGCAAAATTGACCCCAAACAATCACAACGCAAACCAAATGTCATTGACAAACGGATGTGTACGGAGGGCAATCGGAATGCAAAACATTTATTTACATTATGTCGGACACCTCCTCCATGAATATTCGAAACCCGATACCGTTTAAAATCAATCAAAGGGCTACTTGCTCCATCCCCAGTTGTTCTTCCTATTCCTAACCCATTAATAATTTACTGCTTTTGACCAGGGAACTTCAACGTCCAAAAAGGAGTAAGCGAGCGTTTCAAATATTTGCAAATGATGATTCCATTTGGAAACAGCATGTGGTACCGGTTCGATAGGACTTCTCCCTCCATTTAGCTGTTCGCTGTCTGCATATGTGTTCTCATATAACACTGGAACTGGAGTATTGCCGACCTTATACCATGATCTACATGCCAATTTGTCAACCACTTACCAGTTGTGGTCATTTGTCACATAGATTACAGCGGATATAAAGTGTTGGTCATCAATTTTCCAACGGCAGAGGGTCATTAAAAAACATTCCATCGATGGAATGAATTAATGGACCAGTTTATGTTTGAAATTTATAAATTGGTGTCAATCAATGAATAGAATTAATTGTGGTTTTTTTACATGGCAGTCATTAATTTTAAAAGTGCATTTCTTTGGTTGTACTTATGCAAATTAAAATAAAAATCTGTGGAATAAACAAAGTATCGATGTGAGGATAAAAACTGTGTTCACAACTAACAATTCACCACAAATGGATAAAATAAACTATAAAATTAACTGTTGAAATAAATCGTTCACAAAAGAAAAGCTAAAAACTTCCACTTTTAATCGCCAAACGTTATGACCCGTCAGAGGTTTAACCATTTTGAGTTTGCACTTTTTCTCTATGTGAATGCGTTTTATAGCCCATCCCAATGTGGACATTTTATTGGCACCCTTGTACATGAACCTACAACTCGACAAGCAAGTAGATATTATGATTTACGCTTAGTGTGTACGCCGAATTAAATAAAAAGTGTTAAAATAAATTAAAAAAGGGACTGTTTTCCTAAAAGTCGGGTTAAAGTCTTTTGCCGTCAAAAAAGGGTCAAAATCCGACTAAAGTCGGTAAGCGATAAAACCAGCTTTCGAATGTTTGTCGGACGCTTTTATCAGAAAAAAAGATTGATATTGTCTGTGAGTTGAATCTCGAATTCTCACTGAGTAGTTTAACGAGCTATTCCCTAAGCCTTCCTTCCTATCGGCTTCCCTTACATACACAACATATTATTTTGTTAAAATAATGTTTACTTCGGCTTCCCTTAATAATGCCCAAAAGATATTTATAGCATTAAAAAAATGGAAAGATTTGTAGGGAGGATTTTTGGGGTTGATTCTAAAAACAAATTTCCTATTGGTAATTTTTGGGACCCGCGAGCTAGGTACATATATGACTCAGTTAAAGAATTCTTTTGCAAGTTTTCAAAATATTTTTTTTTTTTAATTCTTGCTTGCGCTCAAGGCATTATGACTACCCTTATGATGTTGCTTAAAGCTAGCTTACAAACTAAATTGATAGTAATAGATTATTTTTCTTTAATGAGGCTATTAGAGTTTTCTCTTATTATCATCAGCGTACTAATTATTTACATCTTTTATTATCCGCTTTGAACTCTAGATATTATATTAAGTAAACAAAATGATTGACTTTGGCTATTATTTCCATTTCTGGATTGAAGTTAACATTTTCCAATTAACTAAACTTAATTAACTATATTTGTTACCACTACAACAATCATTGTAATTCCGTTTCAATGACGATAAATTATGATTTAATACTTCTTCAACTATAGAATCATTCATATTTATTAATATAAACTATAAATTGTTAATTAACTAATTAAATGTACTAGGTATACATATGTATGTATGTATGTATTTTTGACAGTGGCGGAAAACAGCGATCAGAAAAACTTCACAAACAACATTTTAACACAAAAAAAAACATTTCTCTAATATATTAAAACTCTCCTACCTATTCAAAAAGCCAAAGATGTGCCAAACTGCTAAATCACTACCGTGTTTTTTAGTCGTATTATAAGTCATGACCATTCGAATAGATACAAATATTTACTTACGAACTACTGAGCGGGGGATTCGAAGTTCGATTTCCAGACAAGACCAACGATCTCTCTTGTGAGCGTATGCCAAACATCTGGGGGTATAACTGTCATGAAAAGCTTCTCAAATAAAAAATTGCACTTCAGGCAAGGGATTAAACAGCAGGCTTCTTCCATTCGTCTTAAGAATACTATGTACACATGTATGTAACTCGCACAAGAAAAATAGTTGTGAGAAGCTAAGCCCGTTTGCGTTTGTATTACAATCCAGTAAACTTAACTCTTATAGGCGTAGACAATCGAAGCAACAATTAACAGAATAAGATTTAAAGCAAGATACTGTTTTATCAGCAGCTTTATTATTGATATCGGAATTACCAGACACAACTTCTGTCGTAGGTATGGCGATGAATGAAGAAACTCTTTCACACTTCTTCTGGTCCTGTCCAGATCTGTTTACAATTAGATAACCAGTTATGGTATTAATCTTTTAGTAGATTTACTAGATAATACTAGCGCCAGTGGTTACCACATTATAGAACCTAACCTAAGAAGCCTATTGAAATTTTTAGTGAAGTCGGTACTCCGAATTAGCTCTTAAATAGTGAAAGCGTGTAGGTTCAAAGCAAAATGGATTATGGGTAAACATCAGTGAGTTTTATATTCCGTATTTCTTTAACTCTATCAACAGCTGCTTTCCGAAAAACGACGAGGTTAAGTATTCTTCTTTGGACAAAATTCGATTCAGACTTTTTTTTAAATACGTTAAGACTACAAGGGAAGATTAAACTAGTGGCTAAAAATGTGAATCATAGAGAAATGCGAATTAGAAGGAATCCGAGTTAGACGAATTCGAATATACATATGCTTATCGAACTTTTCTTACAAAAAAGAACTCATAAATCTTAAATAGTAATATTTTGTTGTACCTGTCAATTGCACATACAACAACTGAAGGCCAAAAAATTATCCTAATCAAAATAAGGTGTACTTTACTTTTCTTTTAAAACATTTTCTCTCTGACTCTAGCAACCCCAAAAAGAATAACATAAAGGAAGTGTGAAAGTGTAAATCGTATATAATCCACAAAGGAACACATTCTTTTCGAAAAAGCCAACAAATCACCGTGTCATGTGAAGTTGAAAGGTAGTTCAATTTAATCCACCACCCCAATCGGTAAGACCACAATGCTCTGCCTTACAATTCACCACCCTAGTCGTACATAACAACAACTTAAGCTACGAGCACGCAAATGCATATTTTTTCAAAGACTTCACATGAGCTACGTTCCAAGTTTCTGGACAGAACTGACTAAAAGCTTCCGCCGTCCGATTGTGAGGAGCCGACGGGATTTAAGGAAATATAAAATAGATAAAATGTGCGCATGGTCTCCAAGGAACCACCCTCTCGCGCGACCCTCTGAAAGGACAGTACAATAAGTACCCAGATGTTTACTGATTTTTGGCTCTCGCGAGTTTTCATAGACGCCCACACTTTTCCAGTAAATACATAGAGGGAGGGATGAATGATGATGGACTTTTGAATGGACAACTTTGGCAGTTGTTTTGGTGATTTTTTTTTAAACAATGTTGCTCAAAAAATAAACTACATTCCTACGTACATACCTACATACATATGTACGTATACTTTGGTATATAGATCTACATCCTTTTTTGATAATCTTGGCACTCGTTGTAGTAGGTCAACAAACTTGGCTGTAGTGGTAAAATAAAACAAGAAACTTTCCAGACAAAAGTAAAATTTTGTGTGGAAAATTATTTAGCTTCCCTTACTCTATAGTCCTTCGAAAAAAAAGAAAACGAAATCCGACATTATATTTAAAATCAATTCCCAGAAAGTCGTTAGCAGGTACCTCTTTGTGTTTCGAAATTGCACATGCAAAACCCGTAAAGTGAACATCATGAATTATCTTCACTTTTTTTCGTGCAAACGTAAGTGTATTAAATTAGAAAAGTCTGATTAATGTATGCAGTTGACAGACATTCAGGCTATACTATACTCTGTGAAAGATTTTTTTTTTTCATATGTACATCCTCATATATTTTGAATAACTCATTAAATTGATGATGTCAGCAGGATCTGAAGACGACAGGTAATTTTCTTGTGTGCGAAATTGTGGTTTTTTTTTACTACGATTCTCAAATTGAATTCGAATCTGTTTTGCGAGCGTATGGAGATAATTAACTTTCTTCTTCAGAAGTACATACATATGTATGTAAATAAAATATTAAAGTGACATAATGCAATCCTCACTAAATGTTTTTTTAGTGAACTGACGAATCACTGAATAACTTTTTTGAGAATTAGACCTACATAACTGACGGAAACTGTCACCTTGCAGAGAAGGATGGATAATAATTCATATCAATTTAAGTTTCACCAAAATCAGTTCCTGGAGGCTTACAAGAAGAAATAAACAAATATGCATATCTAATGTGGACAACCTTTTAACCCCTTGCAACAGGCTTATAAGGTACAACTCATGCACGAGATTTTAACTTTCATGGTCCTCGTATGTCTCAAAGAATGAGCTCATAAAATCGTGCGAGTAGCTCGTATGAGTTCGCAAATATCCTACTACAAGCTCCAAAACTTGTACAAAAAGATGGTAAACTTTTTACAAACAGATCATGACCGTAATTCATACGCAAAGAGCTTGCACAACTCATACAATGAGATTATAATTCTCATTCAATAAACTCGATAATCGAATAAAACTAGGTAACAAATCATATGCATCTAACGAAGAACCCATAAAACACATAAACACGTGCTAATTGTATTTTTTCAAAAAAAAAATAAACTTGACACAAGTAAGGACTTCACTCTTGAGCTACAAACAGCTTACTTCATTCCTTATGCAACCAATTTCTTATACTGACAAGAAACCCCTACGTAGTTCCGTTTGAACTAAATTGGAGTATAGTCGCTAAAAAGATAATTTAATACATAAGACAGAACATTTACAATCCTACTGAAATGTTCGATACCCCATCTCTATCCGTTGGATCAGTTTTAATAAAATGTAAACGGTATTCTGATTTGAAATAAATGATAACTTTCAACTTTGTTATTTTATCGAAGGTTTATAAAAGAGCCAAGGTTATAACTGTCCACTACAACGATCTACATACATATGTATGTGCTTCTTTGCTGTTTTGGTTCACTTCTTCCTTTGGCTGCCTCTGTCTCAACACTTGAGCCGTCTCCATTTTCGGTGTGGGCTAGTGAATTCAAAGTCTTTTTAAAGAAATGCCGAAGCTTATAAGTTTCACACATTCCGACCTTAATGGAGCAGCGAATATTTTTAAGAGTCATTTTGCGTAGACAAACGAGTTTGGCAGCGATGCCAAAACTAGACTTGGCTCTGCATAGTGCATCTCTATAAAGGCGACCTTAAAAGCAATAAAAGATGTTGAAGAGTTTCAATTAGGATTTCTTCAGAATTCTCCAGTTTCTGCTAAAGTGTGAAAATTTGATCGATTCCTGGCCTGAAACTGCACTGATAAGGATGAGGTTGTTGACGAACAATTTCAGGCGCTTACACAATATAGCTGATATGTTGAGGACACTGACTTTTCTCGAACAGCTGCAGTTAAGTTTGGTTTGAATAGCTTGGCAAGTAAACCGTCAGGTTCAGCAGCAGTCAGGTCAAGCCATCTTAGCTTGAAAATAGTTATTTATTTGTTCAGGTCTCTGTAAAGGTCTTACTACTTCGTCAAGTTATTTTTACATTTTGGTAAAAATTCTGTGCATTGTTCCTGCCAAATTCCGATTTCGTCCCCAATTGAAATTTCACAGACCAGATAAAAAGTTCGGAGAAAATCCTCCAAGCCATTTAGACTGCAGTGGAAAATACATGTGTACTTACATATGCATGTATGTATGTACATACAGGCGGTAGACAGATTTAGCGAACCTACTTTTCAAAGGTTCACCATCATAGAACAAAAGTCAAGTTTAATTAATTCCTCGAGTTTGAAATTCTTCAGCAAACCATATTTATGTACTTGCTTTATAGCTGTATACAAGCGCAACTAAAAATCGTTCACTGCTGGCGTCTTTAGTCAACTAGAAAAATGCTTAAAACATTCAGGAAACTTTATAGACAAGTAGTAAAATTCCACACATCGCTGACCACCTGACTGCAATAAATGACCCAGTTATTTTTTTTAAACGTACATGTACATACATATGTAATGTACGTATAAATAAAAACATCTAAATTTCAAAAATAATTCAATTTATAAAAATGAAAAATGATATACTATTTATAGATACATATAAATATTTTCGAGTGCTAAAAACAATTTTACTATTTACAAAGTAACAACCTCAAATTAACAAAAATAATAGTCATGAGTTATAGACGTCGCTATTATTGAGATGTATAATTAAATCTGTTTAATCAATGAAAACTTATTAAATTCAAGAAGGGATGAAAAATGTTACTTGTCGTATAAACCGGTTTATTAACTTTTATCTCACAACTTTATCTAGCTTAATGCGTTAATGTAATATATTGCGCGGTATTCGTGTTGCGTAATCTATAGCTGGAATTTGTCTAAGCGACTTTGGAGCTTAGTAAACCTAGTGAAACAACCCAACAAGATTCAATCATTAAGTGTACTCCACTTCATAGCAACAGGTTACATAGATTTTGTTTACGTTGCCTAGTTATCAACCTCATGGGTTCCGTGTCAATGCTAATGTCAGTTATACACAATTTGCATTTATCGTTGAGTAATTTGCGCACGCGATGTCGTTGATCGCAAAACTGCAGATACAGGTTTAAATTGCTATTGAAGTAATATTTAAATCTAGAGATGTTAGAGTAAGAGTATGTAAGTGTATGTACGGTCCATAGCTATTACCATTTTTCGGAATACTTTCAGCGATGCTCAAGGTCAGAAGGGAGTGTCTTAGAAATATGTATATAACTTCTAATGAATAAGCAGAATGGATAGTGTTTAAAAAAGATTAGAACAATTACCATTTTACAAGTCCGTAGACCCAGCGCTGCGAATGCTATTACATTTATATATGCAAGTGTAAAAAACAAATGCATATCACTAATTTAAACACATGCAAATGCCAGTCACAAAGGTAAATATATGTAGGTACGTATATATGTATGTACCCTTCTTTAAAAACTGTACTTAATAGCTTTAAGCTAAATAACAATTTAATATCGCAAAGTCAGTTTGTGGTTTTGTCGTATTCATTAGAATACTCCTTTGGGTAAGATATAGAAAAACCGCCTAGTTATATGCTGAATCCGCATATAACTTTATTTTAATTACATTAAACAGGTTGACCAAAGTCATTCTCTGTAACTAATTGGACCGTGATAATATTTTCCATCGATCACAATTCCTGATAGAAAATTTGCCGGTTATGGTTTTTATTCATTTCTTTTTAATCATATAACATAGGGTGTATTTACTGTTATCTGCATTTATATAAAATGACCTGCCTGTCCTGACTGTGTCAAAGGCACCTGTGCATATTAAACCATCCGACTGTGTTGCCAAGAACTGCGTTGAATCATTTCCTTTAACCATTCTACGATAGATTTGTATAAAAAAATCGAAAAAATGTAGACTCAGACAAAATTATGTTTGACATAAAATTGCCCAAATTACTCAATTATTTTCCAATCAGAAAATAAAAATTTCCGAAACTAGACAATTTGCTATTCTTATCTTTCATACATATTTTTCAAATACATGCATACAGTATAGTATAGTGTACTGATTTTGTCAATTATTCAATAGTGTCTCGATCAGTTATTTTTCCTATTGTACCTATTTTCTTATGTTAAACAATAATAAGAAACTGGCTATCAAGTTTGCAGGCTACTTTCCTATGTTTAATTAAAACAATTAACGGTGATGCACAGTCCAGTGCTAACGGACTGTAGTTTTTGTTGAATTTATTTTATATGTTACACAAGACTTTCCGATTCCAAACTTGATACGACCGCAATTAGTCTGTAAACAATTTGCACATGATATCAAAACAAAATTAGACACCTGCAACATGTATCTTATGTGTAGGCTCGTTGTATCCATTAATAGCCGATCTTCCGAAATATCTTATATGCAACCAAAGTCTAATGAAATGCATAGCAGATCAGGCGACCACTTCATGGCCAACAACAATTTCTAGTAATGTGTAGGTATGTCCAACCAACGAAAGATCTTAACTGACGTATCTTTGTCACTTGATCTAACTGAATTTTATTGAATTGGAGTTTAAACATTAATGTATCTATATCGTTATACACTTTTCATAATATGATTTGGTATACAATTTTCTTATCCGACATATTGGCTCGGAATAATAACGTACAGCTAATCTACAGGTAATATGAAAACTGGAAGGGTAAAGAAATCTAGTTTGACAAATGTTCTCATTGCGTATACGTATGTATGTATGTATGTATATATGAATGAAGTACTTCGCTTTCAGTGAAATACTTTTCGTAGCACCCTTATGGCAACACTTATTGTAATGACATAATAGAGTAGGCATATACAGGATTATGCTTATGAGTATGATAATTCTTTCCCATTCAGCTTTACATACATACATATGTATGTACATACACATGCATATGTAAGTATATCGATTTTGGTATTGTCATAACTATCGATCTCAAAGTCATAATAGATATATTAGGTTGTCTCTTCGTCTGTTCATCTGAGTAAATTAAATATACGAATTGGATGTAAAAAAAAAAACAAGAGCTATGTATTTAAATAGAAATAAACAAATAATTTATTCGAATAAATTAGCAACCATTTCTAGATTTTATATTACGTTGGGTTATGGAAAAAGTGATAGTTTTAGAATCAAAGGGATTATAACAAAAAACAAACACCCTTGTCAAAATAAAATATTTTTTCCAGTCACGGAGCATCGCATACAAATTCCATTACAAATTAGAATATTGTTTGTTAAAAAATAAAATGTAATATATTGTACATACGTACATATATACATATGTATATGATATATGTACATACTATAAACATACATACTATTATGAACATGTTATAAAATGATTATTGTAAATAAATAATACAATACCTCCGATATTAAAGTCGCACACAATTATTTCACGAGTTAAAATAGTGGGAATCTTTTTGTTTATCCTATCTGTATCAAGTTAAGAATTTAATGTATTATGCGAAATTGCCGCTCTTAATTTTATCTTTGCAAACATTTTTGTATGGGAGCTAAAATTTAGCGCGAACAGGACACTAGGCTATAAGAAGTAATATTTTTCCTAGCTCTAGTTAAATACCCCTTAAATAATGTATCGTAGTTATTTATATATAATGTGAAAGAATAATAATTACTTTATTATGCAGCAATTTTTATATTCAGAAGATCTTTAGTTTAATAAATACTTATTTGATTTATTCAAAATATGTATATACATATGTACAAATGGAAAATTTTTTAAACTTTCCTTTTTAATGTGGACTTTTTGTTATTCAGTAACATTTTTAGTGTCATCTAACAGAAAAAGATGCCAAGAAACAATTTATAAAAAAAAACCTTCTGCACATAACTGCGACTATAGATTTTATCGTCCGTAATCTGTATCTAGTTTATTGAAAATTCTGTCTATCGTAAAATAAATTCTTTTGCTTGCAAAATTGTTTGTCTTGTGCATTTTAACAAAAAGCTATACAGAATGCTACAATCCATTTGATAAACTATCCTTCTTTCTTTCCATAAGCCCTAATAAAGCGGACGTGGCATACTGCTCTTTTTTATAGAATTACTACGATAACTTCGAAACGTTTGAGTAAAATTTCATCAAAATCGATTTTTAATGAAAACGCCCCAAAAAGTAGGCGTGGCTAAATACAATGTATGGGTGAATTGTAGACAATCTGAATATCTAAATATTTGGTTTTTACAAGATTTTTCGAATTCATGTAAAATAGTGAAGTTATGAAAAGTGGGCGTGGCAGTTGACAGATGTTAACAAATTTTATACTTGTAATGCTTCAGGCAAATATCACTTCATTAGAACAAAAAAATATTTTTGCGCACTTTATGAGCGCAAATAGCCCTATTTGTGAAGCAACAAACCTTTAATCTCTTTCTTTGTAAAATTACAAGAAATATTGAGATACACGTGTGGTTTTCATATTCTCTCACCCCGTCGTTATAACCGACAACGGCTGATTTTGCTTCGAAAATCGGTCGTTATATCCAACGTGTCGTTATATACGACGACGTTATATCCGACGGTAGAATACCTTAAAATATAATGAAACCAACTAAAAGAAAGGAAAGTGGAGGTTATAAGCGACTGGTCATTATAAGCGAGGTCGTTATAAGTGACTTCCACTGTATATGTATGTATGTATTAAGAATTTATATTATGTCTCTTTCTTTCTATGAGTGTAAACAAACTCCCATTTAAATAGGTAAAAATTCACGTCACATATACACATGATCAATCCACGGCAAACAACTCATCCACATACATATGTATGTAGATGCTGCTGCATGAAGATCTATAATATCTTATTAACTTTATAGCATACAGTCTAAAAGATGCACCAACTTACATTTGCATTCTCACTGTTTTTTCCATAATTTTTGCCTTATACCTCTTTTGATTTACCATCAAATCAAAGCATTCTTTTACATAAAAATTATGTGCCACAAGAATTATCTACATACATATGTACATATATTCTTCGCTTACTCTATCAACATTCATTAGTTAAGCTTACTTACCGGCTACAACTTTATTTATTCTCTTAAAGCTTATCTCAAGGGGTCAATTCGATCTAGCTTTATGCTCATAATAAATACTTCCAGTCCAGTAAATTCAGTCAGCCTCCGCTGATCAAGATTTTTCTTTTTCTTTACGGAATACGAATAGTACCTAGCAAAACACGAAGATTTTTTGAGCTTTATTTATTTGTAAGCTTCGGCGAAAATAAATTTTAATGGGCTTTGGCCTATACAAAGACAACCAGATACAAAAGCAAACAACAACAACAACAAATAGTAAAACTTGTAGCTATGTCTATCTGGGGTCTCGTCAAAAGAACTTCAAATAATCAGAGTCTTCCAGTGAGCACCTCAGTTGACTCTAACACATCGCCTAGAATGTGTTCGATAAAAATGTTTCCATCGCGGATATTTGTGACCCTTGTGGCCACAACCTGTCTCTTGGGTCTTCACATTCAACAAGTGCAGACTCGAACTTCGGATATTCTAAAAGTTAAACTATCTCATGGTGGAATTTTGGTCGGACGCCATTTAACCTCGCATAATGGCCGTCATGTGCGTGCATTCATGGGAATACCCTACGCGGAACCCCCGCTTGGTGAACTGAGATTTAAAGTAAGTTCTTCGAAGTGCTGCTGATTCGGATGTGAATTTTTTGCGATTTGTGGAATTTCAAGTTTTCCTAAAAGCATGAATTATATTAAAAATAAATTTGTGTCGACTATATATTAGTGAGAATGTTGGTTAGTTCGATTAATCAAACAATAATCTGCGACTTAAAGAAAAGTATTGTATAGGTATAACTGTGAACCACTGTGATAGTTTTTAATATTTATTATTTTATTGTTTGGTAGTTTAAAGCTTTAACGGTATTATGATATTATGCAAAGCAAGTGAAATGTGACTAATATTTTTAACATTCACATTTATACGCAATATGGGTCGAAGTTGCATTTTTTTTTTGTTCAACTAATAGCAAACGAAACTTATGTTGGAAAGAAATATGTATGAAGATAATTAAACTGTTGTTAAATTAATTTCGTGGTTAAAAGGAATAATTAAATCCATTTTGAATGTGTTGATTTGTAATCATATTACTAAGCTGGTAAGCTGATACCCTCACCTTTGTTCGATGTTCGATCTTATGTAAACAAAATTGGATAGATATTTTGATCTGTAGTTCGAACGATAAAATAGTAATAAATAAGAATATAAATAAGCATATGTACAGATGTGTATATACTGTTGAATCGAAATGAAAATACATATATCTTGATTGTGAAGCACAGAGAGTAGTTAAGTTTCCCGGTAAACAAATTTAAAATGCAAATCATGTAGTTGGATTAGTTTGGTAAATATGTATATCAGCCAATTCAAGTAAAATTTATTTCGCATTAAAATATCCGATTTTTTTTTTCTTGAGCCCCTGACTTTCTTAACTAGACAAGATCAGTGTTGTAATAAAAGAACCTTAGAAAATACCTTTTAATATCTTCGCTTAAATAGGCACAGAGTTTTATCTGTAATATAATATTCTACTTTAAATGTATTCAATCATAATATGAATTACATATCACACATTCGAATACTAAATAAGTCTTTTCTTAGACAATATCTAAGGAATTTGTAAGTTAAATAACTATAATACATATGTATATCTAGAAATATATTTACGCAACCGTTTCCATATACCAAATACCAAACGCCCCCGTACTAACCAAGTACTACCAACATTAGATGTTGCACATACATATGTATATATGTAGTATATTATCTAATTTTACTTTGATTGGGTTGTTCTGTGGCTGTGTACCAGATCAAATGCGACTGACAAATCACGTCTTGCAACTTTTTATTTGAAATAGATGGATCAAAAGTGATTTATATTTAACAGTCTGTACATGTCAATCATTTGGAAATGCTGAATGTCTTGTCAAATAAAAGACAGGCGAAGTTCATTTCTTAAAACCTGATTGTTGGAATATTACATTCTGCTATTACCACCTATTGTCATTTTTTTATTTGGTCATACAAAATGATACTTTTAAAATGAAAGAATAAAATTAACCATATCTTTATTCGGAAACAAAAGCCAGTATATTTAATAAACGAATATGTATGTCCATAAGTAAGTACATACATATACGTATGTATACACAATATCAAGAAAAGGGAAGAATATGCACATCGCTATTTGTGCTGATAAGAAAAGCGATTTTATCAACACAGAAAAAACGCATGAAAAAACTCAAAGACTACACATAGATTAAAAAAATATTCAGATTTAAAATTGGTTCATTTTTCTACACAGGTATACATACATATGTAGGTCTATTAGCTGATGAATAAAAATAACCGATTTTTTTTATATACCTGTTTATATACAAATGTTTGTACATACTTGTCCATTCGTCTTACTCAAAAGATAATCGTTCTTAAAACTTTTTTCGAATTTTATTCAATCGCAATGGCTTTCCATCTTACAAAGATTCGTCAGAGATGATTCGCATTTTAGACAAGCCTATCTGCTAACTGATTTAGCACGGCTCAATCAACTTGGCTGTTGAAATTGATTGCAAACACGTACGTACATATATGTATGTATAGATGCACTTTAGGGTCTGTTTCGATTATTGCTCTTGATACGAGTATGTGTCAAACGTAAATACATACATATATGTAAAGGGAGTGCTTTAATTCCATCATCCTACCCACGGCACCCTTTCTTGTAACTAAAAACATGTATGTTTGTAAGATATTAATATAATTATAGATATTACCTGAAAACAGCTTGATCCGAGGGAATATACATAAAACACTAAACAGGTTTCGCAGATACCGGAAAAAGTAGCCAAATAGGTGAATGGCTTCAAATAACCGGTCAAGTAATGAATGACATATGTATGCCTTCCTTCGAAAATGTTGTGAGGTCACAAACAAGTTATTCTGACGACAGGGAATTTCTAACAAACGCACGTAATGGGTATTGTTTACTTATCAATAAATTTTCGTAAACACCATAATTCTTAGTAAATAGTCATACTACAGAATTGGCAGGCATATTGTTTGTGTTCGAATTTACTATGAATCATAAAAACATATTTTATTTTATTAATTAACAGGTACATCTTCTTTCTAGGCTCCAGTTCCAAAGTTGCCATGGGCAGGAGAAAAACTAGCCATTAAGGACTCGCCAATATGTATTCAAAGAGATCCATTTCGACGTGATGAAACAATAGAAGGGAGTGAAGATTGTTTATACCTGAATGTATACGTTCCCGAGGTAAATTTCGCCTTAATGATTAAACTGTCCAGAGTATGAAAATTTCTTTATTTAGGAACCACGACATTCTGGGCCGCTGTCAGTGATGATTTTCTTCCATGGAGGTGGTTGGGAATGTGGTTCTGGCATTAGCGCATTTTACGGACCAGATTTTCTGATGGACCATGATATAGTATATGTTAGTGGTAACTTCCGATTGGGTCCACTTGGATTCCTAAGTACGGAAACCGCAGATTGTCCTGGAAATAATGGTCTCAAAGATCAGTTGGAGATATTAAAATGGGTGCAGAAAAATATTGCTGCATTTGGAGGTGATCCAAATAGTGTGACTATTTTTGGAGAAAGTGCAGGCGGTGCAAGTGTCACATACCATATGATGTCAGAAAAATCAAAGGGTTTATTCCAGAAAGGTATCTCACAGTCAGGAACTTATTTCAATCCATGGGCACAACCAGCACACAAGGGTGTAGCTGCTTCTCGGGCAAGGCGCTTAGCTAAGATGCTTAAATGCGATGATACTAATTGGTCAGTTGCTTTAAATTGTCTTCGTCAGAAATCAGCTGTTGACATTACGGCCACTGTTTACGAGTTCTTCGTAAGTCCTTTTATCTTAAATCATGTTTTTGAAAATCTGACTAAATTATTTATTATTAGGAATGGGACTACGATCCAATGATTCCCTTCCCACCAGTGGTTGAACCCGAGACACCCGAAGCTTTTATAACCACTTTACCAAGAAATGAAAAACTTCCACATGGCTTTAAACTCCCATGGATGGCAGGAATCACATCTGAAGAGGGTACTTTGAAGACAGCAGCATTACTAAATCTACCCGGATTGTTGGACGACTTTAAAAAAAAATTCTACGATGTTCTCCCAATTATACTGAATTATGATCATCATTCGAATGAAATACAAAGGCGGATCACCGATCGGATAGATAAGTTTTACTTCAATTATAATCATGAATGGAACAAAAAGAATCATCATAACCTTACGAATGTAAGACACAATAAATATCTAACAATTTGCCCAAATAACGAATATTTTAATTTCCTTAGCTCATGACCGATGGATGGTTCTCAGGAGGGCTTGATGAATATCTGCGATTGCGGTTAGATGCTTTAGTACAAAAGAAAACTGCTGTTGGCCCAACCTATGTGTATCAATTTGATCATAAAGGCGCCGCTAGTTTTACAGAGATATTCGAGGGCGGAAAGGAAGACTATTATGGTAACACCATCTTATAAGCGTGCAAATTGATTCAGAGAATAAAGACGCGTTTTCTTTATTTTTTAGGTGTATGCCATGCGGAAGAACTTCAGTACCTATTTCCTATTGGTAAGGCATTGTTTGTGACATCTGCTCCAACCAAAGAAGATCTACAAATCCGTGACACTCTACAAACTATGTGGGTTAATTTTGCAAGGCACAGTGATCCCACTCCACCTTCATCTAACCTACCAAAATGGATGCCAACTGAAAAGTATCCAGTAAATTATATTCGAATCGGCAACCAAGACCACGAAAACTGGAAACTCTTAGAGTTCGAAGAAAATATGCTCCAAGAACGAGTTGATTTCTGGAGTAAACTTAAACCGCACATACCAGCCCATCTACTTAAAGACGAGCTGTAATGAAGCGCGAGGCTACGAAGGGTATTATTAGTATTCTTATGTAATTTACAATAGTTAAAATATTCATGAAATTTTTTTTCTCTTAATGTTAAGTTAAAAAAGTTAATAAAAAAAAAAACTCAAAAATAAACTCTTTTTTTATCGAATCGGGTGGAATTTAGCTCTCGATTTTAAGTTTTTAAACGACGCAGATTGCGCATTAATGGCAATGGCATTAATTCGAAAATTCAAATGTGACGTGAATGTCAGTTGCTATTATTTTGATGTGCATAACTGTCCAGTCTACAATACACCGAATGAATAAACCCGTTATCTGCAACACATCTCGCAAAATATGCCACAATTGGAGGCATTAACCCACAGCCATAACAATTGTGTTCTTTTAACTTTGTTCTTTGCCGTTTTTTGTTTATTTTTTTCGCTGCTTTCTTACTAGCAATTGATTTTACTGATATAATCCTTCAAGTTCGTGGGCGCCGCGGTGGCACGGCAGGTCCACTGATGTGCCCAAGCATCATGAACTAAATTGTTGGCAGTGTATTCCCGAGGAAAGGTGGATTAACACTACCACAAGAAACAGCAGATGAACCTCAGACGATATCAGCAGTCACAATTGAGGAAGTCGCAGAAGGCGCTGCATATCATAAGCAGCAAGACGTGAGGAACAGATGGGATCGCGAACTTCGTTTTAAAGGAAGCGATAAAAAACAGACCAGAAGGGTTCATAAAATTCTACACAGTATGCCTACCGGAATGTGAATTCCTGTCACACTCGGGGCTGGAGTTGATAGCATTGGATATGCTGAAGACATTGCAGTTGTAGTAGTAGTAGTAGCTAGAGGTAACAGATAAATAATTGTTGCAGAAAAAAAAGCGCGAATACGGAAGGAATTTAGGGAAAATGCGGGTTGATCATCGATACACCTAAGCCAGATTTGGCAATTCGAATTATGGGAGCACGTTTTTTTTTTCAAAAAGCTGAGAACTCACTTGATATAACTAAACTAGACATTGCTTACTTACTTAACGGGCTCCCGACCCGTGAAGGAGTCTCTGCCTGATAAGACAGTCCAATAATTAAAAAAAATGCACACAATTATGATAGTTGTATCAAGTGGCCACGAAATTGATGTCGATAGATTCCGAATCTTTCACTACGAAACAGCCAAATATTTTGCAGCTAAGTACCCCTGGTACAATATGTCACCTACATTGCACAGATATTTCATTCATGGACCCGAAATAGTCTCAATTGCTTTTGTTGTCTATAGGGCAGTTGTGTAAGTGTAGAAGCGCAAGAAGTTAGAAACAAGGATTTCAAAAATTACAGAGAACATTACTCGCGGAAGTGCTGTCATGACAAACTAATTTAGATGAATTTAACTGTTTCTTGCTTAGCTTGGACCCTTATAATACAAGTAGAAGAAAGCTACCGATTAAAAACTTCAACTCATACCTAAAGAAGCATTAATTTTATTGAAATCTTCCACTATTCACCAAACTAGTGACAATGAAAATGTCGAAAATGAGGGTGGTGATGAAAACGATGATTCACATTTTTTTCTAATATTGTCAGTTTTTTTAAAATAATCAATTTTTAAAAGTGCTTATATGTTTTGTTTCATCATCGGGCCATTTGGTAATAATTGTGTATTTTAAAATTCATTTTATTAGACCTCTCAATTGATGCCAACTTGTAGGTCCATCTGCTCCACTGTGCGACCCACAACTAAACATTATCCACCCGCCAAAACCAACAGGCAGCAAAATCTGTAGTTGAGAACAAGCATCAAACAAAGTTCTGTCTATCAATTTAGATATTATCTAAACCTCAAACCGACATTCAGTTGCATTCAAACTATGTACATGCGTCTTCTACAGTTTGGCATCTATAGAGGAATAGATTATCATTAAGTAAACTTCCGGTTAAGATATTATCAAAGACTCTAACCACAACAAATATTCTGCCAATTTCCAGCTGCAGTCAAACCGTATACTTACTTTATTTAAGGGACATCCACATTTGTTCAATTGTCCTTTACAATACAATTCAATTCTAAACTAAGTTGTCAATTGAATTGATGCTTGGCCACACACTACATCAACTGAATTGAAAGACTGCTTCCATTTCCTCTTAAGAAAATCACCCAACTTGCCCGCACACAATTCAATTGAGTTGAAAGACTTGCTAGTTAAATCACATCACAAAACTCATGAAATGCAGACGATTTGACGTTTAAGCGAAAATATCTACTGAAAATTCTCTTAAATTTGATAGCTTGTCAGCCAACTTGCCCACACACGATTCAATTGAGTTGATAGACTTGCCAATCAACTTCGAAAAATCAAAATCTTTTAATTTTTCATCAACCAACTCGCCAACCATCAAATTGATCCAATGATTAACCCACACACGGGTTGATTTGGGCAACAACCGTTTGAATTCACAATTGAATTGAATCGTATGTGGAGTGCATAAAGTATATATACATATATTCGTGATCAATATCAATAGCGAATTTTTTTTTTTTATTCAGTGAAGTTATGAAAAAGTAGGCATGGCAGTGGGTGGATTTCAAAAAAAAAAATCTTAAAATGTGCTCTTATTGTGCAACAGAAAAACAAGAAAGTTTACAAGTTCCAGGGATAAAAAGAATCATCATATATGCTTTCAAGTCTGCCAAATATGTACCATCGCAATTTATATTTTACACTTCTTCAGACTATTTATCTAATAAATAAATAAAACTAATTTTATTATTATTGTGAATGGATCTATTGACCTATCTTCCTCATCCTTAAACCAATTACTATTGTTCACACACAACTGAAGATGTCGCCTCTATCGAATCGAAACTTGGCAAACGAAACTGACATTTCACCAAACCTGTTATTTGACAATTGCAATTTTTTCAATAATGGCGTAAAATATTGACATAACACGAACAGTAACTTGAGAAAATGTATATTTAAAGCAATTTTAATTACTTTAAATACAAATAAATACCACAATTTATTAACTCAATAGTGCGTGTATAAGTTTTGCATTAAATAAATTTCAGCAATCACACTAAATACTAGAAAAAAGTCCACAAAAAACACATTTGTTCTTCAATTGCTTTTCGAATTCCAATTCTTTGTTGCTTTTTTTTTATTAAGAAATCGTGTTTTAGTGAATAGATTTACAAATAAAAAAGAAAAACATAAAACAGTAATGAAAAGCCGGTTACTATTTTAAAATAAATTTTATTCCCTACCAGTTGTGCTGTGTTCTGTGGTTTCATAGAAAAAAAATACCATTTGAGTGAGAGACTACACCGCGATTAATGTTTGAATCATCGCCGCCCCAAACTCAAGGACATTTCATTGAACCCTACAATTAACTGGAGTGAAGAGTGTTGTGCTGGAAATCGTATGTACACAATTGAAGACATTTTCTCTAAAACAGTTGTGTTCTTGTTGTGGCGATTGAATATAAAATAAAATTTATTTCTGCCTTTGCCTAGTGGAAATCAGTGGCAAAGTAATTACAAAACCATTTTGCAGTTTACTTAAGTTTGCCTAGAAACGGGGTGCGGTATACGTTAAGCATCTTTGGAGTTATCAAGCAAGGTAAGACCGGAGAACCTAATGTAGTTGGATTACAAATGTATACTGCCCTATGTAATTAGATATCGTCCCTTGCTATGTAAATGGCTTAGTATTAACAAAATAAAGTATTTATGTGCATATATTCGGCGTTATTATTTACGATTCTCTCGGGAGCTACTTTAGTGCTTTCCCTTGTGACTATGCGGCAACTTATTAGGGATTCGATTTTGAAGTCAAAACTTTTTCTTCTCTCCGCTATGTTTGCTAGGGTTAGAAAAAAAATACAAGCTATGACGATATCTGACCGGTTGTATTTATTATCAGTAGATAACAATATAACAATTCGCTCAATATAATATAAAGTTGGTGCTCATGCTCACATTTGTAATTTGCTTTGCTTGCTTGCTTACTATCAGCTCCTGATGATGACATTTTTCCGAAGTCAATGAACTACGCCGTCAATTTTTGTTTTATCCTTATCAGTGCAATCACTTGCATATACATACTTTACATGTGAACACGTTCATATGTAAATATGCAGTGGGACTCAAACTTGGCTAGTCTTGGATGGTCTGTAATTTTACGACCAATTGTTTCTCAGACCGTCAATAGAATCTTATTTGTTATCTGTAGTTTAAATTCCTCAGAGAATCCAGGTTTTAGTAAGAAAAGTTTTAAAAAAATAAATAATAGGGCACAATAGACTTACAAATATGTATGTATGTATGAACTTCATAAGAGTCTTCATTTTTCGTTAAAGTTAAGAAAAAAACTTTTGATGGTATAAGTCGCAAGTATTTCAATCAAGAACTATTATTGAAAAAATGCATTTGGATTTGGCTTTGGTTAAGAAACCATATAAAACTTGAAGCAACAACATTTACAGTTTTTTAAGTGCATTTACACCTTATTTTTAATCTTTAAGTTGGGCTAACAATTTACACCTTGCAGCACTTAAAGAACAAGTTCTGTACTAAAAAAGTACGATTCATCTAATTTACTGATATGGACGCATGTTAGCTGTGCTGATATGAAAACCATGTCTAACATTCAACTTTGCGGTATGTGTTTGGTGCTGTTTCAATCAAGTTTAAAAGTAAACGCTTCATATCTGTAGAAAGCTTGTATTGACTTTGGGTCATCAATCGAAATGATTCATTGATTTTTAGAATTTGGTAAGCGGACAATCTATGTATATACATATGTATGTATGTAGGTACTGTAATTTATTGCAAATTCCCTATCACAAATAAAACAGTATATGCAAAAGGACCACAAAAATTTATTTACATTCATGTATGGATATGGATTTTATGCAGCAATTATTTCTATTTCAGTAATGTATAGTAATGGATGAGAAGAGAATTGCTGATTATTTTGTAGTGGCTGGCATGCCAGAGAATCCACAACTTCTTCAGGAGAGTATTTTTAATGATTCTGGTCATTTAAGAGCATGCAATAGTATCGACCCCATAACCGATATTGGAGTATTTTTTCCTCTGCTGGGCGAAGATGTCCCGGAAGGTTATGAAATTCTGGATAAAACACCAACCGGATTGCCCGCCAATCTTAATTATGGATCTGTCCGAACGACAGAGTGTTACATATATTTTCGCCGTGGAAAAGATAGTCCACCTCTGGTTGATATTGGTAAGAGAAAAATTTTTATTTTATATTTTGCTTCACTCACGCATATTATTTTATTTCAGGTGTTCTATATGAAGGACATGAACGTATTATGCCAGATGCTGAAATGGTAGCCGAAAGTCCCGGCGGAAAGGTAGCGAATGTGAATAATTCATCAGCCAAAACGTTTTTAACATTCCGCCGTGCGAAACCGGATATGCCATGCAATGAACTTGTTGTGACTGATTTGTGTGTTATAGTGTGGTCAAAGGGTGAGATTTTTATTGTAGTACATGTTTGCAGCTTATAATCATGAACATAAAATCATTTTGTTGTGGTGATTTTCATTGCATTGGGTGTATTTTATGAAGTGTTCAGAAATAGGTCGTCGTGGCGCAGTAGTTAGTGTGTCGGAAGAATAAATGGAAGTCCGATGTTCAATTCCCAGGCAACACAAATGTTTTTTTTGTTTGTTTTTTCATTTTTCACGGTCCCAGCTCTCGCGAGCGTTAGACATCCGATAGTACATATAACTGGCATGCAAAAGTTTCTCAAACTAAAATTGCCTCAACACGCCATTAAAAAATAATTTCTTTCCATTCGTATAAAAAATATAATAAGCACAATACAAATGGTTGGAAGCTGTTAAAGGGCCTGTACCGTTATACATACATGTACACATAAGTATTTCTCGTCAAATATTTGGTTTTCTTTTTAAACGAAATCTCTGCTTCTCCGAATGCGAATTTAGCACAAACTTTCATAAATGACATTAAATTTATTTTAAAATTTTTATTTACAAACAAAGTTATTCACACATAAGAACATATGTACATATGTACATACATACATGTACATATATGAATATGAACAGTGCAAAACGTGATCAGTTGTTTATTTTGAATATAAATATAAATTTAAATATTTTTACGCAGGAGAACGGCCACCACATGCGTTCTGTTTAATACATAAAACCCTCAACAAAGCTTACATGAGCAGCGATGTATATCTCTGTTATAAAAAATCAATGAACCGTCCAAAATTAATCAGTTATCAACCGGAAATCCTTTTGCGATACCCAACGGTCGATCACAATGATTTTCCCCTTAACCTATGTCCGAGTGTGCCTCTATTTTGTTTACCCATGGGAGCTTCTCTTGAAGCTTGGCCTCATGTAGATGAATTGGTAAATATGACTTTGAAAAGATAAATAAACAAATTCAATAAGCAAATCATTTCAGACTAAGCGAGACGCTATCAATCCAGTATTTAGTACGTTTGTTTTGACAGTAAACGACGGAACGTATAAGGTTTATGGATCAGCTTTAACTTTTTACGAAGATTTTGAGTGGGTTTAATAGAATTACTAATAATCATGTTTCATTTTGTTGAAATTTTTACATTCTTAGCGAAAAGAATCTTACAGAAAAGCAAAGAGAACTGTTACGATATGACGATGATGAATTTAAAAATCGTCATTCACTTCATATTATTAAAGCAATATGTTTGCTTTCACATCATCCTTTTGGTGATACATTTGATAAATGGTTAAAGTATTTGCATGTAAGTTTTATTTTATACCTCCCTCAGCTGAGTCCAAATATACATATGTTTATGTAATTAATTCGTATTTTCAGAGTATGGCATCAATAAAACAACCATTACCAATCCCGATAGAAAGGTACATAACTCAACTAATCGATGAAGTTCCATTCCCCTCTCCGAGTATTCATTTACAAGTGAGCTTTGTTATAAAATGTGTGTATTTAATTTTTTATGGTACATTTTTGTTTTCAAATTATTCCAGCTGTCAGGTGAGAGCAATGAACGTATTCTACTCACTCAGCCAGAAGATTCTCCGTTACCGCGAAGTGGAGCTGGTTTCCAATTATTTTTATCAAATCTTGGAACAGAAAATTGTTTACACGTCTTATTGCTGGCTTTAACGGAACAAAAAATTCTAATTCACTCATTAAGGTAAGTATTTTGGCTAAGTAGATGGAACAGTTATAGCACTACGTGAAATAATCTAAAGCTTGATATTTCACATATCAATTGTCTTTAGATCCTTTTTCTATCTAAATTAAACTTTATTATCTAACTAGTCTATCACTATCTACATTGTAGTTCAAATGAGACTTGAATATGAAAAGCTCAAAAAAAAGTTCTACATAATAAAAATCAAATACTGATCAGGAGATCTTTATTTTATTCATCTTATCTCGTTTCCTATAACGAGCGCGTTCGGACTCCAAGGCTTATGTAAGGGATACCTAGTTAGTCTGGGCTTGTTTTTCGATTGCCTACTCACTTAATTAGTCTTCTAAAGTAACATGTTTTTTTTTATTTATTTGGTGTGACATGTAATTTGAATTGGAATAACCTTCCGCCAACATTTTTTTATTTTTCGTTCGGACTCCCAAGTTTCTAGCTAAGCCTAACTTGGTAACTTTCTTCTACAAAGAGATTAATTTTTGCTTTCTGAATTCGCACGAATTTATTAAAAATCACAACGCCAGCCTTAGCTGCATATGTATGTACATACATACATATATGTAGGTGAACGTTGGAAAAACTTCATTAGGTCTCCCAAACTTAGACCTTGACAACTGACTACGTCTAATTCGCTGGGTTTTAAAATACGCGTGAACCGACTGTTCCCTACATGTCAGGTAGAATTTTTTTTAAACTGTCTGGAAAGATGGAAGGTGAATTAAATCCGAGCTCCCGACTTTAGTCCTTTATGAACGTAGTCTATAAGTTTTTTTTTTTGCATTTCTTAATTTACAAAACCCCTAAGTACATAAAATCCAATTTGTTTTTTTAGACCCGCGACATTGACTGCAGTTGCTGAAGCAGTTGTATCATTGCTCTTTCCATTTAAATGGCAATGTCCATACATTCCATTGTGTCCATTGGGTCTAGCGGAGGTTCTACACGCACCACTTCCTTACTTAATTGGTGTAGATTCCAGATTTTTCGATCTTTACGAACCTCCAACAGATGTAACTTGCATCGATCTGGATACTAACACCATCAGTGTAAGTGAAAACTAAAGAAAAAATTATTTCCAAATACAATATTTTTCTAATTTTTACAGTTATGTGAATCGCAAAAGCATTTAACACCAAAACTTCTGCCTAAACGAGCAGCACGAATCTTAAAGCAAACACTCAACTATTTGGAAAATTTAAAACTAACCTGTCCCCCAGAATCAACAAATAGTCTTGATAGAGACTTTAAACGAAAGAAACGTGAAGTTAGTTTTATAAACATTATTTTCTACAGAATTCTGTAACCTAACATTTGTTTTAGCAAAATCTCGAACAACGAATTCAAGAGGCCTTTTTGCTCTTTATGACATCCATTCTTCGTGGGTACAGAGATTATTTAGTACCAATTTCCAAGGCACCCTCAGTTGGCGCGACTGATCCAAATGCTTTATTCCAGCTTAATGCATTTTTGCGTTCTAGAGATAAGGTGTGTTATAAAAGAATTCGAATTTGTTTGAAAGATATACTCTAAATCTCAGTTTTTTCAGTCTCATCAAAAGTTTTTCCAGCTGCTTATGAAAACCCAAATGTTTATTCGATTCATTGAAGAACGATCTTTTGTATCAGATAATGATCACGGTCTAACATTTTTCGACGAGTGTGCCGAGAAGGTGAGTTCCTATGATGAAACTCCGTCCGATGTACGATTGGTGGATTGGGAAACGGGACATAGTAGTGAAAGAACAAAATATATTTTCCCACCAGACAGCATTGCATCAGGAAATGGTTAGTTAATTTTCAGATTTTCTGAATTTTTATTATCAAATGTATAAATATCAATAAACGTTTTCTCTTACAGATACCACAACAGGCCACATCTACGAATCATTCACTTTAAATCCAAGTCTTTTAAGGCCCGCGAAAAAAACTCTCATAAAGAATTTCCTACAACAACAGCATCTTACAGTAGCACCTGGATCACCGATTGCACGTCGCACTAAGCACGAAATTAAATTAGCTCAAAAGTTAGCTCGTCGTTGTCAGATGCACCCAGAAGCATGGTCAAAATATCTGCTCGCCACATGTTATTCGCTCTACTTTTTAATTTTGCCCAGCATGATCCTAAATGCGCATGGTAAGGAACATGCAGTGTTGCGTTCTGCTTATGATTTGCTCGTGCGTGCAAGCAAACTCAAAATAAATTGCGATGAGTTTTGCTACAGGATCATGATGCAATTGTGCGGCATTCATAATTTACCGGTGTTGGCTGTCCGTCTGCATTACCTGATGAAACGATCCGGCGTTCAGCCCAATGCACTGACATACGGTTTCTACAACCGTTGTGTTCTAGAATCAGAATGGCCATCTGATAGCACAACTCTTAGTCAGTTGAGATGGAATCGTATTAAAAATGTAGTTCTAGGAGCGGCTCACTTTCGACGTGCCGGGAAAAAGCGTGCAATTACCAAACCGCTGTCCGGATCATGTGAAAATAATCTAAGTACCCTGGAAACTGTAGACGGTGCTTCGCGAACAAGCTTAGAATCGACAAACTCCTCGCAAGTAGAACATCCTCCAGCTCCAGGTAATACATTAGTTGACTGCAGCGCATTCGATAAGCTACGAGGTAAATTGGGAAGTATCGTAAAACAGTCGGGCCCGCAGGAATCTTCAGATGTCATTAGCAGCGCCGGTTTGTTAATATCAGGCGATGCGAAAAGTGACAGCCCACAGCCGGCGTCTAAGTTACCACCTTCCAGTCCTAATTGCGACCTAACTACACGCAAGCTAACTAAAACCGATAGCTTCGGTGGAGACACTAAGATTTTGGATAAGTTACAAAGGCAACAGTCCATGTCGAGTAAAGAAGTAAATTCTCTGCAACAGCGTTTTAACATCATAAATATGGAAGACGAAGAATCAACGGAGTGTTTAAATGAAATTGCTAGTTCTCAGGAAGAATTGGACTATGAGGGAGCCGATGGGTCCCAATGTATTAACAGCCCTACAAAGTAGATCTAGAAATTGTGTTGAGTAAGAATTTCTATAACATTTATTTTGTTTCTTCCAGAATTTCACCTCGCACACCAGTAACACAAAATGATCCATTAGGAGCTCTAAATGAAGAAGCTGATGAAGTTCTTAACATGCCAGATAACAACGCTCCTGGTCCAGACAATAAACCTCTTTTAAGTAATAGTACCATGTACACAGATCAACCAATCCTTTTCAAAGGGCAACGTAGTGCTACTTTCGACGAATCAACTCATCTAAATAAAAGTATGCACCGTTCGGAGACAATGCCCGGATCCAGTGTTACTACTAGCTTAGCAAACTTTGGATCCTCGCTAAAATTTAATTTCGGGTAAAAAGCAGTTCTTATTTAACCATCTTCGCATGAGACATTCTTGAGTTAAACCTATCTTTATGTTTATTTATTATTTTTATTATTTTGATTTTTTTTTTTAATTATGTGCATGGTTGTATTACTTTATTTGATTTATTTATTCCCATCAATATCGTTCTCGATGTAGACGCTATTCACCTGCACGATTGTCTTTTAAGAAAGACTTGAAATTGCCCACCAATCTAATAGAAAATATTTCGAGTATAAGGTAAGTGCGATTGCCACTTAGCCGCATTGATTTTCTTTTCGGCTTCGTATTATTTTCTCTTATTATTCATCCTTAATTGTTGGAGCTTCTTACTTCTTATTTCTTGGGTTTTGGTGGAGGTTCGTATAGTAGTACATGGCGAATGGTAACTTTTCGTTATGCAGAGCAATGGTGGTTTCAACTCTCTGTTTTTTAATTAACTTTTATGGTAACCGATTTAATGATATTTTTATATACATATGTAAGTTACTACTAGTTGCGCAGTAAGTTAGAGCAAGCTTGAATTGGAATTTATTCTATTCGTCCTTAATTTTCTCGTTTTCTCTCAGCACTTTATACTATAACATTTTTAGTCATTCAATTTAGTTGTGTGATTATGTGTTGTGAATTTTCTTTCGTTCTGATTTCTTAGTGGACTGAAGCGTAATTAGGCGTTATCTACACTAATCCTTCTTGAAATATGTTTGTTTTACTTTTCTAACTTACATACTGCTTAAATTGAAAATAATTCTATTGTTTGTGAAATTTAATCAAATGTGTTCACTAAAGGTAAACAAAGCGCAAGGAAATTGAGGATATCCATTTTGTTTACTTGGGTAAAACCATGACACAAAAAATTCGCATATTCTTTAAATGAAAATGGTCCTCACCAAATAGCTCTACATGTTTGAAAAAATCAAGAAAAGTAAAACTATTAAATATATTTTCAAACATTTTCGCCGAAAGGGTGATTCTACTTAAATAAAAATTACAATTACCTTCGCCTCGGCAAACTCACCTCACGAAATGTTTTGGGATACCTATGTAGTTATTTTTTAAAACCGACTAAATTAAAATCAATGTCCTTTAATGAATGTTTGTCCATATTTAATGAAACCATGCTTTTTAAACCTTTTTGGGATTAAGTACTGAACTTTTTTGCTTTTCACTTTAATACAATGCATATGTATAACATGCGTTATTAACTCATTTTAAAATAAATTGTATTGTCATTATAATTGTTTTTTCATATTATTTTCTTTTGAAATGATTCTTGGGTGTTTACGTTTATTTTAAGTTTGAGTTTTATAATAATAACTAATTTTTGCTTCTACTTGTATCTCCTCTAATTAGTCCAAGTCTGACAGGTAAAAAGTCGAATGAAATCATTCAGGGTAGTTTGAGTAGCATCAAGTATGCAGCCACATCTGTGGCTCGAAAATTCGATGAAATCAAAGAAGCTATATCTGCAAATTCGACTCCAGTAAAAACTTCGGGGAGCGCAAACGATAGTACAGCTGATGATGACATGCATCATGATGATCCCTCGTCGAAGATGCGACGTGTTTCTGGTGATTTGGATCCGTGGGGACGCCTTAGTGAATCAAGAAAATCTAGCTACAATAATTTGGTACCGCTAGGAGAAAACACATCGACGACTAGCTTAAATGCTTTCCCCAGCCTACCAGATAATCTATACACTGCAGTAGCTGATGTAAAGAAATCGAAAATTATATAAATTTTGCTATTACCTCTAATTTTTGTAACTTTTTAATGATAGATTGTTGATAGTCCCGAGTGCGACATTCTTATACAACTAACTTCATGCTCACAATGTCACAATTGTTCTGTCTTATTATATGACGAGGAAATAATGTCCGGATGGACAGCTGAGGACTCGAATTTAAATACTGCTTGCCATGCTTGCAACAAACTGACTGTGCCATTCCTTAGTGTGCAAATTATTGTCGACGATTCCCTGAAGGATATAAAACAATCCGACAGCCTTAGTATACCATATTTGAACCCGCTTGTATTACGTAAAGAACTGGAAAATATTTTGACACAAGAGGGAGACTCTGCACTTTTGAAGCTTAACTTTGTCGAAGAACATCCGATTATCTATTGGAATCTTATATGGATAATGGAGCGAATCGAAAGTCGTACACACTTACCCGAATTGTGTCTTCCTAAGCAGGTGAGTTAGATATTTATGCTGTTTATATTATAAATTGTAAATAAATAATTATAAACTATGCTCTTAACTGAATTCATGATTATAGCATCCTTACGAACATCACGGTACATATGTTATAATCATATTTCCTTTTATATTTTAAATACTACTATCCTAATGGCATATTAAGTTTGATACACAGTTTGCAACATAGAGAACTATTCGAGATAGACACTATAAAATAAACATATATGTACGTACATATATTCATGACCAGTATAAATAGCGAAAAAGATTGACCCATGTCTTTCTGTCCGTCCGTATGTCACGATTTTTTGTGCCTTGAATTTTGAGCTAGGAGGATAAAATTTTATATTTGAACTTTTGAGAAAGAGAAGCAGTAAAACTGTAAACATTTTTGAAATTCGCTAATTCCCACTTTTCCATAACTTCACTATTTTACATGAAATCGAAAAACTTTGTTAAGATTAAATTTTTAGATATTCAAATTGTCTACAATTCACCCTCTTTTTGGGGGCGTTTGAATTAAAAACCCAATGTTGATGAAATTTTCCATGTTACATCCTTAAACGTTTGAAGTTATCATTGTAATTGGACAAAAAATGCAGTATGCCACGCCTACTTTATTAAGGCTGCATAGAAAGGAGGATAGGGTATCAAACGATCCGTTTTAAACGGTTGGTAGTTTTTCTGTATCTTTTTTTACGCCCATCATGAATAGTTACGAGTTACAAAGATTTTGCCCTGCATGGACCTGTTATTTATTTTTTTTACCTAGAATATAATCCTTAGACTGAAATACATATGTATGTATTTTCCGTTTTAAGTTCATCTTTATTAAATTGCAATTAATTAATTTGTAGATTGATGCGGAGATTGACCCATTAAGTAAATTGAAGACAGTTAAAATCCAATGCATGTGGGATAATCTACGTCTGCATGCTGAGGCGGGTCCACCAATGTATATTTTATGGAAACAAAATCAGCCAGCGAGCCCATTGCTGAAAGCATTACTTACTGATCAGACTTACTTGAACAAAAAGTATTTACACTTAAATGGGTTATTTAATTATAAAGAAATATTTAAAACATAATCATCTCTTTTTCAGTGCTATTCAACAAATTATCTCAGCCATCCGCTGTAATGACTTACTCACACCTGTTAAACGTTTAGCAAATGAACGCCACAAGCTAAAGAACAGCGGTGTTGATAGAACGCACTCGATCTACAGGGATATTCTTTTCTTAGCTCTTACAGCTATAGGTCGATCGAACGTTGATTTGGCCACATTTCATCGCGAATATGCTGCGATATTCGACAAACTAACAGAAAAGGAATGTAATATGTACTACCGCAATCAAGATTTACCACCATCGACAGCAACAATCTACTGTAGGGCATACTTTAAGCCCCTGCTTCTTCCTTGACGCGAGATCGGATTTAATCGATCTGAGTTCAATGACATACGAAGATAGCCTCAGTACAATTGAACTGTAAGAGGCATTTGAACTGAGCAACAGAATTATAATATATGCAAGAGTAAAATATTCGAATTTTACTCTCCATACTTGTTGCAGTTTATTGTTATAATTTCATTTTATTTTATTTTATAATTTTTTTTAACTTTGTTTTTGTAAAAGCAAATGTACTTAATTTCGAGTTTTTTGTTAACATATTTTTTTCTGTTAATCTCATTTTAATTCTGACTGGTTTCCGACAATACTTATTAATTACTACTGAAGAATCATCAGTTCACATAATCTGCCTTACTATTGAGATATTTACTTATATAAATTATATATATAGGTACACGCATTATATTTTAAAAGAAATCACAGGGCCGAACTTCGAATTTTATTACATACAATTACCTATGTAATTGAATTTATTACAACCCATTCTCATCTAATTGGAAATTGTAGTATCATAACTCCATGAGATTGGGTTTAATGGCCAACAATCTCTGATTGTTATTTTTTTCACTTCTTTTTATTTATTAGGAAGCACACGAATTAGCCTAATAAAAGCACACCAAACGAAAATGCATAGTTGTAGATTTTCTCGTTTGAATTTATATTTCATTAAAACAAAACAAGATTTTACATACATACATAGTTTTATTTGTGAACAAAAATAAAATATAAAAGCGTAGATAAATAAATGAATTTATATTTCGTAATTTCATTGTAATTCCGAAAGAAACAGAAAATGAAGAAAATTAGAACAGAAAAGGTAATGCTCGAAAGATTAGAAAGAACGACACGCAATAATAAAATTTTATTGTTATTTTTGTATAGAGAAAATCGAAAAAGTTCAAGAAAGGGACATGGTCCAATTATTGCTGGGTAAAATTTTACAAAAATGTTTTAACTCATTTTTGTCCTTTATTTTTCGTATTTTAATGTTTTAAATGGAATATAAAACAAAAAGACAGTAAAATAAAAACAATATATATATGTACAGGATAATGATAAACTCTTTAAATTATAATTCTTGAATAAAAAAAGTTAAAGTAAAAATCGTGTATTTGTAATTGAAAAAAATTTTTGTTTGTTGTTTGATGGTTAATGACTTTCTGATGTCCAACTCTACCGATATTACCGAAAAATAGTAAGTTCTTAGAATTTGAAGAGAAGTCTGCCCAATTTTTTTTTGTACCGTCGAATATGTTGGCAAAACTTAATCCACAAAATATAACAATTTCTTGCTGATATCTAATTTATGTGACTTAACCCATTAGTCACTCACCTATATATATAAAATACATATATGTATAGGTACAGTGGACGCTCCATATAGTGAACTAATGAAAACCGGGCTTGTTCACTGTAGCGAGTTTGTTCATATGTAGTAGCGAGTGTAGAGTCCTTATAGCAAATACCATCAAAATGTGAATATTTTCCATACAATACATCGAAAATAGAATATTATTACATATTTTTCTGTGTGATTGCTAAAAACGGGCCAATATTTATCAAAAAGATTAATTTATTAGAAAGAAAAACACAATTCATTCCAAAAAAAAAACAAGAACTGTATTGGATTGTTTACTGTCAAGGTATATACATACATACGTTGCAGTCACTATATCGAGCGTTCACGTACGTACGAACATACATACATAATACGTTCATACATTCCTTCGCATGTACTTGCACATTTTAATATATGTATCTATTGCAGATATGTATGTACAATCGGATTATTATTTCGAAGTAATAACATTTTTAAAGATGGCTCTGGAAGGAAAACACTTCGGTGTCCGTTTGAATTTGTATCGCCAAAAATTTGCAAAGACTAATTCACATACATACATAATATTATAAAGTTCTATATATGTATGTATATAATAAAAAGTTAATTTTTTGGACAAATAGTTTCTACTTCATTTACACTGCATCATTACATAAAGCTGGAGTTACAGTTTCGTAGTAGGTACATGACACTTTCATAGTATTTTGGCGTACATAATTGTAGACACTCAGTCCTATCATGCCACCCGTTCTGAAAAAGTTCCGAATCGTACTAAAATTCCCATTACAACGCTTGACACCTTTATGGTATCCGTGTTCGTAAAAAAATTTCCAACGTATAAATGTAGTTACACCACGAAATATCGAAAATCGGGAGCTGATACGGATACCAAAAAAAAAACACAAATTTTTGGCGCAACAGGTCGATGGAACCAGGCCTTGCTTCTCACAACCATTCGTGTTGTGCGTGTTATATTATATATATTTTTTTTACACGAATGGTAGGGGCCTACTGTTTAATGCAGTGTCCGAAGGGCATTTTTTTTTTTTGAGAAGTTTCTTCATGAGAGTTTAACTCTCGGATGTTAGTCAGACGCTCGAGAGAGACAGAGCTGTGAAGGAAGTGAAGGAAATTTTAGGTGTTGGCTGGGGATTGAACCTGGAAACCCTTACTGCATAGTCCAACGCACTAACCACTTGAGCCACGGCGCCTACCGGATACCATGATAGGAAATTCTCCGATATCGTACAAATCGAAGAAAATTCTCTTCCGATCAGATACCATAATAGGGGTGAGTATATGTACATATGTATGTACGTAGGTATATAAAAAAAGTTTTTTTTTTCTCGTTTTAAAATTAAATCCATCATATAGATTTAAAAGGCAAACTTTTGGAACTTCGTCGCTATCATAAAAAGCATTACCTCTGTGCATACAAACCTTTATTCACTGTCTACCTTGATTTGGGTATACTTACTCATTCCAATAAAAATTTAATCATTTCAATTCTAATATACATAATATATTTCCAATAAATTAAGCAATATTTCCTGCTTTCACAAACCTAACATCTCTAATTATTTTAATTATATCTTCCTTATGGTCAACACGTTTACCCATGAGCTTTTGAAACCAGGCTTCTTTTTCTAGTTTTTCGTGAATCCACTTCCCACAAATATAAAGTTTAATCGGTTCATAACATTCTTTATCCACCTTCGGTATATTAGCCCATGCCGGTGATTCAGCGTCAAAATTTTCTTCGGTTATTATAAGAGCATCCAATGCGTAAACAGCATGTAACAAATAGAATAGTCCACCAATAAGAGCAGCAATGCTCTGCTTTTTGTTAATAGCAAAAAACGGGTGCATAGATTCTTCGTAGTCATCAAGGTACATCAAGTGATAGTCTTTCTCCGCGTGATACATTGAAAATATAGAGCAAATAATAAAGAAGATCGATGCAAATGTACATGTAATAGCTTCAATTAGCACTGATGGTTTTGAACCCATAGTGATGCCTATTTGTCCAAATACCGATATCATTGTAAATCCAAAAAAAGTTCCACAGAAATACATTTCATGTGGCAGGGGTTGTCGATCGTCCACAAATCCTTGAATATGAAAAACCATGCAAACAATGCCGAATATTGTTTCTAAAAACTTGAAAAAAAACCAAACTTCCTCCATTTTGTTTCTTTTTTTTTTGTTTCTTCTAGTGACAATTTTCTCAGATGCCTACTTAGCGTGAGCCAAAAAATAAATAAAGGTTAAATTTCTTACGTGTATATGTTCAATACATGAGTGTATTTTGCCAAAAATTTATAACACAAATTAAAAAAAAAACACTAAAATGCTTATTGCGAATCGAAAGGGCAAAATGTGGAGTAAGAAATAAAATTAAAGAAAAAGATAAATTTAGCAACTTTTAACTTTACTAATTGGGCGATGTATTCCTCTTCGGTGTTGATGGCGGTAAATCCATAGTCTTGCATACCCAACCGGCAATATCAACTTCCTCTACTTCAGCCTTTCGTATCCAAGCGTGGTTCTACAGAAATGCATGCATTAAGTTATGCTTGGATAGCTTCGCTAGATAACTTACCAAAAGAGTTTTTAGGTCAGCCCTTTCATCAGGATTTTTCTTAAGGCATATATCCACGAAGTCTTTAAAATCGTCGGTGAAAATATTATGCTCCAACTTAGGCGGGGGTTCATTCACAATGTAGTCTAGTAGTTCAAAAATTGCCATGTTTTTGGGTTCAACTGTTGTTTCAGTATTTTCAGTGTTTTCGTCGAATATAGCTTCGAGTGTCTTAGCATCTGGCGGAGGAATCGGGTACATACCAATAGCCATTTCAACTAATGATAAACCAAGTGACCAGATGTCTGATTGTACAGAGTAATGAGTACCTTGTAATCGTTCCGGCTGTAAGCAAAAAAAGAAATACATATGTATATAGATATATGTACGTATGAATATGTAAGAAATATATTGGGAATTGTATTTCTATATATTAAGAAATGATTTAAATACAATGCACCCAATTTTCTCAATAAGACCACAAACTTGACATCCCCAACTTATGGCCTTCTTTCAACTAGACTATAATAAAATTTTTATTTCATAACTTTCGCTTATTGAAATATTTTGAAGCTGGAATGGTCTGGATTTCGACAACTTCATATTCAATATTTGCAGAATGTCAAATATGGGCTGGAGCCCAATGTCTAGCTTTTAACAACTATTTTTGCTTTGCACATTCTTTATATCAAACAGATATAAATGCCCTACAGTTTAAAAACAGATTGGAGGCAGATTCTGTGAAGTCCTGAGAGACGGAAGCGCTTATCTACGCTAAGGAGAGATGCCAGATGCATAAAGCATTTTTGTTTTTATATAGACAAAGGAGAGACTATGCAGATTTAGCTAGTTTAACTTCTGAAAATTATATTTCATAGAATAAATTAAAATTCCTTAAAAGTTTAATTATTATATCCTATGCTTCAAAAAAAAAGTTTATATATAGAACGAAAGTATTTATCAACAAACATCTGAATCAGTACTTACCGACATATAACTTCGTGTGCCTACAAATGAATTCGCCATGGAATCAATCAACTGACCAGAAACTCCAAAATCACAGATTTTTATTTCACCGCTGCTATTTACTAAGATATTACTGGGCTTCACATCTCTGTGCATTATTGCGTGTTTTTCTCGTAAATAGCTCAAACCCTTTAAAACGGCTAGAGTGATTTTTCCCAAAATAGACTCCGGAATTCGACCGGCTCTTTTCAATATGAGATCAAGTGATCCGCCATCCATATACTCCATACAAATACTAATTTCACCGTCGCTATAGAAAGCTCCGTAGAAGCCAACTATATGTGGAAAGTTGCATTCATGTAAAACTTTTAGCTCTCTGATGATTTGCTTCTTAATAGCTGGTTTCACTTCGAGATGGATCAATTTTCGTGCCATTATCAGTTGTGTCGGAATGTGTCTGACTTTCATAACAACACCTCCATTCCCCGAACCTAATTCTCCTAATTTCTCCAAATCTTCATCACTCAGCTCTCCGATTTTTTCCTTTTGACTGAGAAACACCTTGATGCGCTTCCGTGCGGTATCATCCATTTCCAATTCTTCAAGTGTTTCGGTTAGGGCCTCAATGCTAGTCTTTGGCTTCCCCAGCAAACTATGTTTTCTTTAATTAGTTTAAGTGAATTCACGAAGGAAAAAACCAAAAGCAAAAGAACACACAAAACGCCGAAAGCAAAAACAAAAAGGAAACCAAAAAAAATAAATTTTTGAATATTAAAAAGCAGTAATAATTACTCTGTGCCAGATGGTGTCTTAAATGGTGGAGTTGGAACCACCTGCTGCGCTGTTGAATCCACTGATCCTGGTGGCAATGTAAGGTTCAATTTATTTTTCGACATCCTTTAGTATGATTATATGTTCCTAGGTTGTATGAGTATAAATAAGAACACTGCTTAATACCGATTTGTAGAAATCACAGAATGCAAAGTTATTCTCAATTTATTGAACGCATTAATAATAGTTGATTTTTTCTTTTTTCGGTGTTTATCCTTTTTTTATTTTATTAACAATTAATACAACTGTAGACAAATCTCGAAAAGCTGCCCTACCCGTAAAAACTTTTATGATTTTTGTTTTTTCTTCTTTTACTGTCAAAGTGAAAATTTTATGCGTCAGAAAAAACTGTCAAATTTTCTTGATCTGTTTATTTAAAAACTTTTCACTCTAGATAAAAAGGTGAAGTAATCCCCAATGTAAATTGTTAATGTTCAGTATGCTAAATATTACTTCACTGGGAACTACTGAGTTGCGATGTCTGAACAAAAAAGGCCTTATTTCAGATAAAAATGTATTGATATTGGTATTCGTAGCTCATATTACCAGCAACAACAAAGTTTTTAAGGTCCCACTTTTCGCAAATGTCTGACGAGCATCCGATTGTATAAATATCACAAAAGCTTCTAAAAAAGAATCACCCTTCGAATTTGGTTTGAGCAGTACATTCCTGTGAATATCATAACATACATATGTACATAACACAAATAATTGTGAGAGCCTAGGGCTTGGGTCCTATACGGTCCCAATACGCCGTTCCCACCAATTTGAAATCATTTCAAATGTCAATCTGAAGTCATTTCAAATTCCAATTTTGAAGTGGCTGACAAAACAATTGTCAACAATCTTCGTTTTTTATATTTTTTTCTTTTTCGTTTGCTGAAAAAATTTATTTATGTGTAAATAGAATATTTCTTTAAAAAATATTAACTCTTTGTCCGATTTAAAATGAAAATAAATCGAAAAATTGTGACATCTACAACTGACAATATAAATGAACAACAAAGGAAACCAAAGTTCACGCTATAGGTTTGTTCGGTTTGACAACCTTTCACGGACGGATGAACTCAAAGAGATTTCAAAGAGATTTCGCCGAAATCACGAAATTTCGAAAACCCGATAATGTATGGCGAAACCTCGGAAGTTTGGAGAGATTTGACGAAACCTCGCGATTTCGTTTGGTGGGAACATGGTATTAGTCATTGTTGGCCAAAAATCAGCCTTAGTATTGATGGCATTGCTTTGCCTTCTTAGCCCAAAAGAACCAGCGATTGGCTAATCTTCATTTGATCTCAGCGCTGGTGCTACGGTCTGAATTTATAGCGGATCCTTTACTACATCAAAGTTATATTTGTCGGGGTACGTTCTGACTCAGACGCCGGTGTTTGTTGTCGGCATATACTTGTTTTACTCTTTTTGACTGTTAAGCCCATCTTAACCGATTTCGTCTCTATGCTCACAAAAGCACCATTATCGGCGTATGCAAGCAGTTGTACACACAATTGAAAGATTGCGCATCCACACTTTTCGCTTTGGATAAAGTATGGATTATGGTTTTCAAAGTATGTGCACATTATTTAAATTATGGTAAATTTATTTGCACATAAAAGAAAACTATGACTATGGTGCGAAAAATGAACCATTTAAAACCTTAGACTTCTGTCTTTTAATGTAAAAAGAATTAAAACACTTTACGCATCGAACAATTGGTTATATCCTCTAGTTCTCTCAAATCGTAGATCTCTTTACCATAATTAAATTTAATTATTTTATTTATCGTTCATAATTCATTTAATTCATAAATCACAGCCAAACACTAAATAAATTACTAACCAATCTGCTGTTTTTGACATTTCCAAAACTAGCCTAAAATGTAGCCTAAAATGGTTCAATTTTCTTACTACAAACCCAGTCCAATCTAAAGAAAATGCCTTACTTTTCTGTCAAATCTGGATCTCTTGACTAATCAGAAAGGTTAGACTACCTATTGCTTAGAATACGGAACATCCCCATTGTACCTCTGATGTTGGCGTGAAAGTTTTGCACAATTCTACAACATCGTTCATGAAAGAATTGTCCAAAGCGTCTTTGATTCAAGTAATTTTTTTTTTTCTGTTAATTTTTACCAAATGAAAAGTTTTGAAAAGGTGCAGGCCTCTTGAAGAGAAACATTCATAGTCACAAATATTCATTAGTGCCATCTACCTTTCATTTTTTAAAAACGTCTTAAGCCATATCCAACTTCAGTCATACGGAAAAACAGTTGGCGCGTTTTCTGTTCAATTGTCATTCAGTAAAGCGGGTTCTTAAAAGTTTTCGTAAATAAAGTGTGTGCTTCAACAATTTTTATTTAGAAAATATTTCTTTTCAATATTGCCCAAAAGCAAAATATGCGTAGTGCCCAAAAAAAGACTCCTGCCAGCGAAAAGAAAAATGGAAAAGAGTCAACTAGCGGAAAGAAACTTGTGCAGGCTCGATTACCATTCAAAATACTCTCAGGAACATCGTCACCAACAGAACTGGATGGCGGTGTTACTCCTGATAAACTAGAAGTTCCTTCGAAAAAACGGAAATTATCCTATTCGGAGGCCAATTCTGGTAATCCAAAAAAGATTGGTAAGTCTGACAGTAAAGAGAATTTAACTCTAGACAAAGCAGATACTGCGGCTAGTGTTGCGATTGAAGATGTCATCATCCTGGACGATGAAGAGGCACAGGATGCTCACCAAATGTTGTCGCCCAAATCTCCTATCTCAACAAAAAATAAAAAAAACAAAAGTATACCACGAATTGCTGGGAATACCAGTACATCTAAGGTACAAATAAAACTTCCATTGAGTGGAAAGAAAAAAAAGAGGAAGTCTAAGAGATCATCTCAATCGGCCAAGTGTGAAGTAAGCGATTCAAGTGATGTGGAGTTGGTGTCTGAAGAACAACAGCCCCATAAGAAAGTGAAACATGATGAAAGCACAAAGCCAAGCGAAGGGTCTCAGGAAGAGTCGACTATAAATAAGAATAGTCCAGAAGCGGGCGTAGATTTGAAAAAAAAGAAACAGGATTCTCCGAATAGAAGAGAAAGTAGAATACCTGACAAGATATCGTCTCCAAAATCACAAATTTTGTCAAAAATTGGTAATATGGAATCGCCAAAGAAACAACAAGTGGCTAAAGATGACAAGGGAACAGAAATTGTATCTGAAGTATCTCAAACAGTCGAACCAATAAAATACAGCCCGACAAAAGAAAAGTACACAAATAAACAATCGGCAATAAGTGTTAAAAGAGCGGAAGAGAATTCTAAAGAAGAGGGAACCATAAAGCTCGACCTGAGGGAAGAAAATAGAAACAACAAAACATTGCCCAGCGATAAATCACCTAAAAAAGAAAATCCGACTAACGAAAACAATGCAAAAGAAGTGGACTTGATAACCATGAAAACAACCAAGATCACAAAGAAGAAGGTGCATACTGGCGATGCTAAAGCAGACCACACTGTAGATTCAAAATGCGATTTAGTAGAAATAACGACCCCAATTAGAAAAAAGGCATCTCCGCGGCGATCTATCAGGCAGTCTGAGACTGACCAAAAGAAAGAAGAACATAATAAGTCCATAGAGAATATTTCCTCCGAACCAGAATTCGTATCAGAAAAATCCAGTGCTGATACATCAATGAACAACGACTCACGTAAAAAATTACTAACTCCAAAGCAACTAAAACTGATGGAAGACCGGAAAAAAGCACGAGAAGAAAAAGAACGTAAAATTCAGCAGCTGAAAGAGGAACGAGATCGTAAACTGCAGGAACAACGTGAAGAACGCGAGCGTAAATTACAAGAAGAGAAAGTACTGAAACAAAAAGAACGCGAAGAGCGAGAATTGCTACGAAAGAAGGAACGTGAAGAGAAGGACGAACAAAAGCGTCGAGAAAAAGAGGAAAAGGAAGAACAACGTCGCAAGGAAAAGGAGGATAAAGAGCGGAAGCGCCTGGCCGAAATAGAATCTAAAAATGAAGAAAAACGCAAAAAGGACGAAGCAAAAGAAGAAGAACGCCGCAAAAAGGAAGAAGATCGCCGCCGGAAGGAGTTAGAGAAAGAAGAGGAAGAAAATAAGAAAAAAAAAGCTGCTCAAGCATTCACAAAATTCTTTGTAACAAAAGCAACTAAACCCCAGGCTGAAGACGACCAGGAGTCCAGAGATGATGTAGAAAGTATTGATTCTCTTGCGTTTAGACCATTTCAAGTAAAGGGTGATATGAAACTTGCACCAATAGTTCGTCGGGAGTTCAAAGAACGTTCACGAAAAGAGCTGGATTCTTTTCTTAAAGAAGCCCAAATTTGTGAAACATCTCTTTACATAGGCGAACTTAAAACGGGAAATCATATTCCTTTAAAAGGATCCAAAACCGTTTTAAAGGATAGCGACGACGATGATGTTATTTTATTAGGTAAGCTATTACGTACTCAAAATGATATGGTAAAGGATTTACCTTGTTTTCAGAAAATGAACTTGAAACAGCAGCTCAGCCGATTGATGAAGCCAGACCAAAACAGATTCAAAAGTATAAAGCAAAATTTTTCTTCTTTCGTGAAAATCGTCGCCCCCCATTTTATGGTACTTGGAGAAAGAAAAGTACTCTGATTACCCCAAGAAAACCTTTTTCTACAGATAAGGTTAGTGTCATATATGTACATATGTGTAAAGATACATCTTAAATACTATAAAATCAAAAACGCTTAAGCTACAAAAGTCGTTGAAATCATACATACATACATAGTTCCTCCGAAACCACTGTACGTAGAAACATGAAATTTTGCACAGTAATTTCTTATGGTCTAAAGATACGAGATAAGAAGGTAAACGCTTAAGTTACAAAAGTCGTTGAAATCATACATATATAGTTCCTCCGAAACCCCTTTACGTAGAAACATGAAATTTTACACAGTAATTTCTTATGGTCTAAAGATGCGAGATAAGAAGGTATTCGCCGAAATTCGGGGTCTAATTGGGAGAAAGTAAGTTAATATCGAATTGTCCGTCATTAAAACGTAAGATTTGCTTCAAACTTCATATCTGAGGTCTCTAGGATTATTTTGGGAACGTTTTTGAAAAAAAAAATTGCAATGGAATTTCTTTAAACGTTATCGCGGTAGTGAAAGTGGGATGCTCCTCCCACTTTAAGAGGGTATAACAAAATGGGTGGCATTTCATACCTATCGTTTCAAACTATTGACTTTAACTATTTTACTTGAACTTCAATAATGAATAGTTTACAGTATGTGGCCATTGAATTATGACCGATGAGAAATATATGCGATTTTTCGCTTTGACCGCAAATAAAGACAAAATTAATTTGATTATTTAAAATCTTGTTGCACATATTTATTGTTACATGGCATATCAGTGATTATAAATTAAAAAAAAAATTATTAAATCTTAATACTTAGTACTACCGCCCTTTTGTTTGTACCTCCCTTATTCGTGTGGGTATTTTTTCAATGCATTTCGCCCGTTTCGGGCTCGTTTTTCCAGATATCTTCAATGTTCTTGAGCTCTTGTATGGTATTGCTTCATCTACTATAAAGGCCACATTTTAGGTAGGACAAGCAGTTTTTAATCGGGTTCAAATCCGGAGAATTACCAAGCCATGGTAAGACTTCCAAGTTCATGGAACCCAAGCATTTCATGCTTTCTTTGGATGTGTGGCATGGAGCTGCATCTTGCCTAAAGACGTATTCTTCTCTAGGAGAGTCTAATGTGTTCAAATATGGCCGAAAAACTATCCTCAGGACAGGAATATACCGATTGAAGTCTATTGTTCCATCAACGAATTTGGCCGTTTCCGTCACGACTTCTAAGCGATACTCATCGCTACAGACAACCTAAAATAAAATCGTGATTACGGGAAAATTGCTAAAACTGTTTCACCTTTTATTGTGAAAAGAAATTTGAAGAACAAACTAAATGTCGGCTTATTTACCCATATTGATAAAAATCAATTAAAATAAGGTTTCCGACTTTCTATGAGGTATATATATAAATATTTTCAAACAAATATGTAATGCCACTAACTGCAACTTATTTAATTTAAGTCCCAAATTAATTTTCCAATTATTAAAATACTTTTTTACAACCGCACGATTGCCAACTGCGAGCTTAAAGAAAATGATAAGAAAACCGCGATGAAACCTATTTATGTGTTGCTGCAGACTTATCGTACGCACGTAGGCAAGCCCTGCTTTTGGTATTAAAGAAAGTATAAAGAAAACCCGTAGTTAGCCGTATTCTTAAATACAAATAACAAAAAAACGCATTTCACAGAACACACACATCAAAAAGAAAAAAAATCGTTGAAACCACGATCGGTCATAATTCATTGGCCACATACTGTATAACACTCCATAAAGTGTACGTACATATGTATGTATATACTTCTAAAGCATCCTTTGTAGAGACGGGTACAAGAATATGTATAATAATATGCGGTATAGGTGTAGTTTTAGTAATCAAACAAGCAGGCGCTTTTATGTCCTAGTTTCTCAAAATTATTCGTAATGTGCATGCTGTCAATCGAAGTGACCTATGACGCTGTATACAAAGGCTAGGTTAAAGAAACATTTCGGTTTGATGTTCGTCACATTATGGGGTTCCAGGAATAGAACCGAGAACCATCCACTATCGATTTATATATATTGTTTAGGCTTATATGATTAACAATGCGATAGATTAAGGATATAAAATACACCTTATTACACACAAATACGTTATGTTCAACACCAGAGAAAAAGACATGTTATAGTTTTTTATAGTACACATTTAGAGAACCAACGACTTTGTTTCTATTTTAAATTTAGAATTCATCATTATCTTTATCTTCTTCGGAGACGATGCAAATTAACTCCTGAAAGATATTTTATTTTTAGAAGTCGTCGTAAGTATAATTTTCTGTCTGCACAAACACTGACTTCCCATTAAAACAACTAGTAACGGAATGCAGCTCAATACCTAAATGTGGAACAAAATCATTAGGTATGTTGAAGAGAAGTGTTTTCTCGGGGTTCAATTCACAGGCAACATGAACATCTCTTGGGAGCATCTGAAAAACATCGGAGATTATAACTGACATAAAAAGAATCTCAAACAAAAATTGCCCTTCGGACATGGCATCAAACAGTAGGATGCTTTGATTTGTATGAAGAATATGACACACGCAATATGAATGGTTGTGAGGATGGTGATAGGCTAAGCTTACATATGACATGCCAAATATTTGTATTAGTAGCATTATTCTTTTCTTGGTTGGCCCTAAATGGTGGATGAATAGGTCCTACATTAAGATGCCTTTCGAGCTATAAAAAATCGGCCAGCGATTCGATTGAAAAATATTGTCCTTTATAATTGATTGTTAAATCTTATATAGTTTTTCGCGTTTGATACAGTTCTATCGTCGTTAGTTATTAATTTATATTACGACGTATTTTATACAAATAGGACGTAGTTTTATTGCGTTAATTTTATACATTCATATGATACATACAGCATTTGATTTAAAAAAATAAAAACAAATCTTTTCTGTAAAATTTTTTTGTTTGGTTTGAAGCTGGTGGTCTAGTTAGTTCTTTATGTAATCGGCAAATTGTGCACTATCGATAAAACAATATTTAAGAGCTAACGTATAACTGGGTTAATCAATGCAGTGAACTGATCAAATCTACCAAAACCTCATCCATTAAATTAAAAGCAATAGATGCAGCAAAAAAAATGAACTTCACGTTGAAGAAAGAGAGAACAAAGAACACTTAAACACATTTTAGTAAGTGGACTTGAAAAATCAGCCAGCTTTCTTCAGTGGCGTACTTCATCTTAGTTAAATTTCTCTTTAACTTGTGCATTATATTAAAGATTATGCCTAATCTATCTACCTTAAGCAATAAATGTCATATAGCACATATCATAAACGCTAGACCAATTCGTATTCTTCATGTATGAAAACGTTAAAGAAATATATATTTATCATGTTAGTTGAATGAGACAATCATTCTAACGCGATGTACTCGTAGTTTCATTTTTACATTTTTGTCAAACCTTAACCTAGCATTGACACAAGTTTTAATCAATCCAAAAAATGGGTTTTATACCTACTTATGCAATCGTATTATAGATATGTCTCAAAGCTGCGGGATATGTATATGTTTTTTTATAAAAGTATGATAAAGCAAATTTATTTATTCTTTTCTATTATAGAAATTCTTCGATTATGAAGTGGACTCTGATGATGAATGGGAAGAAGAGGAACCGGGCGAATCACTTAATGGCAGTGAAGATGAAAAAGACGAATCAGAGGATGAAGATTACGAAGTTGATAATGAATGGTTTGTTCCACATGGTCATTTGAGTGACGAAGAGATGCAAAATGAAGATGAACTTGGCCCAGACACATCACGCGAAGCGCAAAAGGCCAAATTGAAAGCATTGCAACAAGAATTCGCTCAGGAAATGAAGAAAAAAACGGAGAAAATAAAGCCAAGACTGATTGGTGCTATTTGGGAAGACGAAAACGGTAATCGACCAAGCCTTTGCCCAAACGTCATTTGGGATAGTTTATGTACACGTGCAATGATGATTTGTGAACCGCTCCTTATAGAGGAACCAAAATCAAATGAACCTGAACCCAGTACACCACCTCCAGAGAAGCAAAAGAGACTCGAGATAAATGATGAGCTTATGAGTGATTTGGTTCGTCTCGTTCATGGCAACAGACACTCAAGAGTTTTTTTAATAAAAGAATTTATGGCGCATGTGTCTAATACGTGTGATACAATAAAGAACGGAGAGTGTTTGATACCAACAAAAGCACTAATACGAGAAAAAATAGATGATATCTCTGAGTGGTCCATAATACAAGCAAGCAGTGCAAAAAATAAAAATAAAAAGAAATTATGCTGGGTCGTATCAGCAGATGTTTTGGATAAATATTCCCTTGGAAAACTGGGACTGCGAAATGAATGGTCTTATAAACTTCAACCGAAGTTTGACATCGATAAAAGCGACTCTAGTGTAAGTAATCAGACTTCTGATTCTGTTAAGCCAGATAAACCAGATACGATAAAAACATCTAAAAATGAAAAGAAAAAGACCACAACATCAGAAATAACAAAATTCGCAAAGGTTTTGACAAAAGAAGAAAAACGAATCAAAGTATCAGAAATCTGCTCGGCTGTCAGTGCTTCTCCTAGGCAGACAGTAAAAAACTCACCCAAAATCGCAATTTCAAAGGCTTCTCCAAAAGCAAAACCAGCTCAAAAATCAACAAAAGCTGTTATGGAGAAGTGTCAACCACAGCCATCTTCATCGCTTAATAAAACGCCCATAGTTAAAAAGAGAGTGGCACTTTTAATGTCAGTTCCTCCCGGGCAGCAGTTTTCCCCACAGTCAAAGAATGCGCTGATAAGTAATTTCCTGCAAAAGAATAAAACCACATTAAAGTCGCCAAGTGATGAGAAATCTGCTCCCTTTGTTAGCTTGACCAAGCATATGGACGTGGATGATGTAGTTGTGCTCGATTGAAAAATATTGTCTTTTATAATTTGATTGTTAAGTCTTATATAGTTTTTTCGCGTCTGATACAGTTCTATCGCCGTTAGTTATTAATTTATATTACGATGTATTTTATACAAATAGGGTGTAGTTTTATTGCGTTAACTTTATACATTCATATGATACATACAGCATTTGATTTTAAAAATAAAAACAAATCTTTTCTGTAAAAAAAAGATAAAACTTTAAAGCGCACAAATTTTTGTTTTGGTTTAAAGCTGGTTAGTTAGTTCTTTATGTAATCGGCAAATTGTACACTATCGATAAAACAATATTTAAGAGCTCACATATAACTAGGTTAATCAATGCAGTGAACGGATCAATTAAATTAAAAACAATAGATGCAGCAAAAAAATGAGCTTCACGTTGAAGAAAGAGGGGACAAACAACACTTACAACACATTTTAGAAAGTGGACTTGTACTTTATAGATCTATAAAATTCATAAAAACAAATTTCAGATTACGCTTTAAATATACCTAAGTTAAAAAAAGGAGTTAAATTGGATTTGGTTTAGCACGTTTTCTTATTTTCCATATTCAGATCTTTCTAAGACTAACAATAATTTTCAGAAGACATGGAAAAGAAAGTATATATTGCTTTACGGGCAGAATAATTATTGACTGGGTTGTAAAATTCGGATTTATTATTATTATTATTAGTTTTATTGACATGCAATAAACTACATATAAATAGATTAGCGCTATCTACCAGTGCTTTCGGCTTTAGACGAACTTAAATCGTATTTTCTAGTTTAACTACTAACAAAATTTGATGTACAGACTTAACATTTTTTTTAGAAATTTCCCTGAGAAGTTCAGAGTTTTTTACCAGATATTTTTTTACAAATTACGTTGACTTTTTTACAAATTACGTTGCATTCTAGTAGGTGACTCACGGTAAATTGTGGCTTCACAGAAGTGCCATAGTGATGGTGGTTCCTTCGTGATTAGATATCTGTGTGTAATGTTGGTGTGCCCAACTCTCAGCCTTTGTTTTTTAAAAGTCATTGAAACTAACGTTAAAAATTTAATTTATATTGCGAAAACAATTAGTTTACTAATAAGTCCATTCAGAACAACAAACACTAATCAAATTGTGGCCACCGAGTCTCAAGTTGTTAGTGTGTTTAGCTACGGAGCGGGGGGTTTGAGGGTCGATCCCCAAATAGAGACGACAGTCAACCTGTCATCCACTGCCCGCTAAAACCCTCAAATGGGCTGAGCCTAAATCCTGTCCCATGATTTACTATCCGTGTTTTGTTCCGTCAAATATACCCCAAGAAAAGACAAAAGTAGTTTAGCTCTACGCTATTGTTGGTTGACCTTAATACACTAAATTCAATGCTCCAGTAAAATATTTTCATACTCCTTTCATTTAAAAGTTAGGGCACTTTCAATTTGCATTTTCGAATAATAACGAATAACAACCAAAAAATTTTCTGGTAGTCAATTTTTGACACCAAGATGGATGCGCCTATGGATTCCCACCCCTTCCATTCGTGTTAATAATAAAACATGCACAAGACGAGGGCTTGTGAGAAGCTAGGCCCTGGGTTCCATGGATCTGTCGCGCAAAATATTAATATTAAATAAACTTTCTATAAATTTAACTTTAGATTTACATAACAAAACAACTTTGTTTAATAATATACATAATATTAATTATGTATAATTAACATTATACATGATTTAATAATTATTTTATTTTATTTATGCATAACCGTCGCGACTAGCCGCCACCTATACGAGAATGTTAGAATCTGCAACTTAGTGCTCTGAACACACCTAATATAAAAAGGCGAAATTGTTTATTTACTAAACCCACCCCATATTTATCGGATGATTTTTGTGACAGTTCTCATCTACATTTCGCACCCTTGTCTGCATTTGGTTTTTTTACAAAATTAATTACCATTAATTGTTTATGCATTATTTAGAATAAAAATAGTGTGATATTTTTTGATTAAAAGCACAAAGTAGTCAGATTTTTTTCGTGTTTTTTTTGTACGCCATTTGTTCATATTTTTAGCACATCAAAATTTTTTGAAAATTCTAATAAGTACAACTATACTACCATTATGGAATTCGAAAAAACAAATTCCAAAAATGGTAAGTAAAACAGGGGATTTAGATTATATTTCAATAGACTTGTAAACGACATAAACAATCTTCATTTTCTATTAGCGGATGTACAAAACAAAATAATGTCGGCCGACGATCGTATTGCAACAAAGAGATCTTTAATGGTATTAGCAGCAATATTTGTATCGAGTTTGGCGGCAATGTGTTATGTTTACATGATGTTTCCAGAACTGGATGCGTAAGTATAGACAATGCATTGCATATGCAAGATTTGGAACTATATGTATTGCAATTAAACAGGGAAGAAAAGCAGCACATCAAATTACCACGTGATATTCAAGACGCAAAGATGTTAGCTAAAGTTTTGGATAGATACAAGGATATGTACTACTTTGAAGTCATGTTTGGTATTGTCTCAACTTACATATTGTATCCTTTTTAAACAAATTATTCTTTACTTTAATTGGAAAGAATGAGGGTAAGGCAATCCCTTATTCCCAAAACGATCTTCCCCTTAGTGTAAGCAAGGCAAAACTCTATTTATTTTTCGACTTAATTAAGTAATTATAAAAGAGACGACAAGAGCAAAATTATATTAAGCTTCGTCACAGCAAAATATTTCTATGTAGGAAATCGTTTGTATACCCCAAGGTAATTGCCTAGTCGTGCAAAGGTCACGTTTTCTGCCGCTGACTGGGGGTAATGTATGTCTGTATTAACTATACGTATTCTGAATGAGGTTGAGATCTTATCAATTAGTGAATACACATGTACTTATACGAATTATAGGTATGCGCATAATATCATTCTTTATTTAATTTTTGGTGATATACCTAAATAGATTTTAGTTATTTATGCTCGGGTTCATCGCCTCGTAATCAAGAAAATGAGGATGATGACGATTTTGTTTAGAAAATGGTATCAGTGTTCTTTAGGTGTTAATATACATATGTATGTATGTATGTATATTTTCTTGTGTATCCAATTACCTTTATTCGATTGTGTACACTACAATTTGAATTGGTCTTATTTTAAATAATACGTACAATGTCGGTCTAACACTAGTATAACAATCGGGCGAAAAACGTTTTCACCAATATTAGCAAACTGCTATTTTTTAATAAAACAAGCTTTATAATTAGGATCCATAAGCACATTTTCAGTTCAAATGGGAAATTTATATGTATGTATCCCATTTATATCTGTAATCAAACTCTTACTGAATGGGATGTTTTACTCAGCCTTAAACTATGTAGAAAAGGCTAAAAATCGGTGTTAATATCCACATAAAATCTTAAAATTAATATCCATTGATTTTTAATTTCCTGTTTTTAGATTTGCTTGTTAATTAAGTTTATTTTTTTTAAATAACTAATATTACATATTGTTAACAGTGGTTTTCCTTAACCAAAATTTTACCACCTATAGTCTACAAACATTCGCAATTCCAGGGTCCTTGTTCTTATCAATCCTGCTTGGTTTTTTATACAAATTTCCCATAGCATTGCTTCTCATTTGTTTCTGTTCATCGCTGGGCGCCACACTGTGCTACACAATATCGAATTTAGTTGGAAGGCGTCTGATCTGCCATTTCTGGCCGAAGAAAACTGCTGAATGGACTAGTCAAGTGGATAATCATCGTGATAGTCTTTTTAATTACATGCTATTCCTCCGGATGACGCCAATCTTACCAAATTGGTTTATAAATCTGGCATCGCCGGTAATTGGTGTGCCTTTATACACATTCGCGTTTGGCACATTCTTTGGCGTGGCTCCTCCTTCTGTTATTGCCATTCAAACAGGAAAAACTCTGCAAAAGATGACGAGTTCGAGCGAGGCCTTTTCCTGGACTTCCGTTGGTATACTTACGGTATGTGCAGTCTTGGCATTACTCCCGGGATTGCTGAAAAACAAACTAAAAAAAAAACTAGAATAAACTAATCGTGTATGTTACGTTTGCTTTGCTTTCATTAAAGATATTGTTATTGTTCTATTTATGCGTTAATTATGTTTTGTAGAAGAATTTTGCCCTGAAAATTACAACTTCAGTATTTTTCGTTTACAACTATTTTATTTTTACTTTTAATATATTTTTTTTTTTTAACAAAAATGAGTGGTTTTTCTCAATTAGCCAATTTTGTAACTATGTATTCTGTTGATACAATCAATCAATTTGAAATGTATGCATGTACCAAGTTAATCGATTAAATGGAGTTTAAACTAAGAATCGAATGTAACTTAATGTATTTATGTTTGTACACTTACAATTGTATTTATTGTAAATGGAAAAATGTTCGTAAAGATGTGCACATCTGGTTTTATATTACGCAGGTAATCAGCACACACAATTAAAAATGTACTGATGATATACAAAATACATTGTTTCTCGTAGTGTAATTGTTGCTGTGACAACAATGAAGTATATTTAATTTTCTTTTTTTATACATGCGTATCAGGCTTTTATTACGGTTCTTTTTCAGAAATACGCTTTAAATGTGAATGCGTTATTTGTTAAGAATTTCTATTATAAAATTCAATTAAACACCATAGTGGCCAGGTAAAAGTGAACAATTTATTTCCATTCGGAAATGCATATTTCGCTTATTTGGATGAGCTGAGAGAAAAGTTGGGACGGGTATCAAACATAAGAAAACCTACCAAATGCTGAAAATGTTGTGTATTAAAGACAGGAACAAACTTGCTTAGAAATAAGTCTTGAGTTTAAGGAACAAACACAAAAAGAAATGATTTCAAGAACAGTTTGAAGAAGACTGATAGTGGTATACCCAGGAGGCCGAGGAAATGCGGTACATCCGTCGAAAATTCGGAAAAAATCTAAAAATTCACAAACATTTTCAATGTATCCAAATTAACACTTTTAAGCAACTTTTTTTCCTTATCACAAAAATGTATGTAGTCGTTATTTCAATTGGTTTCAAAATTAGGCAAAAAAATGTACCCAAAATGTATACTCAATAATTTGCAGAACGTACGTTTTTTAACTATATCAATGATGTTAATATCTATCTGGCCACTAGGTAAGTTAATTCACATCTGATGTAAGCTCCAGGAAAGGCACCTTCAAAGCGAAGTTGGTTACGACATGCCTAAAGAAATTAAGTATCTCGAAAAATAGTATCTTTTGCAAAAATCGAATACACATGTATTCGTTTAATTAATCGACTCCAATGGAACATCTAAATGTACATGAGTATGTACACTTCTAGTCTTCATACTTATAGACTAACTCACGCAGTCAGTTGATCAAGTCATACACATGTGTGCAGAGGACGGATTCGTCAATTTCCAATTAATCACGAAAAAACTACCACATCACAGAATAAATTTTCTATTGCACAGCGGAGCAACGCAGTATGTCACTCTGGAATCCTTATAATCTTCTTGACTACCTAAGTACTCATCCCCAGATTCAGGCAGTCTTTTATAAAAGTGGAATTAAACAAGGTTCAACATTTTCCTTGTTTTAAAGCGAAAACTTCCGAATTGGATGGTATATTATATTTGTATATATATGTATTTCCATGAACCTCACAAAGGTATGCATTAAACTTTAAATTGTTTGTTCATAGCCTCGTAGAAATTTAAAATATCTCCATAGAGTTCTTGTAATATGCGGCAGAGTCGTGTTTAAATTGATATTCGTGTTTGATTGAATTGTTGTTCACTCATCAACTTTCAACGAAGCTTTGAAAAATACATACATATAAGCATTATTTTTTAAACATATTTATTTTGCATTTAATTATAATGGTAACAAATCACAAAAATAATAACTTGTACTCATATTTCATAATCAAACTACGAGTATGGGATACAAAAGGTTATGAAACGCGATTAATACAAAAGTACATTATTATGTGTCATTAGGAGTATTTTTTATAAAAATTGCAGAGCAGAGATCACGTTTCGGAAAAAACAAAAACTTTCAACACCAAATATAAATGAAATAAATAATATTTTTATTTTTATGTAATAAATAATATTCACTTAAATTATAAAATATTATATACTACACTCGTGAAGTACTTGCAATTAAAAAACTTCTCTTATTTTTTTTTTATTTTATTGGAGAAATAAGCACTAATTCTAACTAAAACAAACAGTATTTGATTTTATGTAGAAGCAAAGCAACATTTTTAGCTGAATGCAATATTGGAATGATTTTATACTTTTTACCTATCAAATTAATCAAATTAACGTATTATGATATTTTGTGGTGTTGTCCTTTTTTTCATTTGCTTTTCTTATCTTTTTGGTTTAAGGCAGATCATTGAATTTGTGTTTTCTCTTTTTTGTCTTATTTGTTATCGATTTTAAATGTAATCAAAAATAAATTCCATTATATTTATTGTTATTACTTAAGTTTTATTCTGACGGTGTAAGGTCTTTTTCTGGTTCGTTTTCATTAAGAATTTGAGATAGCAAATCATATACGGGTTCAAAAACTTTTTTCGATCCAGTGTTCGTTAAATTCTTGTAGTCAAACATATCGTGATGACTAATTGTACCGTCTGATTGTATAAGCCCCTTGTCTATACAAACAGTTTGTACTCGATTCAGACCTATACACTTCTCTTTGATCAGACGATTTACTTCGGAGTTTTTATCACGAAGTCTATTTGGCAGTTGTCCACGTGGAAGGATTGTCTGAAAGTATAAGGAGTCATTTTATTCAAATTAATTAATTTGGTTGTAGAAATATATATATATTTATGTGTATACATATATAATCTTACAGGTAGAACTATGTAAGTGCCGGGTAATTTTTCTCGAATTTTCTTTATTATTTCACATACGCCATCGGATATCTCCTCGGATGTGTTTTCTACGTTGTTAGTGCCAACGTGTAAAACTACGACCTGAAATAATAAAAGTATACATTGATCTCCTTTAGAGCCATGCCTTAGTCATTATTCTTCATATTTAAACAAGAAATTTGTATCAATCAGATTTATTTATAGTAAGTTTAAGTTTAAGATCAGGAAAATGAAACATATTCAAAGAATTATTACGTATGTTTGAATATGAAAAAACCTTGCAGGTTTCCAATTATTACTAACCACCTATTTAAAAAATTAAAATTTATAACTGTTGGCGAGAAAAAGTAAAGCAAAATAAATAAAAGAAAAACTCACTACCAATGTTCAAGTAGTTAATGATTTTTCTACATATCTAAATTCTGAAGTAAATTCAGCAAACTACTCAAAAGCAGACTGCAATCGAAATTACTAGTCTATCTTAGAGTTAAATCGACACTATTAAAAATGTCCAAGTAGTCTAGGGAATAGGAATCTAATCCTTCATTTTATTAAATAGTCACATGTGAAGGCCTTTTAAAACCCCTATGTTATACACAGTAAGTGAATTGTAAATGTTTCGGTCAGTGAATGACTGGATACATATTTACAAGGAAATTTGTCTAGTGATGAATTATATGTACATATGTATGTATGTACATATGTACCTAATCAGTTTGGAATTTATTGGATTTTACATGCCATTAAAGGAAGACAGTGTTTACCTCTGACTGCGACACGTAAAGTAATAATCGTAGGAATGAGATCTTACAACGAAAGTCTAGTATCCGCATATACCAGCTGTTACCATGACAACAGCGGTCAGTTTATACATAAATTTATCAATAATAATCATCAGAAGCCGTCAGGAACAATCATTTCAACCCAAATTGATATTCAATGAGTAGGATTTGAATAGGTAATTGTGAACAACTAACAATGAGTGAAAGAAAGTTTACTTAACCCAATCTGTCCTATTTACACATATGTACGTACAATTGCGCCTAGCTGTCTTTTTATTTAACTTACCTTAGGCCTAACATTATCCAATTCCCCGTTTTCAACTCGCCAAAGAACATTCTCAGTACGGTCGTTTCGAATACTAAAATTGAGACAGTGCATAGGAGCAAAATACTGGTTCCAAGTTTCGGTGTCCTGCAACGTTTCTAGTATACAGTCACCTAAGAATATCACATCGGGATCTTTTTCACGGCACTCAGACAGAAAACGTTTATGAATGCTCAGCCACCGTTCGTCGCCCTCATTATCCGGAAAGGGTGTTGGTACCGAACAAGGATTCATTACACTTTCACTAGCTCGAATTCGTCGTAAATTCTAATAAGATTTATTATTATTGAGAGTTATCAATTATATGGAAATATAATTGACCAAACAATACTCTATTAATTTATAATTCTTTCAATGTAAAATTTTGTGAAGGCCAAAAAACTGAGAAATACAATTTTTGTGTTTGATAGAGCGAATGACCCGGGTGATGACAGATGTCGCCATATGTATATACTATAAGTTGGCAATGCGGGAATCGCGTTCAGAGAGTTCAATTTTCGATGCGCTGAACAAAAGTGCACCAGACTTCGAAAAGTTTCTGCATAAGTCTAGTATCCTGCTCGCGCTAAATTTTAGCTACCCAAGTCTCCATTTTTTTCTCCACACTGCAGATAAATTTTTAATAATAGATGAGAAAAAAAGAAGAAATATAGTGACGTCAGTTAAAATATTTCAATTTCAAAAAACTTGTTTTAATAACTCAAAATGGAGCAACTATTTGTATTTTTTCTCTCGTTTTTGCTGTATTCTCCTTTGCTTCAAACACAATTCCACCTTCTAAATATTCTGAGAAATATTTGTTTGTTTTCTCTGTCAGAAATTTAGCTCCGATTTTAATGTCCCACACAATTATTTCACGATGTAAAATAGTGGAGACTTTTTGTAAATGTAACAAATTTTATCTTTGTAGACATTTATGTATGGGAGCTAGCTAGTTAGAGTGAGCAGGATACTAGGCTTTAATGTCCACAAAGTTGGCAAGAAATAAAACCAGACATGGGTGTCTTGCCATAAATTATTTCAATAAATTTACGGTCTCACTGGAAGTTTTAATGATATGACATATTTCTTGCAATAAATTATTGTCAGTGAAGATTAGTTGGAGTGTTTTTTGCAAGCCCGCATTCAAAAAGCTCAGCTATTTGCATGTTAATACAACAGGTGCGTTTTTTTGCAAGCCCATATGGGATTGTTGGGAAATTTGTATGTTAAATAAAGCAACAACTAATCCCATATAGGCTTAACTGAGCCCAGATAAATTTTGTGGCTAAACTCTTAGCCCCGTTAGAAACAGTGATACCAGACTTCAATTTTTCTTGTGTTATCGATCATTTGTATGAAAACGTCAAAACTGTCGTACGTTGAGGTCATCCAAAAATTTCTGGTTACAAAAAATCGTTAGATATCCAATTGATTTTACTAGTTTTTGCTTTCATTTCTTTCAGTTATTACTCAGAATAATGTGGGCTACTGCTTTATATTTATTGTGGCTTGTGCTGATCACTTTTATTTATTTTTTTTTATTTTACAGCTGAAGTGTTCTGGTGTCAGTCCATACACAGTACTGCCAAGTTTCTGTGATGACGTTGCTAACCCCCGACGTCGTTTTTTTCGTCAAAGCTCATATGGGCTTGCAAAACAAAGCGCCTAACAACTAATTAAATTTGGGCCCAGCACAGATAAATCTCGTAGCCAAACTCCTAGCCCCCATAGAAACAGTAATACCAAGCATTAATTGTCCTTGTGTTATCGATTTGTATAAAAACGTCAATACATACTTTGATGTCATCCACAAAATCATAGATATCCAATTGAGTTTACTACTTTTTCCTTTAATTTGTTGCAGCTCAAAATAATATGGGCTACTGCTTTATTTTTATTGCGGCTTTTATTGATAATTTTTATTTTGTTGGTTTACCTTACAGCTGAAGAGTTAGAGTGTCAGTCCATACGCAGTACTGTCAAGTTTCTGTAATGAAGTCAAAGTGCATATGACCTTACAAAAAGACCTAACTAATGTTCGCTTATTTAACTAATAAGTAAATAAGTTCCTTCCAGAACCATCATGGTTGGTCATATTGAAAACATGGCTAGTGTTGACATTCGTCAGCACCATTCTGTCAAGTTATCGAATACTTGCACACCTCCATCCTAGTTGACATTTTACTCTTCTATTTTCAAAAATTCCAAACATTTTATTCCTTAATCCTTGTTGCATTTTTACTTGAATGTAATAATCTCTTAATATATCTAATGTTATTATACTAATTAAAAAGATTATAAGCGAGGATAATTCGTTTAACCTAGACATTTATTCAATCTATACAAAATGGCTGTAACTCTTGAAAATATGAACTCCTTTTGCCGCACTTGCCTAAATGAACTAGAACCGGGTGCGGAACTAGATATACACCTTACTCCGAATGTAGCCAAATGGCTTGTGGTGTGCACCAGTTTAGACTTTGAGAAAAATGATGGTTATCCAAATAACATTTGTGGAAATTGTTACTCTAAGATACAGACTTCCTATGAGTTTCGTGTTATGTGTATTAAATCGATGCGCGAACTAGACGGGGTAATAAATGCATTTCCCAAGTTAGAAATCGATAGACTTGAATTGGAATCTGGGGATTTAAATAGTCCGGATTGGCTACAGTTAGCAAACAAATTAGAAGTGATTGTTGATACACCAATTGAACACAAGAATGAGGTAAGACTGCTTAAAAAATCACTGTAAAATTAAATCTTTACGCTGCCTGTTTTAGAATAACTCGCTAGTTGCAGAAGCAATGAGCAACAGTATCGGACCCTCTACCGCTTTAACGGATACGGCACTCGATGAACAGGAAATAGACCACGATATATTCAGTGGTATTATCGATGATTCTACAGACTATGATTCTACACCCGAACAAAACATACTCGACGGAGTTGAAGAGAGCGCAAAAAAGAAAAATAATAAACCGCCTCCAGCGCGGCGGGGTAGAAAACCAAAAGATGAGGATTACACAATGCCAGCATACATTAAGACGCCAGAAATATACAATTGCGAAAAATGTAGAAAAAAATTCTTCAGAAAAGATCGGTTTGACGCCCACGTCCGGCTGCATGAAGGTCTTAAACCATATCCATGTAAGCTGTGTGATAAGTCATACAATAAATCTTCTCACTTAAAGGTACACATGACTGACGTACATACTGAGCATAATGAAGAGTTCAAATGCGACTACGAAGGATGTCTTAAAGTTTTTCGTCGCAAACAAACGCTTCGAGTCCACTGCCGCATTAAGCACTCAGAAGTAAAGTATGAACCGAAAATATTCATATGTGAAGAATGTGGCAAAACGTTTAGGAATATAGGAGCACTTAAGGATCATCGGTTCAAACACACGGGAGAAGAATATCCATACAAGTGTGAACAATGTGGCAAGGGGTATGTGTCGCAGCGAACGTATCGCGACCACTTAATGCGTCATGCGGGAATCAAAAATTTTGTATGTCCCTATTGCGGTCTCAGAAAAACAACGAAGAGTGAACTGCGTATCCATATCAATTATCATACAAAGGAAAAACAGTGGCCTTGCCCTTCGTGTACTCAGGTATTCAATAGTTCCGCAAATCTCGGCCTACACAATCGTATTGTCCATAAGGGTATACGACGTTTCAAATGCCGGTTTTGTGATCAAAGCTTTGGCAAGGCTGAAACACTCAAACATCATGAAATGCGACACACAGGTGAAAAACCACATGAGTGCACAATCTGTGGAAAGAGATTCATTCAGGTGGTCGCATTACGTGCTCATTTAAAAACTCATAATAAGGCAACATAATTGTAAAAAAAGAGGAATAAGCAATAAACGGTTTACTCCAAAAGTTAACTTTAATAAAAACCTATTGTTGGTTAAGCGTACGAATTTTTTAAGTTATCCCACTCTTAGGTTTTACAGCTTCCATTTCCTTTTGTACATACACATCGATATCTTTTAAGGGTTTGTAGTACGCGTGAACTAGTTGGGATCCTGCCATCATGGAAAGCATGGCGCTAATGAAGAATTTTGTGTACTGTCCCCATGAAACGCCGGCAGGCATTTCACTCGATTATTTTATGAAGAAGATGATGGCTCTGTGATACTCGACTTAATTCTTGATTCAACAAGGTTTTTCGCTTGCCGTTTCTTATATGTTCGGTCTGAAAGTAAAGATTATCATCAGTTAAAAAAATATATCAAAGTTTATATGCATACAGAAATTAGTTTCGCCCACCGTCCAGTTTATCATAGAAAACTCGAGGGCAGCTCCAAGTAAAAAGAATATAGGAAGGAACCTATAAATTCCGAACCGTCTCTTGCCAGGCCACTTGTCTAATAAATCTCTCAGACCACCACTGTACAAATTCATAGCTAGAAAGGAAATATTCGTTCACGTTATGTAATTCAAGGAGCAAATATGAAGAATAGTATTACTTTAAAATAGAGTATTCTGTGACATTATAACTTTTATTGATTGGAATTGACAAATTTCCGTTAAGACAAAGAAGTCAAACGAATTTTATTTAGAAAAATGAATATGCTAAGAAACTACAGAATTTCTAAAAAAATACAAATGTCATGAGGACTATACTTATTAAACGTCATGTGTAGGCACGTTCATAAACCTTTTGTTTGCTTGTTAAAAATTGTTTGTCAAATAATATTCTCCTGAACATGTCAAGCGCGCACTGAACGCTCAGATTTATTTGAAACACGATTGAGCACTAACTCTTACATGACTGGGAAATTAATCGGAGATTCACGCCTTTGGTCCTCTTGAACACTGAAATAGTGTTATACAAAATGGAATCGTTTTTAAATGATTATCTGCTAATAATTAATTAACAACAAAGCCTAGATCGCAATTTCAAATGTTTTCGATTTTGTTCTTTTTTTGTTTTACCTCTTGTCAAATGTCAAATTCACCGTGCTTGGGTTTTACTCAGGATACTCGAGTCAATTCATACAGAGCTGGTAGAAGAAACACGCATTAGGCGTTTTTCTTTTTTAGTTCAGACCAGAGCTCTGAACAGAGCCTGACCATGTCGAGCGCGCTTTGAATGGAGCACGCTCTGAACACTCTGATTAATTTAAGAAACCCCATTGAGCAGTAGCTGTCACATGACTGCAAAATGAATCGAAGATTCATGCTTTTGATCTTCTTAAACACTGACATAGTGTTATATATGTTATTATACTTATTTGATTATTAACTGCTAATTATTATTTAAAAACAAACCCTCGAGCTCCATTTCAATTGTTTTCGATTTTGTTTTTTTCATTACTTTACCTCTTGTCAGACGTCAAATTCACCGTGCTCAGGTTTTGCTCAAGATGCTCAGTCAATCCGTCCTGAGCTGATAGAGCGAGCTTTGAGCACGCTCTGAACGAAAAAGAAACACGGACTGAATGCTCTGAGCGCTCTGAACTAAAAAAGAAAGACAAACTTTTTTTTTGACAACTCAGGCTCTGCTCTGAACTAAAAAAGAAAAACGACTATTGAGTGCTCTGAGCGCTCTGAACTAAGAAAGAAACGCACATTCCTTATCTTAAGTGTCGGAGATAAAAGTGCTGGGTATGTAGGTACCATAAATTAACAATTTACGATTAATTTATGGTAGGTACCTACTTGCCTAATGTTAAAAATTGCGTTTTAACCCTAAAGTCTGCCAAACCGGAATGACATTCTAAACGTCGTTAGACAAAAAAAATCACAACAAAAAGAAAAGAAAAATACGCGAGTACACCCTCCATTGAAATGATAGAAGAAAATAGAACTCCTTATTAGAAAGACAACGGGGTAGCATTTATTATTTTTGCTCAGTTAAAACTAAATAATAGTGATGGTAATCCCAAATATACCAAATCTAAAACCTGCAAAATGGAAAACATTGATATAAACTTTGCAAATCTATCAAGACATCAAGTGATAACAAAATACATTGAGAATTTGCGTCAATTAAAATCTATTGCCGAACAACACTGCAGTATTCGTGCATTCCAATTCGATAATTACGTGCTCTTTCAGTATTTCGAACAAAATCGATCATCAGCCAGCAATAATACGAACAATAACAACAGCAACAACAGTAGCAATCATGTAGCATTTATAAAAGCTGAAATCTTAAAGCAAATTATCGACCGAAAGAGGAAAATTCTTTTTTGGATATTCTATCTAGCCATTGCATGTATATTCATTTCTTACAAGAATGAAGCGTCCACAATTGTTCTACGAAATATACAAACGTTCATTTATCCGGGGATGAAGGTTTGGAGGAAGATGACACTGCCTGTGATTAAGAAATTTCCCGGATTGACAGAACTCTATGACGAATCATGCTTAATGATGAATCCCTTCTTTCAAGTTGATGACCTTAATTGTGATCCGTGTGCGAATGTAAAGAATGTGTTAGATTTGACGAATATGGAAAAGACGACTGAGTTTGTGCCTTTTGTATTTAAGGTTTGTATTCAGTTTGTTTTTCGTATGTGTATGATTATTTAGATAGGTGTCTTTTATTAGCCGAATACTATTAATTAAAGGAAATTGGATACTTACAGGTTTCTCTGAATTTTCTTTACTACATATTTATGTATGTACCTACTACATGCACGATATTTCTTTTAGAATTTCCACCATTGAGGTGATTGTATAACGCTATAACTGTATAACGTAATTCTAGAGTAATTGAAGATTGCTTCTGGAATTCTATTTGGGTTCAGTTTTGTTTTTCCGCTGTAAGTGCAACATTCTTCTTTCACATACTTATTCGTCTTTGGTTTCTAAGATGCTGTCCCTGCATCCGTAAGCTCTACTGAAAAGGGATTTTTTTATGTACCATGTTAATTGGATTGAATGAGTGACAATAAGGTTTCTGCAGTTCTTAAAAGAAATAAAAATGTTTTCTTATTTTCTATACATTGTTATTCATCCATTCGCCGTCTAAACACCCAAGTCCTCACACGTAGATTAAAACTCATTGATTCCCACATTGCCATTTGTGACTGTTAATAGTCACATTTCGTAGATTGGCAAATTTCTTAAATTGAAGATAACAAACTGAACAATGAAATTTAATTTTTAATGACTTTATACTTTTACCTTCATACGAGTATTGTCGTCTTACCAAATAGTTGACAAATATGCCAGAATCTGAGTGCTTTTGGAATTTAAATTTAAATAAAAACAAATCGTCTTATCAAAAACTAACTTAAATTTATCTCATTCATTTCGGTTTACACTAGATACAACAAGATTACATTCAACCGGGGGATATTTATGAATTGTACAATAATAATCGAGGCATATTCCAACGTGATGCCTACCGTGTACAATCTACAAATCGAGAAATTACCAACCTTGACGAACTGTTTAATGACTTCAATCACACCCATCATACACAGAGTCATAACTTATGGCGCTGTAATCGAATGCAGCCAGCACGATTAATTCGACAGCTTTTTGTGAGACCTGAGCGCCTTCCAAAAACTGGTATTGCATTGGAACGTTATGTCATGATGGATACTCCAAATGCTGCATCATATACTCTGCCAGATACCGAATGCTCAAATATGTATGTTCAGCAAGCGTTGGGTTCGCGCTTTATAATTCTAAGACCGACACCAGAATGTCGACATAAATGTCGTACATTATCTGTTCGCTTGCCACAATCATTTGTTCGTAAGTTAAAAATGAATATATATGTATACTCTAGGGATTCAAGTAATGTTTTATCAACCTTTTTTTTTAGTGAGCTACAATTGGTGGTACTGGAAACCGATATCTGCTCCAGTTCCAATGACTGAAACAGTTTCAATTAGTCTTATCGGATCTTATTGTTAAGCGTACTCAAACATATATACATACATACATATATGAAACCGATTTTATTACATTACAAAATATCCTAGTCACTAAGTTTTGCAAGTCTGCTTTCTCAGTCTTTTATTTTGTTTATTTTTTAAATATTTATACAGGAATTTTAATCAACATTTGTATGTTTGCGAGTTGTTCGATGTTTGTGTATCTATAAATTTTGTATTTATTTAAGACTGATGCACAAACTTTCGAAATAAAAATATGTATTTATTTTCTTATTTTAAGTGTATTATGTATGTACATGCTCCTTTTTTTTAACACAGCGAATCTAAATTCAATCTCCAAATTTTAAAAATGGATACCAAAATTAAATTTCATAACTGATATTGAATATGTAATTCCAACATCTTTAATGTATTGGGATAAAGACAAAATATTTCGTTTTGGTTTAAAACTTGAATAATATGTTGCTTATTTTGAATGCTTGTAAATATGTATGAATATTCCTTTAAATAAGTAGATAACTTATTTTTGTATTTGCGTATTCATATGTAAATAAAAAAATCTAAAGAAATATATTAATTCCAAAGCAAAGATATACATACATACATACATAGAAGATATTGTACTATTGATTTTTATTTTTGCTTTGAACATCGCTTGTTAATAATTTAAATATAAAGCAATATGTACATGTGTACATTTATACATATGTAAGTAAATATATTTTTTATTTTTAAAGATCTTGTCAACGATCATCATATGTTCACTGCACCTTTTGCTAGCCATTCTTAAAATAAAGGGAGTTTGTAAAATGACACCGTTTACATATGCATGGTCAGGAATTACTACTCTGACAGGTGGGACGTACAAATGAGCAAGAGTAAAAGGACTTCCGAAATTTTTAGTCGGAATCCCTGAAAACACCTATATATAAATATCAAATAGAAAATACTCGCGCTAAGGAAATAACATATGTATTTTTATATACACAGAATTATTCCACCCATTCGCTTCTTCATTGACCTTTCTTCAAGAGTGGTACTATAAAGCTAAAGCTATATTTATTAGCGAAGAGAAATTCAAAGAAATTAAATTAGATTTATAAAATGATATAAGGCTATATTTTTGTCACTTTTTCGGGTTATGTAAATTTTGGAAATTTTATTAATTTTTTGGGACTCAAGTTCGTTTAGAGAGACCGAGTATGAGCCAGGGCAAGGTAAAAACAGCATAACTGGACTCTGGTTTTGATAACTTATAGAATTATTTGGGTGAAAACAACAAAACAAAATGTCGATGTTTTGTTATATTCAATGTTGCGATATATTCGCACGAATATTTAGGTAGAATAACAAACCTTTAACGTTTAGGCAAAATGATGGAGAAATATTTACATGTATACTTATTGTATGTAGAATAGCTGTGTTTTTTTTAAAATGAATTGGAGTCAATTATGGAATTTAGTAGAATTTTTGTTTCATTTTGTGACAATTTAGGAAAATAAATGTTCATACGTAAAACAATACCTTTTTAAAGAAAGTTAAATTTAAATTTGCATATTTTCTTCGATGTGTAGCTCATCAAATTTAAATTCAATGTATTTTCTTCTGTCAGCTCTAATCGGAAAGACAAATTTTACGTATCCATTTTTCTAATCGAAAAGTGAGGTGAAATCGTAACATGCTGAAGCCAAAAATAAGTCGAGAAAACAATTGTCCTCATTTTGAATTTGCGAAAGCTGTGAGTCCAAATCAACTAAGTCTTTCGATATTTTAAACTGTCAACTACTTTTGTTCTATTGAAAGAAAAACCGTCCATTTCGGTGTACATACATATATCTCCCATGTTCTACATTCCACTTGTAGTGAATTCAACCACTAAAAGTGGAATTACATAGGTGTTCTGCATTCCGAGCGAAATTATTAATTGTGGATTATATGTTTAAAAGTGAATATTTTAGTGTTCTACATTCCACTCGAAACGATAACAGTAAATTCATGGAAATTGACTTTTGCATTTCGAAAAACTTTTGTGAGTTTGAGTTGTGAAGTTTGTTTGTGTTTGTGTTTGTGAGTTTTGTATTGTGAATTGAATACGCATACCTTTGTGATGCGAATTTGCGTGTTAGCTGTGATAATTAGAAGCATTTTGGAAAATGTAATTAAAGAAAGTGTTTTAAAAAATTGACTTACATATTTTACAGGGGAAAACACTAAAATCAGAGGCAAGATAGTATTCTCTTGAATTACATGGAGGAAAATTAAGACCAAAATCAAAATCTTCCTGCGACCTCTCTCTAATCGAGTTAATTCGCGATTTTTCCCGATAATATGCAATGAAATAGCATCCATTAACAAAAAACGTTTTATTAAATTTTTAATTCACTTTCACAAGAAAAGCTAAACAAATGAAGTCTCAAATAATTTTAAAATGATTTTACAACTGATTGTGACGTTCCAAATAAAAACTTGAAGTGGATTCAAAAAATTCGAATTCACTGGGAATGCAGAACACTAAATTTCATTTCGAATGAAATTGAAATTTGAATAAAATCTGCTTTAACTTGAAATGCAGAAAAGGGCAGTATTTGAGGAAACTGAAGTTAAAAAAGAGGATGATACCAAAAAACATAAAAAGTGTTATAACTCACGAAAGGTTTGGAACCGTCCTTTTTTTCTAGACCCAAGGAACAACATTTTATACAAGTCGTAATGGACTAGAATTTAGACATTACCAACCCACAAATAATTTTAATTGTAATGAGTATGATATTAAAACAACCGCAAATGAGCGGAAACTTAGTAAAAAAAATTTCTGAAAAGATGACTTGTCGATTGAGATGAAAGGATGACTTTAAAATAAAGGCTCGGAGTGTTTAAAACCTTTATAACCTTATGTTATTGTACGACAGCTTTTCACGGATACTTCACCATACAATTAAAACAATATTCGGTATATAGTTTATTTTATTTATTTAATTCATCAAAATATGCCCCCGTCATGAGATCTTTATTTGTAATTTTAAATGTTTTCATCAGTTCCTCAGCGATTGCCTGACCTTCGCCAATTGACTGTTCTGGGCGAAGACACACCTCGAATTCTATAAAATTCCCTAAATGTTCAACTTTGTCCATATGAATTCGAGTTCCTTTATAAAGGAACAGAACTCTACGCTTTAGCAAGACACCCCTTGATCCATTGCTGGCTGTTAGGATTTTTTCCATAATTTCTGGTTCGTCTACCTCGACTTTATTGTACTTAGACAGCTTTGGACCTGCAATATCCGGTCGATCGTAATAAACTAGCTGCGATTTTGCATTCTCTAAATAGCGCAACTTTAATCGGCCTGTCTGAGAATTGAAAAACACATCTCTTTGTAAAATTAGTTCTCCTTCAGTTGATGTTAATTTTTTTGCAATTTCCACTTTAACATCAAATTCAGCATCCGAACAAACACGCGCCTTTATTTCGATATTTCTTTCATCTCCCAGCGATGTCATGTTGCTGGTTTAACAGTCTCAGAAAATTCACTCTTCGCAAAGTTGATATTTGATTAGTACATAATGAAATATTAGGCTGTAATATTAATTGAACTTTAAAACGTCTGCTACCATAAAGCCCGCCAAATATCAAAATGACGACACGGGAATAAAACCTTAAGGCCTAAACAGAATGTAAATCTGAAACTCGCCTCTTAAATCTATCAAACAGATTGTGGCTACATCGAACAGAATGGACTGGATTTTTTTTTTGACGTTTCCGTGTCCAGGTTGATAGTCCTGTCTGAACACTTCCACAGACTTTTTTGTTGACATATAAAGTTTTAAGCGCCAATTAATCTGGTTTGATTTTCCATAAGAAATTTGTTTTATTAAAAACAGTGTGCCACACATTTCAACTCTAAAATATTTGTGTGGCAAATTTATCCAAAGCTAAGTTTGCAAACTGTTTTTTGTTTTTATTTTTTTGTGTAAAATAAATATATTTTGTCGCATATTTGTGAAACACTAATGAATAATAACACTGTAAATACTAGTGCTAAAAATAATAAAAATGAAACTGCATTATGATTAGTTTCCTTTAAAATATAACATTTTAGGTAAGATAAGATAAGAAAAAAGTTTATTTAGCTAGGTTTGCTATTTTTACAATTTCATTTCATTATTATCTAATTTTAATCAACTTATACTGGAGATATAACAGGTGTGCTGAGTAGATGCATGTAACCCGGACACTTTTTTCGAATGCCTACACATACAATCGGTTGTTAACTGGTACGGAATTTCAGAAGCCAGTAGAAAAGTTGCAAGCTAAGTAATTTGACACAATTTATAAATGAATCGTGATACCAACTGAAAGTAACTTGCTTGTCAAGTGGCGTAAATTTGTATGTTTGTTAAAAGTAAACTATGCCATACATTTTCTTCATAACTTGATTTGAATCAGAAATTCTCTTGCTCTCACTCAATTAAAAAATATGCGAATGAATTTTCTTAACTTTCTTGCTTAAGTGTATTCAGGTTTAATTTTACTTAATAATGAACTTGATGTGGTATCTGGTTAAGGTTTATAATTAGAAAAAATTTTTTTGTGTAATGTGTATCTACCCTCGAAAGTCACAAATGACAAACATTTTAGACAGTTGAGATCACACATGTGTGTTATTACTTTAAAACAAGTTTGAGATTTTCTTTTATTTATATCTAATATATTTAATATAAATGGCAAGAAAAAGGAAGATTCCTGCAAGAAAGCACCATGGTATTCGAGATCCTCTAAAACAGCAGGCAAATCAGTTGGCTAAGTACTATTTTACCATTCGGGATTAGATATGTGTTTTACATAAATCAATTCACAGACTTAAAGGGGTTACAAATAATCCTCCAGCAAAAGGAGGAGACCAGAAGATTTCCAACAAATTTGCGCAATTTGTAAAACTGGCTAATGCGTCAAAGGGTAGAAAGAAAATCAGAAGGATTCACTGTGGAATTGAAGACAAACCTAAAGAAAAAATACAAAAAAAATCGAAGACACCAGTGGGCACAACATCAAGTAAAATTAGGCCCATTCGGCAACATGTAAGCGAAAGCGATGAGGACTATCTGCGTAGGGTAAACAGAATGACAACTGAGTCACTTAAGGAAGCCGAGTACGAAGCAAAGTATGGTGTTTCTGTTGTAAGGGACTCAAAGACCGGTGCCATTTCAATAAAGAAGAAACCAGCCAATGAAATTGATGAGTTGATAAAAAGGAAGAAATCAAAAAAGCCACTTGTCAAGGGTGGCCCCGCGAAAATAGACTCCAAGCAAATGAAAGAACTAATTAAACAAGCTATCAAAGAGGATAATGAAGAGGTAATCCCATCATTATAAAAGACATTCTTAGGGTTAACAATTCTCGTAAAGTCTAAAAAAGATACAGTGGAGGAATTCAAGAGGGATGTCTTCAAATTTGGAGAGGTTGTTCACGAACCGCCAACGTTAACCACTCTACCTCGTAAAGCAGTTCGTAGTGAAACAGTGCCAAGGGTAAGTATTTGACATTGTAACTACTTTTGAAATTTTACTCTAAAATTTTATTTTACTTTAAAATTGCTCAGCCTGGAAAGAAAAACAATCTACTGTTAAAAACGCTCCTCAATGATTCTAAGAAAGAGTCAAATTCTAAGGAAGCAGTAAGTACAAAACAAACACAAAAGAAGATAACCCAATTTAAGGGCAAGCTGAAGGGAAAGCGTAAGGACTTACCAACTGCTACGAGGGTAATGATTGAGCAAGAACAAAATAAAGTAATTGATTTGTACAGACAACTTAAGAAAAATAAACAGCAATCTATAGATACCTAAGATTTAATTAACATTTTGGTAAAATTGTTTTTGTATTTTTGGTCTTCTATGAACTATTAACAAATGTAGAAGTGTACTCGGTAAACTGCCGCAATTTCGGACCAATATTAAATAAAAAAGGAATTTCACAATCCGCTCCTATTTTTTTGTATCATGTCGGCGAATCGTTTTGTTATCAATAAAGACGTGTCAATAAAGCGATCAACGCAATTGCTTAGGCATGTTTCTGTGCTACTGTCTAATTTTGATCCTGGTTTTCCAACACATTTGTCCCAACAGATTTCATTAAATTCATGAACCTACAAAAAACATGTAACAATGAAATGACTTTTATTTTGAACTGTTGCAGATAATACCTGTGCATTGGCTTGTGCTTTTTGCTTTTCAATCATCAAGAACTCTTGAAGCTCTTGATCCGAGGCGGTACTAGCTATGGAATCAAAATCGGACATGTTGATATATTAATTTAAAATTTACTGAACCTAAAAACCAATTCGTACTATATAATTATTTGTGAATTGACAGAAAACATAACCTCAACCGAACTCTAGTTCCATACGTTACGTCATAAGTTCGAGAGTCGCAGTGAGTGGGTTCAGAGGGATACAATTTCATTTATAAATATATAGCGAAAGAGAACAAATCTTATATGTTAAAATAAAGAAGAAAGTTTGCTTTGGGAAAAATAAAAGGATAGTAGCAAAGCAGTGCAGGAATTAGCACTACCATGTATACTTACGATATGATTACCCAGTACACAGTGGAGAATAATCCTCTAATCACGATCCATAACAGTGCAAGAGTAAGTATTTTGGCCAAAACACAATGTTGTGTTCGCGCGGTCGTGCGCTTGACAGGCATTCTACCAATTTAAGATTATAATTGTTACAACCCGTGACCTCAAAATTTTCAACATCAAATGTGGCTTCAAGACGCTCAGACGTTGACAGTTTAGGAATATGAGGAATTATATTCTGCTCTCTCAAATTTCCCACACCCTTTTTCTCGGCGGAAAGAGAAGCAAAAATGTATTCTTTTTATTTTTGTGCTTTGATTAGGAAACATGATATATGTAAAAGAAATATCTTTACAAACAAATGTGTATTAATAAAAAAATAAAAAAATAATACCCTCTTCATACTCTAACACAATTATTTAGTTTGCAAAAAGCATCATTAAGCAATTAAAAATTGTTATAGAAGAATATTTCCTACTTTAGTTTCAACTTATGACACGTTTGCCCACAGTAATAAAAAAAAAAGTAATCTAATTCCAGTCTAAGAGGCTGAACAAATGGAATGCTTTCATTACTACAATTGTACTAGATCCTTATAGTGTATATACTGAAAAATGAACATGAATACATCCATTCGCGGTCGCGGCCATCTGCTGTCAAAGTAAAATCATCGGCTTTTTTTTTTTTAACTTAAAGGAGCGAAAATATTTTCGCTTAATTGCGAATACTACCTCGTGAAAAAGTAATATTTACATTTAAAAATGTCTTTCAGTGGGCAATCTAATCCACCATGGCAAAGAAACTCTATGAACAACTCAATGCAAGGTAATATGCAAAATGTTGGAAGCGGTCAAATGCCAATGTCTTCCTCCAACTCAGGTATGGGTTTTCATCAAAATTCGCAAATGTTCATGAATCAACAATCGAGCCAGCAAAATCAAAATATGCAATACAATCAAATGGGAACGGGCAACTTGAATCAATTATCCAACAACCAAGTTTTTCAACAGGGTGTTTCATATCCATCTAGGACAGGGCTGAATCCAGTTGCTTTTCAGAATACCGGATCAGGTACTGGGCAAAATCAACAGAGCAATATGGGTATGCATAATCCAAATCGGCAGAACTATAATTCTATGGGAACTGTTACAAAGATTAGTAATGATTGCGGCCTCGTAAACGATGAGGTGCTCTTCTATAAAAACATATGCAAGGGAGTTGTTCCTAAGGTTGGAGATCGTGTACTTTTTGAGTCGAATTATAGCCCGAACACACAATTTAAATGGAATGCCACCAGAGTACAATTGGTGTCGCAAGCTTCACCTCAATTACAGGCTCCACCGCCGCCTTTAATGTCACAAAATATAAAATCCTCTGGATATAATGCCGTTCCACCACCAAATGAATATAGGGCATTAAATAACCAGAGACGTTCTTCTCCAAGTGCAGGAAGACGCGGTTCTCCTGGAAGTGACCGTCATTCCAATCGAGATCGTAAGGACTCTAACCGAGGTCGAGATCGAGGTGATCGTAACGATGTAAGTAATTCATTCGAAACATATTTACTATAGAAACATTTTAATGCTATTTAATTTTAAAATTATAGACGAATATGGTATACAGAATATTATTCACGTCTTAAAAAGTTTTTTTTTTGTTATTCTCAAACAAATTGTACAATTAACGGTACTTTAAAAAAAAAAAATATTTCAAAAGACATTTTGTATCGGATAAGCAGTTTAGCGATTTTAATAAAAAATAGTTTTTCCTGAATACGATATTTTCTATCTGGCTAGCTTCTCAAAGTACACGTTTTTATTTACTATACACGTTTCCTTTTTACTATACTTACTTACTTAGGTGGGTTTACGTCTAACCATTTTTGCACTTACCTTTTTAAAAAAAAAAATTTTATATTCTAAAAAAAAAATCAGTCTTTGTTTGGCAGTATAAAGATCCAAAATAATAAAGAAAAAATATTTAATTGCAGTTTGACACCGATCGCAAGAGACGTCGAGAAGAGAGTCCTAGAAACCGCGACCGCGTAAGGCGTGAACAAGATAAACGCGATGTGAGTCTCGATAAAAAAGATCGGGATCGAAGCCCAGCTAGGCGGTTGTCTCCAAAACGGCGGAAAACTCGAGCGATTCCACGTTACGTTGTTCAAATTCCAAAAACATTGCTAACTTTGTAAGTATTTTTTTTTCTACAAATGTACATATATACATATGTATGTATGAAGATGTACATATACATTCATTTACGGTTGATAATTTAACTCATGCATTTATCTTATAATTGCAGCAAAAGTGGTGGGGTCCAAGAAATTAAACGGCGTTATTCCAATCTATATATTCCATCGGACTTCTTTCACACCAAAGTTAAGTGGTCGGAAACATTTACTCCAGATAATCCGTTTTCCATGCGTCGCCCATGTTCATTTCATATACTGCATAAAGCAGTTGAGCCTATAAAAGAGATAAAGGTTATCACTGAACCCGATGATGCCGATTATATATTTTCAGCGAAGGTAATGCTTTTAGGCTGTCCACCTATTTCTGAATTGTATCAGAAATGCTTCAATCAAGATGAAAACGATGACACACACAACTGTGTGCATCCCTCACGTTTGATAAATTTTTTGGTTGGAACAAGAGCACGTAACGAACCAATGGCTATTGGTGGTCCATGGAGTCCGTCATTGGATGGTGAAAATCCCGATAAAGATCCAGCAGTTTTGATTCGGACGGCTATAAGGACATGTTTATCATTGACAGGAATTGATTTATCGAACTGTACACAATGGTATGTTTTCGCTTATTTACAGCACTAAGATATGTTTTTACTATATTTCCCTAAAAGTATAAGATTCGAATGATAGGTATTATTTATTATCGTAACGTAAAATCCAGTTCCAAATCTCCTAAATGCTTATTTCACATTTGCACAATAAAAATACAAATAGCATTTTAATACCCCACACTGGGATATATTACATGTATTATTAAAACTGAGATACACATAATTGAGTTAATACCAATAACCAATATCAATTCAGTATCAATAGTTGATTTGGTTGCGCAATATCCGTCCTTATGTATGTCACCACTTGAAAAGAAATTAAATTTAATATACATATGTACATACATACCTACAAGCTTTTAAGAAATAAAAGGACTCAATTTATACCCCTGGTATACTGAGAATGGAAATATATCCGTCCAGATCGTATTTCACCACATTTTGAACATCAAATTTTTAGCTAAGAAAATTAAGTTTCATATATAGGCTTTTAAAGATAAAAAACAGTACAAAATTACATTGTTTGTGAAAAACGCATACAAACACGCCCATCTTTGGAGCGACAGGTCCGTGGGACCAAGGCTTAGCTTCATATTCTACAGTTTAATACCGTGTCCGAATAGCAACAATTAGGTAAATATGACACGAAAAACAAACGAGTGAAGTGAAGTTTTATTGCTCTTCATAGCTACCACACTTTTTTGCCAAAGATTCAGCATTTACAAATTAGTAAAGTTAGAACCTTTTTCCCAAACAATTTACATTATGTATGTATGTATGTACGTAATGTACATATGTACATATGTATGTACTTATAGTACATATTGGTTTCCTGAAAAATTTCACACGAGATTTTAATCAAACTTGACATTAGTATGATGAAGAAGTTAAAAAAAATGGGTTCACCAATTCTGTCTGCTTATCGGTCTGTCTGACTAAGACCGCAGACTTAACAGCTATGTAGATGTATTTGTTTTCATCTCGAAATTGGAATTTTCATTCTAACCTCAAAACTAAGAGTACTTTACTTACGGACGATTCCACTAAAAGAGAATTTTGATAAAATTAGATGGCATACCACGTTTTGCCTAGAAAATACGTATAACAGTAATTTAAAATACAGTTTCACTAATTTAGTTCAAGAAAAGGAATAATAACTATCTGCCGCAGAATTTTACACGGACGGATCACTGGTTTTAGTCATTGCAAAAAGCGCCCTGTGTTTGACAGTACCATTTATTTATTTAGAGAAATTTTGTCCAATAATTGAATATTGAAGAAGAACGTCGATATTGCAAGTGGTATTCTTGTATGTTCATACATACATACATACATATGTGGATATGTTCATATGTACTCTTTCTGGCTATATTTTAATGTTAAGTGTAAAAAAAATGTCTAAAAAGTATTTTTATTGTCGCAAAGTTAAAAGGTAAAAGTTGCTACATGGGAAAAGCTTTTGCTTGGAATTTTTATTTTATTTACATATTTCTATTTTATATATGTATATATATATACAATTCCATATTAGGTAAATATCTTAGATCTTAAGCCAATTAATTTAGTAAATAATAATAAATTTAATATCTGATGGAAAACTTGCTAAAACAAAATCAAAAAATGGGTTGCTTGGTTGATCATATGTTTAGGTACCGCTTCGTGGAGCTCTACTACCATCGTGCTGATTACACAAGCAAAGGAAAGTCAATACCATCGCGGGTGGAAACTGTTGTTATATATCTCCCAGATATAAATTCTTGTATGCCAACCAGACCTGAATGGGAGACCCTTGCTGTCGAGTACAAAACTGCTGCAACCAATCATCTCAATCGAATTAAAACTGCTGCTGCTCAACAATCAACAGCTGGCGCCACATCGGATGGGAAAACATCACAAGCCGCCGAAACAGGAGATGCAGCTACTGTTCCTGATTCTGCAACATCGTTGGCAAATTTAGGTGGAGATGACGGAGACAAGCAACAAGATGAAATTGGACATGAAAAGGCATTCTACCTTTAATTTTTTTATAAAAAAAAAAAAACAAAACAATTTGCAATTGCATAGATTTAGATTTTCTTCTTTTTAAACACTTCTTTGGAATATTTTGAGATTTCTTGAGTTTGTGACCGGTCAACATATAGAAAACAAAGAAAAGAAACTAAATTTAAATCCCTTAGCGAATGCTGCGTCATGATTTAAAATATTTTTTGTTTTATAATTATTAACAAGATCATTCCAAATTATGCACAAATTCGCTTTTTACTATCTGTGCTTCCACACTAATAGTGCGGTGTCGGATATGAAAGAAACGAATTTTGATGTAAAAGTTGTTAAACTACCTCTAAAAATCGAGGATTGGCGCGATGAGAACAGTTTTTTATCTACCTTTTATTCATTACAGGATGATATTAAAAAAGAACCAACACATTATTCCAAATTAGATCTAAAAACAATGAAAATACAGGATATTCGTGATGAGTTACTGGCTCGTAATTTATCATCTAAAGGTGAAGTTAAATGGATTCAATGTCTGTAATATAACACGTAGTAACAATATTCTGTTTAAAATAAAAGGTCTAAAGCCACAGGTGTCAGCTCGGTTGTCAAAAGCTTTAATGACTGAAAAAGAAAAGGAGAAAAATAACGACAAAGATGAGGAGGATTCCAAAAAGGGCGAAGATGGGACAGATGAGACCGACCTCAAGGATGATGAGGTCGATGCTATTGAAGTTGACATGAGCGATATTGTAATATTGGACGAATACGACTCTAGTAAAAATCAAGATGCTGAAAATGCAGAGAAGGTACGTTTATTAACTTTTTTGAACAAGCATTCCTTTTTTATCAGAATATGTTTTATGATCGAAGCGGCGTTTGGGATGTAGGCTCTTCTATTTTTGTGGAAAATATAACAAACCCAACTCGAGTGGCTACGATCAACGGGCCTACAGGGGCTTGTGAATATTAATTTATTTATGTGTACAAAACCCTACAAAATATTACAGAAGACAAAACACATTAGAAAGTAAATGTACATATGTACATATGTATGTATTCATATGTACATCTGTTGTGGAATTCAAGGGTCTTTGAATAAAGATTAATAAGGTTTATTTTAGCTAATGTATCGTAGTACAGATAAGCCAAACAAAAATTCCAAGTTATTCATTTAAATTTCTTTAATCGTATTTCAATCAGCGCATTTTATAAGCTGTGTTCAATGAGGTTGTTCTGGACTGTTCGGAACAGAAAAGTACAATATTTGGTGTTCAATGAGTAATTTTCAGTTCTGAACTGATCTGATTCTTGTTCAATGAGGTTTTTCTATAACAGTTTAGAACAGGATTTTCTGCGCTTAGTTTTTAGTTAGAACAGATTCGTGAAAACTGTCAAAGTCAGCTGTCATCGTTTTGTTGTCATTAATTTGTTAAGTCTTGTGGTAAATTTTTTTTTAAATGATTGATACCGAATATTACAATAGAGTATTTTTAATTAATTCCTTTACAAAATTTCAAAATATTTTGATGTTTCCGATGTAAACAAACGAGAACTTAACAGCAATTTGTTTTGACAACTTCATTTGACGTATGGCTGACTGTTATAACTTGCCTGACGTTTTTCACGAAACTGTTCTGTTCTATTCTGTTCTACTCTGTTCTAAAATTAATTGAAAAAATCTTAGTATGGATCAACATAAATTTGATTTACCATTAATATGAGAGCATGTAGACTTATCCCTTATTTCCACAGTAGAGCTGAAACGAGTACATTGTCGAATATGTAACTTTTCGTATTGTTCCGTAAATATTTAGCAAACATTTTTTGGATTGTCTATTTTTCAGTTTTTAATCAATGTAAAATATATATTTTGATTGCAGGAACAAAACAAGGAACTGGATGAAAAAGAACGTAAGCAGTTAGAGCGACGTTATGTTCTTCCAGAAGAACCGCACATTATAGTGCAGCCTTCAAAGACGGCTAAAGATGGGAAATTTGATTGCACTGTTATGTCGTTATCAGTCCTGTTGGATTACCGTCCAGAAGATACTAAAGAACGATTTTTTGAAGTATGTATAGAGCTAATTTTATTTAAATAAATAAATAACGATAAAATATCTTTAGGTATCTTTATTTGCGGAACTCTTCAATGAAATGCTTATGAGAGACTTTGGTTTCAACATATTCAGAGAACTCTACTTTCTTAAAGAACCCGTCACCGAAAAAGAAGAAATCAATGCAAAAAAGGATGAAAGTAAATCGTCGATTAATGATGATGATGAGAAATCTAAGGACAGTAACAATCAGGAACAATCTTCTGAAAAAAAATCTCAAACTGAAATTGATAGGAAAGATAAAATTCAACGGGACCGTCGTATAGTGAAAAGACCCGCAGAAGATGATACTGAAGACGATAATTACTCTGTCCATTCAAGTGAACGAAAGAAAAGATCTGAAAAGAAAATGTTTGTTGCCAAACCTCAATTGCTACTTTCGTTTATTTACTTCGATACATCTCATTGTGGATACATTTTCGAAAAAGATCTAGATGAGTTATTCGCTATTCTTGGGTTGAGCTTGTCACGAGCGGAAATTCGAAAAGCACTTTCAAAGACAGTTTCTCGTCATGCGCTATACTACAGGTACGCTGATTTTTAGACGCATATATTTTTTAATTAAACGATTAAGGAAAATGAAAATGTTTTAGGAAACTTACTGATTCAGAAGAAAAACCTGAGAATCACGTAAAAGACAATGAAGATGAGGACGATGTTTCAATGGAAGAAGTTAGGAAAGTCGCCATGGGTAATAATAATCTATTACCTGTATTTAAAGAAGATGGTGCCGTAAATGATGGGAAAACTGCCTCTGCTAAAACTGACGTTGGTGATGGTAAGAGATGGTAGTGAAAGAGGTTTGCCTAAATACATAATTGCATATTTATTTAAAGGAATGGTTACACACAATGGAGTTCTGGTGCATGTCGGAAAATTATTTGAGCAAAATAAAAAATATGAGAAATCATATTCCGAATTAGAACACCTCTATAACGACATGAAAAAGCAAAACACCGAGTTACAAACCAACTACACAAAGGCAAGCAATAAAGCTAAGGATCTTCAGAGTGAAGTTAAAAGTTTACTAAGAAAACTAAGTGATGCGGATCAAGATCTCTTTACTTTAAATGTAAGTTTTTCGAAATGTTAGAAAAAAATAATTAATTCTTTATTTTATTTTTATCACAGCGTAAATATAACGAACAGCACTCAGCTTTAACATATGTTTATGATAAAATATCACCATTTATCACACGATCTGAAAAAAATCACAAATCAAGTGATGGGTAAGACTTTACTTGTTTAATTTAAAGTTATTTAGATTAAATACATATGTATAAAAATCCTAGGTCCCGTGATCGAGACACTATAAAGGAAAAGGAAAAAGATAAAAAGGACGAAAAAAAAGAAGAAAAAGAGAAAAAAGATGAAAAGGAAAAAGAGAAGGAAAAACCTGATGAAAAGGCAGATAAAGAAAAGATTAAAGAAAAGTGCGATAATGAGAAGGAAATAAAGCTAGACATAAAGAAGGAAGTGGAGTGAAACAGATTTTTAATTAATATTTAATAAATTACTTTTGCCTACTTGACAATTTTTCTTTAATAAATTATCAGCTAACTTGTAAAGCTACTATAATAAATATTGAAATAACTTCCAAGTGTCGGTTTTTTTTCTGATGTGTCTAATAGTTTATATTAAATAATGGTGGCGACGACGTTTATAACTGGAAACAACACTTCTCAAGAAACCAACAAATACATACATATATGTACATATGTACATATATACCTATAGGGTTTCATGAAAAATTTCGAGCTTGAGATTTTAATCAAACTTGATATTACTATGATGGAGAAGTTAAAAAAAAGTCTGGATCTGTCTGGATGTCTGTCTGTCTATACGACTCCAGCCTAAACGGCTGGACGGATTTGATTCAAACTTCATATACATATGCGGTTTGTGGTGGGTATCACAATGCAAAGAAAAAAACGTACTAAATTTTGGAACGGCCACGCCCACCTTTCAAAAATTAACTTTCAAAATTTTTACTAGAAATCGAAAAAAATTGTTTAAAAAAATTAATAGACCTTGAAGTTCTCTATATTTTACCTGAACACCATATGTACATACATATATGGTGTTCGCCAACTTTTTGAGAGCGTTACAAAAAAAAATTGCCAAATTTTGATGGTCTCAGATAGCATCAGCTCAATGTTATTAATTGAATCAAAAATGCAGAATGCGACTTCCACTTAATTAGGCCTCATGTGTAAAAAGAACAAGACTTGAACTTCAGTGGTTATAAGATTGTAAACTTAGAGCGTTTAGGTGAAATTTACGTCCGACCCAATCGTGCACTTTATTTTATTAATAACTACGATAAATTTGAACGTTTGGGGATGGTATATGCAAGAAATAATCAATTTCCGTTTTTTTATCAAAACGCCACCAAAATTTGGGCGTGGCTACAGAATCGGTTGAATTGTAGATAAATTGGATATCTAAATATTTGGTCTTAACAAAAGTTTTCGATTTTAATTAAAATAGTAGTTCAAAACATATATGTACCATGCGATTTTTAAGTGGACTTTATCTGATAGTTACTCATTCTTCGATAACCGCTTTCTGGATTTTGAACTAGAAACAAACTGCAATACTCACGGACTGGGAAATCTACAACGAAAAGACTTTAAATCAGAAGTTCGGAAAGCCAAATGTATATCCTTGCGCAATTTGTGTCAGAATATTGACAATACGTCTCAATCCTCTAGACTAGGCAGTGTCCTTATCAATCCCAATGGATCTTGGGCAGAATCTAATGAAGCATCGTTTAACCTACTTATGGACACACACTTTCCCGGCTGTATGCCTATTCCTATCGACGGCCCTGCTCTGATAAACATTGCACCCCCACCGTCGCATCCTGTACTTATCAGCGAGTATAAGCTGAAATTGGCTGTAACCAGTTATGAGCATTTTAAGTCTCCGGGGCGGAACGGCTTTTTTTCGGCATAAATCCAAGCGGCCTTATTGCATAATAATGCATTACCTTGCCTGTATTCTGAAGGGTTGCTTGGAGCTAGGAACGATGCCGGCCTTCTGGACCGAGGTAAGAGTGATCTTTATACCTAAAGCAGGCAAAACATCGCATACCCCCCCGACAAACCTTCGACCGATCAGCCTAACGTCTTTTCTTCTTAAGATTCTGGAAAGAATTGTGGATCTTCACTATTGATAGCACCCTACTATCTACGTCACAACATGCCTATAAATATAAATCTGTCAAAACGTAAAGGTCTAGTGCTCAACGAAGCGCTTCCAAAAATAGAAAAAAACTGGATGAAGTTATCGCTGACGTCGCTATACTAGTAACAGGAAAATACTCGCAGCAGACCCGCAGACAGTGACCGATGTTATACAGTCTGCTCTCAATAATCTAACATGCTGAACTGACAGCTGTGACCTCTCCGTTTATCCGACGAAGACTGAACAGGTCCTGTTCACAAGAAAACACAAACTCCCTGACTTTAATCCCTCAAAATTAAAAGGCACCCCCTTTATCCTCTCAAATAGTGCCAGCTACCTAAACCTTAACCTTAAACTGGGTGCCTGCTCAACAATAAGGCTGAGAAGCTTCAAACAATGAAAGGAGCAAAACACTGGGCGTGCCAGAATACTTTCCATGCATCGTTATCTTCCATAGCTCACCGACCACCTGCCCACTGAACAGAACTTCAATATGAGCTACAGGTTCTCAACACCAAACAGACCTGAATGGACACAACGGGATGTCCTGTACCACGAGTCGTTGTCAATTTTTACGGACGGGTCCAAGACCGAGGACAGAGTCGGTGCTGAAGTCTTTTCAAAAGACCTGGATCATCTTTCCTATAACCTTCCAAACTATTGCAGCGTTTTTCAAGCCGATGTCACTGCCATTCGTCAAGCAACTGACTGACTGAGACTAATGCAGTATCAGTGAAAGACTGCTGCGTATTTCTGGTTGACGAACTGGCTAAACGAGCCTCCTCTGGTTTTAATAGTATAAGCGTCACTAACGCCGACGCGGTCAGTGAGCCTAATCATCGATGGCGTCAACTCGACTAATGCATTTGGAATATTTTCGGAACAAAGTTATTTTATCGACGAGTGTTTCTGTTTTTTTCTACTTTCCTTGTCGCTTCCGACACAATCATCGAAACTCGGAGGAAAATCAATGGGGCATACACTCAAAACATTAAAAAATATACACATTGATGAATACCTTAAAAGGGGCCACTTTATTTCTCAAATAAACTTTTCTTTTTGCATTACAATATCTTTACATTTTTATTCTTTCTTTTCGGAATAGCCAAGGAATTGTTCGCTTGTAACAAAGGAATGAACATTGATATATTTTGTACAAAATTAGAACCAAAATAAATAAGAGAAATTATTAAACAGACAATTGCACGTATACAATTTTTCCATCAAAACAGTACACAAATCAAACAACCATAATAAAATGATTTTTTCATTTTATGAAAACTATTTAACATCGAAAACAATCTCATACTAGATTTGTGTTTGTGAACATAAATTAGCGAAATATCGATTTAAAAATATATTCAAATAATATATGTATCAGATTTTGCAAAGAATCAAACGTGAAGATTATAGTTGTTATACACAATGTATTCCCACTGATTTCATACAAAAATATGTCCTTCTCCAAATCTATTTTTATTTTTTTTTTTATAAAAACGATTTCATTCCTTTTTCAAATATTTAAATACATATATGTATATATACTATATAGTTTTTCTCTTGTTACTGATTGGCTTTGTTTTGTTTTTATTTTCTCTATTTGGCGCATTCTCGCTTTTATTTATGAATTAACTAAAAAACTTCTTCGAAAAAATACAATTTTTTGTAACTACAAACAAATATGAAAAATTTAAATGAAAAAAAAAGCATTAAAATTTTAAATGAAAACATACAAAAATAAGTACAAAACAAATAAATTAACATATAAAAAACAGTCTTTGCAAAAATATGATTTTTCTGTGTGAATTTTCTTTTTGTTTATCACTAATATGTATTTAATTCCTATTATTTTTAAATATACCTTTTGGACAGATTGCTTTAAATTTCTTGTTGTATTTTCTTTCAGATACTTGTGGAATTTTAATTTGTTTCGGTTTTTTTCTTTGCTGCTTGAGTTAAATCATCTCTCTAAGTAAAATGGACGTCAATATTTAAAAGATGATTTTTTAAGATCTAGAGTTAATTTAAACATTTTTTTTGTTTTCAAGAGGAAAATGCTTAAAAATAATTGTTGTAATGGTAAATGCTTCTATTAACTACTATTAAGTATTTTGTTGGTTAATTTATTAATCATCAATCCCAGTGAATAAAAAAATCTTTTCAGTTACATTTTAAATTTTATACTGGAAATAAACAAACTATATTAGAAATTCAAAGAAGTGTTCTAAACCAAACTGATAAACTTCTTGTTAATAATTTAAAACTTCAATCAAACAAAATCTAATCTTTTCTTTTAACCTCAATTTTATGGGCTTTTGCATACTCCATTATGTTTTGTAAATTCGAGACGAGTTGATTTTATGCTCATTATGCTCTTGAATTTTTCAAAATAATATGTTAATCACGCAAAATAAATAATGTAATCTTCTTAGGCTTCCTCAACACGACCGATAGGACGTAGCACTATCCTTGGATCTGGGTCTAACATGCGGTCAGATTCTTCAGCACTGCTTAAGCTGAAATATATTTGAAAAAGAAGAACATAACATATTTATATATTTAATTTTATTCTATGAAAGTTTAAATTTAAGGAGGATATGATAAGTAATAGTTTATTTTTTCTGTTCTTTCAAATCGGTAGAATAATTTGGTTGTTATAGTAATTTTAGTAACATCTATACCAACTGCTGGTATACATACTTTCGATAGCACGGAAATCTATATCACAAATAGCTCGATCAATATTGTGTTTTAAGTGAATAGTTTTTTGATTTTTAACATAACATCGGTTTTTAACGGCTAAACAAAGTCCAATGGTGTCAATCCGAACACGTGGATATACATAAATTTTACCAATCAGCATGGCAATCTGATGGATCATTTTTTACAAACTTGCGTATACAATGTGCGGTTGGTATTTCATTTCGACCAAAATTCATTTTCACATTTTGCACTGTTTCGGGAACACAGCATATTTATTTGAAATAAGCTTTCAGTAGTTTCCTACGTCGATTGATTTCATACCGCGAAACAGATGGCCAACCATTTATAAATACATATGTACATATCAAAATTAAAAATCATATATTGCGGCATCATGCTGATGTTATTCTTCAATACAAACGTTAGCATAGATGAAGATGATACATCGCTTGAGATTCAGCCATATCCGACAAGGTAGCATCCATCTACCAGAGCTACATTACAGTTCCCTTCGGTTTGTTCTGCTACCCTAAAGTTTGATTTACGTTCATATAAAGTATATACATATGTACGTATGTACATATATTTGCGATCAGTATCAATAGCGAAACCTTTAGAGCTAGTATGAAATTTCATATCTGGGCTTTTTACATGTGTAAATTTTTTTTTTAATTTACCCACTGCCACGCACACTTTTTCATAATTTCACTACTTTACATGAAATCGAAAATGTTCGTTAAAACCAAATATTTTGATATTCAGATTATCTACAATTCACTCATACATACATATGTACATCTTTAGCCATTTTTGGGGGGGGTTTTATTGCAACATTAACTTACCATTCCTTATTGTCGGGCATCAAATTCCGACGCTCTTCATCCTCTAGCCTTGGTGGTAATTCCGAGACTGGAGCATACTGAGTATGGGATACTAAAGGATCCGTTGAAGGATTCAATGCCAATATCTGCCCACCACTATTACCTTGTAACTGTCGAGCTAAGCTTTGTTTTTTGCTAAAGTAACAGGGACATACACAATTGCGCCTCCAATCTGCCACCTTAATATAAAGACCTTTAAAACACATTTTTATTTTATTTTTTTTTCATTTTTACAAACTAATCCGTGACTAACGAATACTCACCAATTAAGCAAAACCCAATTATTGTCATAAATACGCCACCTGTGACGACACCAATATCGATACCTTCACATGTTTCAATTGTTTCAATGCCTAATTCCTCTTTATGTTCCTCACTGTCTGCATAGTCGGCAGCACCACTTGCTATCATAGCAACACCAGCAGCTATGGAAATCAAAGCAAAGAGCAAAAGTGCCACTTGAGGCATTGGTTTCTTCAGTACTTTCATTGGAGAGACTGCAGATGTTTGTCCCAGTAATCCTCCAGGACGGGTTTCATAAGAAACCGTTGTGGGCTGATACACTGGTCCACCGGACGGCATTCTAAACACAAAATATAGATGTTATCTTAGCAAATCACGTGTAAATAAAATTGCAACGTAATTTTACATTAAGCTATTCAAACTGGTTAAAAAGAACAAAAATCCCATTATTTACTTAGTACTGCCTGCCATAAATTCAGTTACAATCGTTTATATAGCTTTTCTAAAATTAGACCAACATTCTGGCCGCACATCTAAATTATACTAGATTTCTTGGACACATCAATCCATAATAACAGATCGGAAGCTAAAACCTAACTTGTAATTATTGTTATAGATTACTTGTACTTTTCGTACTTCTCGCAATTTAATCAAAACATATGAATAAAACCTATCGCCGGCGAAATTACCAATGCCAGTTGTTGTTAGCAACAAAGCAGCTGGATCCACAATGAGTAAATATGGTCCAGAAACATGCACACTATTCCGTACACCCAATAAAGCTTTATCATCTTATACAATGCCGATAGTGATCTGCAGAGAGGAAACACCTTAGACCATTAATTTAGCACCATTGATCTCATTCATTTGTAGCATATTATGTAGACCCTTCGCATAATAATACACGTAACCATTGCTGCTCGTGGGATAAACAATTCGCAAGGAATTAATAAGAACAGTCCCTCCTTTTGCCCGAATGCAAATCTTCAGTAAAAAAAATCCTGTAGCTTCATTTGGTTAACAAACTACATATGCATGTACACATACATACATGTGGATATATTGGCTTTGACCAAGAATACTCTTCTGATGAAAAGCGCCAATTCGATTATAACTTGATTGGAACCCTTGTGGGAATTTTTTTTACGACAGTATTTTATTTATCATTGTACTTTATAAGTATACAAGAATTTATAGTCCTTATGTTTTCTTATGTATGTATTGTACATATGTACTATATCTAAGGATTTTATTTGAGGTATTAACCCTCAAGCGTCTAGTGACAATTGAATAATTCTTAATTTATAATTAAAAAAAAACTATGTTTAGGATAGAAGCAACTACCAAAAATAACATTAGGTTAGACTTTTTATGCACCACGAAGCCATTTGAAACCCGTGTGGAGTGGGGCTTCTAGAGATGTCTATTGTTTTGATTGCATATTGTGGTAATCGATTTTCCACCCAAACCAAAACAACTAGTTCTACAAGTTCTATGCTAATACATCGTCTATCTTAGTGTGTATGATTAAATTGATTTGCGACGAAGGTTAAAGAGTCAGCTATAAATAAAAACTTAGATGGAAATGCACAACGCAACGCACAAATTAAATTGGATAACAAGAAAACAAAGTTTTTGTACAAACATTTTTTGAGGCACAATTTTCTCACCTATTTCCTGTTTTGTTTCTATTTTCACAATATGCTTCCAATTGCTACAACTTATTTATTATTAAACAAATACACACTTCACCTTGGTTAATATTTTATTTATGTCTTAACGAGAGTTTAACAACATATTTATTCAAACTTGTTTAAAGAGCTCACGTCAAAAAGTGCACTAGCCGTCTACCATTTATTTGTGGATTGCGTGCGAAAGAGATAACTCAAATGTGATCCCATAAATTGTTAAAATATGTTTAGGGCATGAATACATTTTTATGATACATATCTTAGTTTTACACCAAATTTTTGAATCCCCCTCTGCTATTTTTTAATATACATACGTGATTTTTTATCTCACGTGATCTTTCGAGTAAAATTGAATCTAATAAAAAAATCAAACCCCAATTTGAAAATGGACTCGTTTTTGTTTTTTTTTTTTATCAGACTTCGGTTTTTTTTAAGTTTTAGTTATTACATACATAAAACCGTCACCCCTGTCACAAAATCCGTCGTAATAGGAATGTTCCTACAATCTTAGAAAATGGTATAATAGAATCCATCGTAGTATACATTTTGTTACGATTTTCGAAATTCGTAGAAAGTATCATTTTAGATCCAAATGAATCGTAGGTACCTACGAACTGGAAGTTCCTTGGTAGCCAAAAAGAAACATGTGGAAGACACGGAACATGTAGAATTATGAAAACATTCTACTTTTTTTTATTAAAGGCTGGAAATTACAACGAATAGATTACAGTACCAAATACTCCTTGATATGTTCATGGATCAGGCTGAAATCGCGCAAGTTGTTGTTTGTTTGTTAAATCTTTAAATCCTTTTAGATTTGAAAATTTCACACATCAGTTTGCAATAAGATGACTTTTTTGCAATAACTCATACCTAGAATTCAAGATCAAATGGACAAATTGGCACGTATTAACGTTAGAAATGATTTAAAATTGTTGGGGACGGCTTATCGAGATGTCGGTTAAAGCTCATCGAAACCTCGCGGTGTATCAACATACGCAATTTTAAAGACGTTGACCAAGGAGGAAATTTTCGTTACTGTATTGAACAAAAATATAAGATAGGTATACTTATTTGTGTCAGCGGTGATGAAAAAAACATACCCACATATTACGTTTATATAGGTATGTATGTATGTATTTGAAGAACCTACAACAAAAATAAAACTTTTCAAAATATACCATTACTACGTATACATATGTATATGCAGAATTAAACCTAGGTTGAACCTGAATTGAAAATCATATATACGTGGGTCGAGTCGAAACCGAGTCGACTGGACTTGACTTCACTATTTTTGCTGAGTCGAGTCGAAAATATGTGCAACTACCTAGGCCGAGGAGACGAACTGACAGATGGCTTCTTTTGTAGAAAAAAAAACCAGTTTGTTTTAATTATGCCCGGTTGGCGAACGGACGATTGGTCATTAATGGATGATGCAGGTCATTAATGATATTTTTGAGTCTTAGTTTCAGAATGAATGGCGGTAATGCCCATCTGTCAGTTCAACTATATTTCAATTCGATTTCGACCCCTCGACTCGGTGTGCAACTACCCAGGTCGAAATCTCAACTCAATTTCGACTCCACCTTTCAATTCTACATATATACGCGGTACATGATAGTATAAATACCGGCCTAAGCAACGAGTATTCTAAAAGTCTACACTTCCTCATTTACTCGCTCATAGCGCAAACAGTGTTCATGACATGCGTGACAAATTGGTACCACTGCGGTGAAGAATTCACCCCAAAATTGAATACGGAGTAGGGTGATAACGATAAAATTAAAAGATTTTTTTTATTTCTGTAAGTTCGTTCATTGCTTATAAAAATGAGAGACACTCTGTCTATGATAATAAGCTACGATGCCTTCATACTGGGTTACTTTTATGACGACTTCTAACTTTTGAAACGAAATACATTTTTATCAGATAATATAGCAAATAAAATAATTTCAATCAATTTAAATGTTTCGAAAATATAACACAAATTTTGCTGCTCAAAACCGAATTTACTGCAAATTCGTATGGCAATTGTTTTCTTAAGCTGTTCCAATTATATTTTTAATATACATAAATATAAATATACAAATATAGTGTACCAAAAATTTAGACAAAAGTATAAATTGTATAAATAGTATGTATGTACATATCGGTAAACAAAAAATAAAGGCACGATTACCATTTCTGAGGCACGAACTTCTGAGAACGCTGTTTTGTAGTTTTCAATGAAATAAGATAAAAATATAAAGTACCAACAATCTCGTTTTCGTTTTGACTACACAGCCTTGTACATCTCGATGAAATAAGCACAAAATATAAAGTACCAACATTCTCGTTTTCGCCTAGTTTAGGAGATATCGAGGTTTGAAAATTGAATTTTTCCTATGAAATTTCTATTGAAATATATTATAGTTTTGCCGTGAAACAGACAAATTTTTGCTCACTTTTAGATGTGTGCGTGGGTGGCCCGCTTCGCGGGTAAAGGATTTCAAACTCTGGGGTATTCTTCGTCTCATACACCGGACGGCCTTCGGCCTCACATGCAGGTGCTGAAGGCGCCGCTGCTTGGCGTATATCATATGGAGACAAAAAAACTAATTTTTGGTTCCACTGCAAAAAAATTATATATTCTAAGAGAAATCCCATAGGAAAAAATAAATTTTCAAACGTTGATATCTCCTAAACTAGGCGAAAACGAGAATGCTGGTGCTTTATATTATGTGCTTATTTCATCGAGATGTACAAGACTGCCTAGTCAAAACTTCTTGCTGCGGAAATCGTAATATCCCCAAAATAAATAATATTGAGTAAATGTAAAGCGAATTGCAAACAATTTTAATCGAAATGGCGACAATATTTTTCCTGCAGTACACTTAACACTGAATTATTGATTTCCCAGGGGATAATTTCATCCGACTTAACACTTTTATTGCATAACATTTCTCCATAGCTAGGCAGAGCACGAAGTTCCTTTGTAACACATAATGTCACCAAACTTCCGGTTATCTTAGCAGATTACTGAGCACACCAAGCGCGTCAGGCTGTTTAAGAAACTCTCCAATTCCAACCGTACCAACTCTCCAAATTTCGTATATCACACTAGAGCAAACGCTACACTACGCCATCAACAACCCATGTGCACCAACATGGCCTTCTTGGGTACAATTTTTTGCCGGTCATTTGTACAACCGCAGTCACAATCGCGCTCGTTCGCCATCTTAATTCAAAATTCGAATCTAGTTTCGAGTCAGTCAGCGTTCGGTTTGTTGTGTCGTCGCCAGTTCTCTAGTAAAAAAATGGGTTTACCTCGTGTGTTCTTTGATATGACCGCTGATAATCAGCCCGTGGGTCGCATTATTATGGAAGTAAGTAATTATAAAATTTTTTCTAAATAATTTTGTAAAGTTTTCCACTAATTTTTGAATTTAAATTCGGGGAATTTCCATGAGTTTTTTTCTCTGCTTCGTGGTATGGTGCAGACACGATTTGGTAGTGTGAAGGTGTGGAGTATTTGTCAGGTTTGTGTGTGTGAATGTATTTGTACATTTTAGGTTTAAGTACGGCGAGGAATTTCAACTATTTATTCCATTTTACTTATAAATCACGGTTTTTGGTAAATGGATACATACTTATTTTGATATTTTTTTAAAGGGATATCTATGGTAATAGGTGGGTTTTTAAGAGGCTTTGGTCATCAGTACATACCGGCTGTTTCTTAGTGTTCGTGGTGAATCTACGTAAGTGTGCGTTTTTCTGAGGGTATAGCCGTGTAAAATAAATCTGAAATTCTTATTAAAAGAAACTGCACTTTTTCACAAGAACGCCCAAAAGTCTGGAAATTTCCACAAATGTTTTTTCTTTGATGTGGCCACAGTGGCGTGGACTAGGGCCAATTTTGATAATTATTTTTTATTTTTCGTGGTTTGGGCTATTTTATTCCTTTTTTCTTTTAATTAGGGATTGACTTTTTTAAGGTTATTGATTGGATTGTATGTTAAAAAGTTCGACCTTGGCTAAAGATTTTTATATATGATTTTTTTATTTTTTACATTTGCAGCGATTACCACATTCAGATAAAAATCATTAACGCCTTTTGTATGTGTATGAACACGATTATACCTTTAGGTGTTTGATTGAGATAAAAGCATATTCACATATTTATTTTTTGTTGAGAGTGAGGTTCAATTGCACGGTCGAACATGTGGTTGAAGTAGAAATTTAAGTTCACAGAAAAAAAAAATGTACATATATAAGTATATGCATATATACATACATACATATGCACATGTGTATGTACAGGTGGGAAAAAAAATTTAGAATGAATCAATGCCCCTTAATGCTTGTTTTTTAAACAATATTCTTTTTTTTTTAAAGGTGTGTTCATATCTATTAATGCATACAATTTATGTATACATATCTATGTAGCGTTGTGTGAAGTATGTTATTGAGCCACCCAGAAAAATCTCAATCAATTTTTGTCAATTTTTTTTTTTAACCTTTTAAAACAAATTATATTTGTTATACTTTAATAAACCACGAATGAAGTATAGGTGTGGCATTTAAAAACATAGCTAGACAATGTTTAAACCTATGCACATACATATGTATGTAGATTTAGTAAAGCATTACCAGAAAGTGAATAAATATAAATTAAAATCATTAATAAAAAAAGACTATTATCTAAAAAGTGGGAATGTAGCTAGTATGTATGTATATTTATACTGTATGTACATATGCTTGTGGGTCGTTGATTTCCAATAACATATGTACCTATCCTTAAAACAAAACATGAATTAATTCATTCATGTATGTATGCATGTACATATACCTAAGCTCTAATAATTCAGTCTGCAAATTTCAATAAGATTGCATATTTTTCCGATGAATAATTATTGCAAAGCCAGAAATATTCCTTATAAAAGGTTTTTATGTATGTACATACATACGTACACATCTACGGTGATATCAGAGTGCTTCTGTGCAGGTACCTGATATTTTTTTTATTATTTTATTTTAAAAGTCAATTGAAAATTTGCATTAAAAACTTTAGGCAAAAATAAGGGTTCGCTTGCGTTTTCCATCAACAGTAAAAATATAAAAGTGGCTATGTAATTACATTTTTTCTAATTTTACAAAAGAGCTTTTTAAAGTTAAACCTACACAAGACTTTTAGCTGCCTCTGTGCAACCTGGTAATTTAAACTATGGTAAAAAAGATTTTTTTTTCATGTCTGGTAGGAATGGTAGAAAACTAGTCTTGTAACAGATAGACGCTCATTTCGTTCAGAATTGGTTAAAATCCGTATTATTTCTTATTTAATGGTTAGTGTACGTACACACAAATGTTTAAGCAGTGAGAAAAAAATAAAATAAATATAATTTTAAAAGCTTTAAATGCTATAATTTATAAATAAGAAACAAAAATGTACATACATATGTACATGTGTACGTATGAAAGAAATCGCGCTGTGTAAAACATTTGCAACTGATTTAAAATATGCACAATATGTACTTTAAAAAATCTTAATATCTTATTTTTTATAACTACAGTAAATCTTTTGGCCATGGACGCAATTAAATTATCAATATCAGTGTTTGGAATATCTTCCCACTGTTCTTCTTTTCTTCGTTTCTATTCCACTGAAAAAATTCTCTTAATCTGGCTTAAACTGACCAGTTGACTACATAACACTATCGCTTGAAGCACCACAATGTTCTGCAAATCACCGAAATCAACTAAATTGAAGGGATAAATACCATTTATCGTTATGCAATTATACATACATATGTACATCCTATGGATTGCAAGTGGTTTGCACAGGTTAATTTGCTACTTACTTTGGAAACCGGACATATAATTTAAAAAAAAAACCGAAGTATATGTTTATTGTTTTTTTTTGATAATTAACTAATTTTAATATTTCAAATTTTACTGTGTAATAATCGTTTATTCTGTAGCCTTGTGATTCTAGTTGCAAATGTTTTGCACAGCACTGTATGTACATATGTATTATGTATGTATGTATGCAGTTTTTATATAAAACATTTATTTATATATTAAATTTAACAATTGTAGCAAAAATAATAAACATATTTTTTAAATCGAAAAAAAAGTACTTACATACATATGTATGTACATACATATGTAGATACTATGTACATATGTACATATATTGAATAGCGAGCGCGGGTATATAACCAGAGTTGTTGATTAAAAACATAAAAACCCCGTGAAACTAAACTCTGTTAGCTCATAAATTAAAGCCTTACAAAAATCAAATAAAATACTTTTTATTCGTGGTACCCGAATTTACTTTTTTTTTGAGCGTATTCGAATTGCTAGATAACAGCACCAGCGATTGGTCTAATGTTTATAATAGAATACAATAAATTCATTGAAATTGGAATTATATATCATACTTCTGAATAAGCAACAAAATTGGACACAACAAAAATATATGTACATATATGCACATATTGAAATTGCTCTTGGGCCTGCTTTTTTCTAAATTTGACACGCAAACATTCAGCATTCATTTTAGTAGCATGCATATAATATGTATACATATGTATGGTACATACATGTGTTTTGTATATTTTATTTTAGATATAGGTACTTAACCGATAATAATTTATTCAATAACATTGGTAACGTATGTATGTTATTATTCTCTTATTAAAAAAAAAGTTTATTGATGATTCCGCAGTTTAATCGCTTCTAATATGTACATATACACCTAGTTTATTTGAGGTGGGCACTGAAACTACCTGTATAACAAGTGTTGGGATGTTATTCAAAGAATTATTTACTATTATACTAATATGCTAATTTTGTAACACTTGGTAGATAAGAATCTTTGCTAAGCATATGGGTGGGTTACTGGTGGTGTTTAAGTAAGTTAAAACTCCACCAGTAACGACTGGTGACAAATTAAAAAAAAAACTTCAACCAAGTTCAAAAGTGATCTAATCATTACACAAATGCAATGTGAAAACAATATTTTTCGATGAGGGCATTGATTATTATTTGTCATTTTGTTAAACACAATTGCATGACTCAATTTCCACTAGCCAGCGTTATACATAGATACAAAACAGTCACAGCTATCAGCAGTATTAATAAGATAGAACAACAACAACATTGTACCTAATAGTTATAGCCTTGAACAGCAAAGTGAAGTCATCCGAGTTTGGGTCAGCTTTGTATGTTATTAGCTCTTTTAGTGTATACAGGACAACACGTATGTATCTTATCCATTCGAATCGATTAGGGGGAATCGTTATTGCCTTGGTTGTGCCGACAAGTAATAATTACATTTTAAGGATAACAACAGTCATTTAATCAATAGCTGTTTACATTTGATATTTATCATTTATATTCGGATCAATAAGCTTTTATTTGTACTTTATTAATTTGCATATCTATTTTTTTTTTAGCTGCGTTCCGATGTTGTCCCAAAGACTGCTGAGAATTTCCGCGCTCTTTGTACACACGAAAAGGGATTTGGCTTTAAGAACTCAACATTCCATCGTGTCATCCCGAACTTTATGTGCCAAGGAGGTGATTTCACCAACCACAATGGTACTGGAGGTAAATCGATCTACGGCAATAAGTTCAACGATGAAAACTTCACCTTGAAGCACACCGAACCCGGTATTTTGTCGATGGCCAATGCCGGTCCCCACACCAACGGATCGCAATTCTTCATTACCACCGTAAAGACAGCGTGGTTGGACAATCGTCACGTAGTCTTTGGCAAGGTGGTCGAGGGTATGGATATTGTAAAGAAGATTGAGGGTTTTGGCAGCCAATCGGGCAAAACAAACAAGAAAATTGTTGTTGCTGATTGTGGTCAGCTTTAAAGGCGAGCCGCAATTTACCCCAATATTATGCAAATTCACTTAACACCCCCTCCTACACAAACACACAGAAAAAGAGAGATATACAATTAAAACACGAGTAAAATATAAGTAACAACAATTAAGAAGTTTAACAAAATTTAATAAAAATAAAAATACTAAACAAAAATTATCTTATTCCTTTTGAATGTGTTGCATTTCTCATACATTTGGGTGAGACGATTCTCTCTTGTGCTCCCGAAATTAGTAATATAACACAAAATAGCATAATTACTAATTAGAGAGAGTGTGTTGTAATCATTTGTCATTGGTAGGTCCTTATCCTTAATTGAATAGTATAGTAATTGAAATTTTTCCCGCTAAATATTTGTAGATGTAGTAATATTTTGTACTTTGATTGGAATTCCGTTTTTTTTCTTTTGGTTTTCTTTTGTATGGAAGATTGTTTAAAATATACAAATAAATGAATAAAGATGACTATGAAACTATTGTATGACATGCTACCGATTAAGTTTTCTTTTTGTTAGCATCCACTGTAAACAACTACATAATATTATATACATATAACTTTAAAATCAAATCCACTCTTGAATAGGGATATGTAATTAAATAAAAATAGCGTTTGTTCAGTGTAGTACGGATTTTTTTCTGAATTCAAGCCTTAAGTGTTGTCTCAATGGATTTCAGGGTTGTCATGCCAGCTGAAATCGTTGCCTATCACATCAAATAGAAAATTGGTAAATTAAGGTGCTTTCCCAAATGCAGCCTGCTTTGTAAATCAGCAAACCATTCCTAAATGCAAACTTAGGCTGCTTTCCTAAATTCAACCAAAATGAGCATTGTGACTGCACATCGCATCCGTGCTGCAAACACGCGATACTTTTTGTATGCGATGGTCATTCTGTTGCGTTGTGAATTAGGAATGTTATGCGATGGGCACAATTTATTTTTTTGGAAATATGAGACAATGTGTAATAAATTAATTGCAACTCAGATAATCATTTCGTAAACAATTGTGCTGGTGACAACCGAATATTCACGAAATATTTTTTAAAGCTAATCCAAAAAGGGTAGCAATAACAAATCCCATTTGCATTGTGTTAGTTCACGATGCGCTGTTTGTTGTTGTTTGCGCAGTGTATTCATTCACAATGCATTAAGGAACGTAGTGCGTTGTGTCATATTTTGAGTTTGCATTTAGGAATGGTTGCTGATGCACAAAGCAGGCGGTGCAGCATTTAGGAAAGCAGCCTTAATTACGTTCCGAAATGCATTGTGAACGTATATACTACGCAAACAAAAGCAACCAGCGCATCGTGAACTAACAATGTAAATGATTTTTTTTTGCTACCACTTTTGGTTTAGGTTTAAAATATATTTCGTGAATATTCGGTTGTCGCCAACACCACAATTGTTTAGCAAATGATTATCAGAGTTACACTTAATTTGTTTCACGATTCACAACGCAACCGAATGCGCATCGCATCGTGTTTTTGCATCACCGATGGACCCTGTTCACACTAGACTGGATTTTTTTTGACATTCGTGTGTTAAGATTGATAGTCCTGTCTGAACACTTTCGCGGATTTTTTTGACATTAGTTGCAAGCGCAAATTAAACTGGTTAAATTTTCCACAAGAAATTCGTTTTTAAACAGAACTCATGCGTTTTACAGCAAATGAATTGGTTTGCCTTCGTTTTCCTTTTGTTTATTTCGCAAAACTTTTTTTATTTTTACCCCACTCCTTCGTCGAGTGAACCCATTGACATTTCCAAACGTCAAAAAAAATCCAGAAAATTTAAAAAAATCTGAAAATCCAGATAGCCGTAACATGTCACCTCTCCACTCCTCCTAGTCGGTAAACATAAAAAAATTCAGTTCGTGAGTCCTGTGCACAAATTAACAATATTAGATGGTCAACTTCGACGGGGTCTCTCTTTTGACCTACAAGCCCGACGGACCTGGTGAGCAAAGATGTGTCAGTGAATTTCCAGGCAACTCACGCACCCATTCAAATTCACTGGGTCCGTGACATTTGTCAAATGGGCGCAGCCATCTTGGACAAAATAGTGTCAAGAATTGAGAAATTGTGGAGGGGACGCTGTGTCCAAAAAGCAACTACCGAAAATATTCTGAATCGTGGTGAAACTGTTAAAAATACGTTACATTTAAAATAGTTTAATTTAAAATGTAACGTATGCTACAAATCATTTATAATAAATAAAAAACAAAGAAAAGCATACTTCTGTACCCAGAGTAAACATTGTAATTTCATTTCTTCCGCATTGTATTTACTTTGAACAAATAACAAATTGGTTTATCATACATTCAGGTACCGGTTATTTGTGGTCCTATGTGAACAGGGTAATGCAAGGTGCAGTCACAATGCGCATTTTGATTGAATTTTGGAAAGCTTTTAATCAAGATTAATTTTCGTGATCCAAAAATTAATTCGAGCTATTTATTTCTCACTAGGATACACTTTCGTTCGTGAATATTGGTATCATTGACTTACTATACATGGACTGCTAGTGAATTGTCATTTTCATACAACCTCTGCGGAAAAAGTGTCGCCAGCATAACTTGGTCGGAGTTTGGAGCGGCAAAAATGCGAATCAAAAATTCCTGCCACATTGTAATTCTTTATAGAACACTAGAGGCACCTTTTGGCGCTGAATTGATTTACTAAGTATAACCGTTGAAATTCAAATTGTTGCAGCCATCAACAGTAGATGTTGCCAAAAAAAATTGAATAATAAGTTGTAATTTATGTGTTTTATTGTTATTATTCTCCGATTTTTTAAATCTCGCGCAATAATCACAGTAATTCAATGTATACTCTTTTTCGCGTACAACCTCAAACGAAGTGTGAGTTTCGAAATTTTTCCGATTGCATCACATGACACCTTGATGGTATCATGGTATGCCGTGTAACAGACAAATTATTGCTTACTTATAGATGTTAACACAGAGGTTGGGTGGTAGTTGATAGCTATGTGCATTCATACATACATATATGTGCATGTATAAGGAGACAAAATCTCCTAAAATTATGCAAAAAAATTTCGGTTCCAGGACAAACAATTATAGGTACATATTCCACAAGAGGAAAAATAAAATTAAACCTCGATATCTCCTAAACTAGGCAAAAACGAGATTTCTGGTAGGTACTTTATAAATTGGTCTTATTTCATCGAGAACTACAAAATTGCGTTTTCATATCTTGGCGCCTCGGAAACTATGTTACCTATGTACATATGTACATATGTTCAAACTGTTGTTTTGGAGTTTGTACATTTTTTTTATACAAAAAAAAAATACAAATAGGTACTCTATTTTCATAGTTATTTGTAAGTTATTATTTAACATGCTCTAAAAAGCGAGTATAGGCAAGTATGTGTTCGAAAGGTTTATTTAATAATCAATCCTTGAATTCACGGTTAACACATACAACTATCATACAATTGGCATTAACGGATGATGTCCTTTTTTGACAATAGTGATGTTAAATGTATTGTACACATTAAAAAAAAAAGTTTTCGATCTATACAATTGCAAAATGTATAAGTTGGCTTTAAAAAATATTTAATACCTTAAAGCAGCCGCACTGGGAAGAAAATCTTTTCGCTATTAACTTAGTTTATAGACGCATTTTCCAACAGTAGATGACGCATATCTGATTACAGTAGAGAAGGTAATTTCTTATTTTTGTTTAGAGAAATAAAAACGTGTAATATAGTAGACAGAAACATAATAACCTCGCTATGCTGAGATCTGGAACCCACTATTCGAAGAAAAGCTAAAATCTATCGAATTCGATTATACCATACCAATTCGATTTTCAATAATCTTAATAACAGATCGGAGATGGGAAATAAGCTAATACTTACTTTCAGTTCTGGAGCAGATTCTGATTTATACCGGTGCTAATTTGTTCCCGATATGTGCTGACTGACAGTATTACTGAAGTATTGGTACTGGTATAACAGTAAGATGACTGCCAATATCCAGTTATTAGCACAAGCCGATTTATTGCCGATTCTTACCAGCTTGTAGGGATATTGGGCCTTAAACTTCTGAGAAGACGATACACTGTATTGGTAAACATTTTTGGAATCCACCTATAGATACGCCACTTTTTGTAATATTCTGACAATAAATTGAACAAAATTTTATAATAAAATATCTGCGTAAGCTATAAAGCTACATACATACATATGTATTTATTTACATACACTTGTGGAACTTGTGAAATAAAAAAAAATCTACATATGTACATATGTATGTGCATAGGTATGTATGTATGTATGTAGGTTGGATTTTGCATGATGAATGTGATGGTAGTAGATGCGTTTAAGCCAAGGGCTATATTGAATCCTTTTTTTTAGTTTCTCGCCTATCGTCGGAGAACATATATGTACATACATATATGTATCTACAAACAATAATTCCTGTGAAAAAAAAAAGAAGATGACAAAGCGTCAGACGATTGCAATTCGTAAGGGCTGGTCTCCATGGACACGAACATACATGATGCATATTTAAGTCGTAAGATCCGTTTAAGGGTGGCTTTGAGTTCATTTTCTGGGTAAAACCGTTGGAATTCAAATTGTTGCGGGCATCGGTTACAAAAGATTTCACTAATAAAATTTGAGTAATAATTTGTAGTTTATGTCTTGTCTTCCTCTAGAGATGGATGAATTGCAGTGCAAATCCCAAACAGTTATACAACACTTAATTTTCCATTGTTTTTATTTCAAGATTTTTCAGAGTTTTTAATGTTTGTGCAATGAAAATTGCAGTAATTAAATGTATACTCGTTTTATACATTACTAACCTCAAACAAAGCGTGAGCTTCCGAATGTTGGAACCAATGCGAAGTTGGCTACAAATAGCTATATATGTACATATGTATGTACATATAGTATGTCAATGTTCCCAATAATTCAATCAAACCTTAAATATGTTGGTCAAATTTTAATAAGAAAAAAATTGTTTCAAGTTATTTTTTTTTATTTAAGTATGTAGGTATTTAACTAAAGAATGTACAAAGTTACTGCCAACCCCGACATGCGTTCGCTATGTCAAAATATTTACTTTTATCGCACGTTGTCACTTCAACATGCAGTGATTCCGTACGTTTCTGTGTACATAAATAGGTACTAAACTAAAGCTTCGCGACTGTATTTTCGTAAGATTTCTTTTGATACTAACAGACTATTTGACTAGACTCAATCTAACAAACTAAATAGACAATAATCAGATATCATCAGATTTCATCATCAGATTACAAACAATGTTATCACTCAAGGTTGAGAATCTTGTTTCACTTGACCTTATCGGTGTTGATAACCTTTCTCATTCTAGCCTAATATAGTTTAGTAGTAATAATAAAAAATATTTAGTTCAAAAACTTCCAATAGAAATTGAGTATTCTTAATTTCTTGCAGCCATTATACGTGTTGTGTATATAATTCTTCGTTTTTTATGAATTCAAAAAGTGATTACAATTACACTTTGGGTGAAGTATGACTATGTAGACTTTAAATCTAAACCTTTCGCTTAATAATCCAGGATCTTTAGTGCATACTACAGTACTATCTCGATAATGTGAACTAATAAAAACATGGATAGTTCACATTTCCATTATTGGATACGAACAAATTCGTTGTACGTATTTTATGATTTTTGAGACGATTTAACAATTGGAATTATTTTAATACTCGCAATTGCTGTTAATATACATATGTATGTATATGCATATGTATATGCACCCAATCAATTTTCTTAAGCTCAGTCTAACAAAACATTCGAGCACTGATTGCCCCTATAGTGAGAAACTTTTGCATCGTGAATTACTTCTTGCTTCATTTTTCCTGATTCGCAGACATTTCATCTACATATATATCTACTGCGAAATTTTTTGAATCTATTCCGTTGCTGACTTTGAAATTTGGCACTTCATTAAATTGCTCATTGAATAAAATATCATTACTTCTCAGCAAATCAGTTAAAATAAGTATGTATGTTTTTCTAAAGCTTTTTCTTTAGCTTTAGAAATAAAGTAGCTTCCATTTGATGCATTTCGTAGGATCTGACAGTTTCCATTGCTAGTTTTCGCAATCCCATAGTTATCCCAAATCTTTTTTGAGTTTTTCAATTGCAGCTATAGTGGATTTAGACACACATTTTAAAAACTTTTCTTTTATTTTAAGAAACTTGTACATTGACCTAATAGTGGCCATTTTTGGAGTTGGGGGGCCAAAAAAAAATCTAAAACGACAAGAATTGGATTTAAGTCTCAAGTGCAGGGTTGCTCGCTGAAAAAATTCAGAAAGTCGCCAAAAAAGCCAAATGGCGACTTTAGTCGCCTAACGGTAACCCTGTTTAAGGGTATAAGTAATATTAGAATGAATTCAATTCTTGTTCGCTTTACCCTTCTCACGTCTTTGGTTTTCTTCATTTTTCGGGTTCTAAGTGCTTTTTTCTTTAAGTCTTGGTCTTGCTTCTCTTTTATTTAGGTTCTTCGAAATTGTTTTTTCAATCATTTCTCTTCCACTTTGATCCTAGAATATTCTCTACAAAATCTGTGAATGATGCAACACATTATTTCTCGGTTATTAAATATCTTTAAGCAGTAAGGTAGTAGGGAAAATCCATTTGGATTGGAACATAATTACTTGACGAACTTCGGACATAAACAATGGACGAATTCCCTAGTTGGAATCAACGTTGGCATCTACCAGTCCCAGTTAGGTCGAACTATTAGTGTTATACCCATATGATCTGCTTCAACATATTTGAATCCCAGGTCTATAGGGATCTTCAATGCTCACATTGCGAACAACATAAGGCAAGCCTCCAGTATTCTGGATGTCCGAACTTTCCGAGCAACCGACATCGATTCGAATCACTACCTTTTTGCTGCCAAGGTATGATCGCGCGCGATAGAAGATATCGAGAGTTTATACTCCAGGGTTAATGTACGGAAGTTTTACAAACAGGAAAAAAGAACGTGTGAGGCCTACAGGACCCGTACAGAAACCTGTAGAGATGAAGAAGGAAACCTCGTAGTAGAGTCACAATTGGTGTTGAGAATATGGAAAAATTTCTTCTGCAGACTGTATAACGGCGACGAAGACCAACATCGTGCTCTCAGGCAGAATAAACAATTCAACATAGACAATGCAAAAGGATTGTGCAAAACTCACAAGTCAACACTGGAAGCACAATCTATCAAAAGTTGTTTGTGCCAACTATTAGTGTATGCCGACGATATTGACATTATTGGCAGAGCATAGCGGGCTATGACTGGTGCGTTCGCTATTATTCAAACGAAATCTGCCAAAATGGGTCTAGCGATAAACGAGGGCAAAACCAAGTATACATATGCTGTCAACAAGAAAGGAAACATCCTTTCTTTAGTCCTACTTTATGGTGCTGAAGCTTGGACTCTATCTAAAGTGGATGAAGATATCTTCGGTCGTTTCAAGAGAAAGATTCTTCGAAAAATGTTCGGTCCCGTTTGCGTTGACGGGTTATGGAGGAGCAGATTCAGGAGACGAACTGTACAGCGATATCAACCTAGTCAAAAAAAATACGCATAAGTCGTCTAAGATGGGTAGGATATGTAGAGCGGATGAATACAAATGCTCCGGCTCGTAGAGTCTTCGAATCTAACCCGGAGGGACAACGCAGTAGAGGAAGACCGCGCCTTAGGTGGAGCGCGCAAGTATAAATGTCCTTTCTTTTTATACATATGTATACAAATAGGCACATACAAGTGTCTGTAATGAAGAAATAACCCAACCAAATAACTACAAAACAGAAATTCAGGTTGAAATCCAATAAATTCCTTACATGTACATACGTAATTTGTGCCTACATACATAAGTACACACTTTCACCGTATTCGTTCGTCATTTTTTGTCAATATAACCGAAATAATATTTACTTGTTAATTCTTGGCAAAAACGAACAAATTACAAGATTAGTAAATAACGGCAAGAGGAGTTAGTCGTATTTTCTCCTAACAAACAACAGCAAATCCATTTTTTATGGAATGATATGATAAGCTCTTTAGCTTATTTAAATTGTGAAGCAATGCAAGAATCGCTTGTAATAGTTGTCTGCATTCGACTCGAGCGACACTTTTTCGTGTAAGGATGGACAAATCGGTGGATAGAAAACCAGTGTCAATTGACGAAGCTCTGGAGAAAACAAGTGAGTATAGCAAGAAGATATGAAATATGTATAGCTCTTTAAAACGTTTACTGTCTAGAATTTGGACGATTCAACTACTACCTAATTCTTATATCTGGATTCGTTCAGATAAATGTTGTGCTTGAATGTTGTGGAGTTAGTTTTGTTTTACCTGTGATTGATTGCGATATGAACTTAACACACCAGGAAAAGGGTATTCTTGGTGCTGTGGGCTTTCTCGGTATTATATCTAGTTCGCATCTGTGGGGATTTTTAGCAGACACAACTGGTCGAAGAAATGTCATAAGACTGACGCTTATTGGTGGCTACCTTGTGACTGTAGTTTCAAGTCTAGCTCCGAATTTTTTAACACTCGCTGTTCTACGATATGTCAATGGATTTTTGTAAGCATATTTGGCAAAGCCATAATCGAACAGATATTTCTATAACCCGAAGCCAATGAACACTTTTTAGGTTGTCTGGTGGATCTGCGACTATCTATGCATATCTCGGTGAATTCCACAGCAATAATATGAGAAACCGTGCCATTATGTGCTCAGCTTTCATATCCGCTTTAGCTGCCATTTTGTTTCCCGTATCAGCTTGGGTGGCTATTAATCAGTCTTGGTCATTTAACGTTCCTTTATTGGACATTATCTACAGACCTTGGCGTATGTATATCCTTGTTGTTGGTACATTTGGTTTAATTTGTGGCGTAAGCCTTTTCTACTTTCCTGAAAGTCCAAAATATCTTCTCTCTGCTGGCTCTGAAGAAGAGGCATTAGCAGTTCTGAAAAGGGTGTATTGTATCAATACAGGTAATGCCATGGATAGTTATAAAGTAAGAGCAATATATTGTGTTCTCCGAATATGCTCATATAATACATTTTTTTCTTCAGATAAATTCCCTTATTCCTGATATTAAAGAGGTACAAAGATTTAAAGTTAAGAACGGAGAAAAGTCAAATGCATTGAGGGTCGTAGTACGGTCCATGTGGTATCAGACAGCTCCACTTTTTATGCGTGCGCATTGTAAGAAAATTATTCTAGCATGTATCATTCAGTTTTGGATATTTTTCACCGCCCATGGGCTATATATGTGGTTTCCATATATACTTAATAAGGTTATGCAATTTACTAGTACAAACCCAATGGTGAGACTTGAATTATGTGAAATTCTTTATTTGATGGACGATGTTGGTACCGCTGTCGTTAATTCCACAACAGAAAACGTAAATAATTAAAACGAAACACTTTAAAAATCGAAGTTGCAAATATGTTTAATGGTTTCAGCAGAGGGACTGTAATCAATCTTTGGAGTTCTCTACCTTCGTACATGCTTTAATTTTAGAGTTTATATATGTGACACTCTTCTTGGGTGTCGGGTATTTTACTGGAAAATTTGGACGAATTCAAACTTTGTGTAAGTATTAACCATTCGTATTATTATCTACTTAATTTTTGACTTCGGATTTAACTTTTTCTTGTAAGGTATTATACTTCTCTTATGCGGAGGTTTTGGAATTTTGAGTGCAATTATTACTATTCCTCTTGTAGCGGTGTATTGTTTAGTAGTACTTCTTATTTGTGGATTGGCAACTACTGTTCTTAATGCGATTACTGTGGATATATTTCCAACCCATTTAAGGTATGTTTATTGAATTTGCATGTAGATAAGTATGCATTCAGGTACCTACATAAAGATCCTAAAAGAAATAAAACAGACGTTGATAAAAAAGTATATTTTAATTCTATGTTTTTTTTTTTTTTTATTTTTTTTTCAGAGCCATGGCCGTGTGCATTTCTCTAATGATGGGTAGAATTGGTAGTGTGAGTGGAACGAATATAATTGCAGCTTTACTCGAAAACCACTGCCAAGCTGGATTGCTTACTGCCAGTATTGCATTAATTTTAAGTGGATTTTTAGCATTTCTCCTACCAGATGGTAAGGCATTAAGTAAACCTGGCAAACCATATGATCAAGCTTAAAAGATTTAGGAGAAAAAGTACTACATAACTTAGCCGAATGTATGAATGTACAATTTGTATCACAAGTTTTTTAAGTACCGATCCTAACTGGAACGAAATATACCTATTTTTATTAAAACTTTATATACTCAATCAATTTCAATACACGCATGTTCATTTTAAAAGTTATATGAAAAGAACTTTTTTAAACTAAATATTAATAAAGAAGACTGTATACAATATTAAACTTGTATTTTTTTTTTACGTATTTATGCTTAAGTATAAATAAATTTTCTTCTATAACAAGTTTTTACATATTCACTTTAGTAGATACAAATAACATGCTGCTCCTGTTAGCTGGATCATTAAGTAGGTTAAGGAGGCTTTCCATTCGAGTGGGCCACCTTAGGGGCGGTTATCCTTACAATTACCACAAGTATTACACTTTACTTTGTAACTTTCCGAAACAAAAATTAATTGATGAACAAAAATAATATACTAAATACAATTATGCTTAGGGGTATATATATGTATATATGTACATATTTTGTTCGAGAGATTACGAACCAGACCACTGTATTGGGTCACTTTTCGTCTCTCTTCCATGATCCATCTTAGTCGGAGAATCTCTCTGGATTTCTCCACAGTTCCTCTTTGCCTTTGATTCCTCGGGTCAACGCTAGCATCTGTTCAACAGAAATCTGGGTCATTCTCTGGGTTTCTACCCAGTGATTCCCCAGGCAAGGTTGACCCTTGCTTTGACAGATAATCCGCCTTTTCGTTCCCCTCAGTCCCTACGTGCCCTCTCACCCAGAGCAGCGTCATATCATTTCGAGATGAGCACTCATTGAGCTTATGAGCAGATTCCAATGCCATGATGTACTGATATCTGTTTGGTCCATGCGTCTAATCACTGATTGATTATCCAGTGCTATGGTAACGTTTCTACCCTCGACCTGACCCTCTTTCAGGTGATTCAACGCATGCAAAAGAGCAATCATCTCGGCTTGATAGAGATATTTCCCCAGACTAATATGACAGGCTAATTCCAGTTCTTCTGAGAAGATACCTGCCCTCGCTCTTCCATCCATCATGGACCCATCCATAAATACCGTCGAAGCCGCCACTTTCTTAATAAATAAGTCCAGCGGCAGAATACCTCGGATCACTTCAATTGCGCATGTTGGTGTCGTCCCTATTGCACCCGTAATCCCTAAAAATGCCTGACTTTGAACCCTATCTAATTGCTTCTTTACAGTTTTCTGGCCGGCTTTCTGCCACCATACAACTGTATATGTAACTGCATATATGATAATCGGTCTAACTATCATCGTGTACATCCAGTATGCTGACCTCGGCGAGATTCCTCACCTTAGTCCACATACCCGTTTGCACTGATGAAGCACACTTTTTGCCTTTCTAATGTTCTCTTTCACATGGAAGTTTCAAGTTAGTCCAGCATCTAGGTATACACCCAGATACTTAACCTTCCTGGTCACCTGCAGCTCCGATGCGAAAACTGTCAAGGGCTGAATTTCCAGATCTCTCCTCTTCCTTGTGAAGATGATCAGATCTGTCTTTTCCGCATTAATGGAGAGCCCTTGTTCCTGACACCACCGCTCCACCACTCTGAGAGCATTTCTCATGGTATTTGCTGTGGTGTTCATAAATTTACCTCTTGCATTTTCAACAGCTGATTGTAAGTGCTTCAGCTGTGACTCTACATCCCAAGTGGTTTTCGGTATTTTGGGTACCCTCCCATTCAGTTTCTCCCGTAACACTTCCTGGTATTTCACTATGTCCATGTTCCTGGGAATCCTGACATATTTTTGACCGAAAGGTGCATCCTGTTCCTCTAATTAAGCCACCCCACCGCGACAAGGTGTCCAACATCCGGGTAGGGGTAACTTCACGACCACGGAAAAAAATACTTAGTTCCGAAACCCAAACAAGCCTCGGATATGGACGATTTTACTGTTGACGATCCTAGCAATCGAAATAATGAAAAACGACCGAAAGGCAGACATTACCGCCACCCAGGAAGCGCGATGCGATGGGCCGGGCAAATAAAGGATGAAAAATTGTGACATATATTAAACTGATTGCTATAGAGAGCAAAAACAGCGCTTATTCGGATATGGATTTGTCATCTGCGGCAGAGTTAGGCAAGAAGTCTTAAACTTTCGACAAGTGGGTGAACGACTTATGACAATCCGCATCAAGGCTAAATTCGCCAACATAAGCCTTATATGCGCTCATGCCCCAAAGAAGACAAGGACGACGCCACCAAAGAATGTTTCTACGAGCTCCTGGAAAAAACTTACGAGCAATGTCCTAAATATGACGCCAAGATAGGCAAAGAGGACATCTTTGGTAGGACAGTTGGTAAGCGCGGTCTACGCGATAGACTTATTGACATTGCGGGGGGCGAAACATCTCTATAGCAAGCACAGGGTGACATGAAGACATGGGGGTCTCCTGATCATCAAACGGTCAACCAAATTAATCCTATTGCGATCGACGTAAGCCTCCAGTATTCTGGATGTCCGAACCTTCCGAGCAGCCAACATCGGCTTGGATCATTACTTTGTTGCAGTCACGGTACGAATACGGATATTTCTTCTGCAGACTGTATAACGGCAACGAAGTCAAACCGCTGTCAGGCAGAATGAACCATTCAACATAGACAATGATAGCCAAAACTTTCGTCCACCTGACCAAAATGAAATAATGATAGCAATATCCAAGCTTAAATCCAACAAGGCTTCTGGACCTGACGCCTTACCAGCCGAGCTGTTCAAAGCAGATGGAAATGACCTGGTAGAGAGCATACACCAACTCATTTCTAAAATTTGGTCAGATGAATGTACGCCTGATGAATGGAATCTCACTACCGTTTGCCCAATCCACGAGAAAGGTGGCCCCCGCAATAGCTCCAATTACGGAGGTATCAGTCTCCTTAACAGGGCGTCTGAAAAACCTCGTCAACAACCTGATTCGACCCTATCAGTGTGGTTTCAGACCAGGAAATTCTACAGTCGAGCAAATCTTCACACCTCGGCAGATCCTCCAAAAAACCCAAGAAGTCCAAATCGATACCCACCATCTGTTTATCGATTTCAAGGCCGCATATGACATATGACAAAATCGTTAGATTGTACAAAATGACGATGAAGAATTCACGCTGCTCCATCAAGGTCGGTAACGATCTCACCAACACTTTTGATGGCAAAAAAGAATTTAGACAAGAAAACGCGCTGTCATGTGATTTCTTCAACATCATACTTAAAAGAATTGTGCGAAACTCACAAGCGAAACACTAGACGCACAATCAATTCAGCGGTAAACGAGGGCAAAACCAAGTATATGCTGTCAACAAGAAGCAACATGGACGAATTGGACAGAACGTCACAATCCACAGCTTTAACTTTAAGTTAGTAAGGGACTTTGTCTACCTCGGTTCTGCTATAAATGCTGACAACAACACCTCAGCAGAAATTAAACGAAGAATAATTCTTGCCAATCGCTGTTTCTTTAGGCTAAAAAGGCAATTGAGTAGTAGAGCCCTATCCCGAACAACTAAGGAGACTCTGTGCAAGACCTTGATCATCCCAGTCCTACTTTATGGCGCTGAAGATTGGACTCTATCAAAAGCGGTTGAGGATATCCTCGATCACCCCGGATTTTCGGTCCTGTTTGCACTGACGGGCTTTGGAGAAGGAGATTCAACGACGAACTATACGGACTGTACAGCGACTTCGACCAAGTCAAAAAATTGAGCATCAGTCGTTTAAGATAGTTAGGACATGTAGAGCGGATGGACACAAATTCTTCGGCCAGTAGAGCCTTCGAATCTCACCCGGAGGGACAACGCAATAGAGGAAGACCTCGCCATATGTGGCGCGCACAGTGTAAAAGGGGACTTCAACAAACTTGGAGTGCGCAACTGGAGGCAGTTAGTTGGGAACTGGATATGCTAACTGTAGCGAACAATAGACTATCGTATCGTAGGGTTTACTTATAATAGAGTGGATACTTTGAATGGTGTTGGATTATCACCATGAATGACGAAGGATTTTCAGATTTACACTTGTACCACTGTCCTAGCGTAAATAAATTATATTCAGAAACATTTTTTTTTTCGAGCTCCAGACCCGTGATGAGACACGGCAGCTTTCCACTTTTTTTGATCCCGGCACGCTGGTTCCAGTTGTCTAGACTAACTGGGGGCTGTGATGCTAAGATCCAGCCCATTCGCTCGACGTGACCGAGCCTACACTGCCTCGTCAAACCAACGTGTTTTGGCTTTTTGGACTCCATCCACATCTTGGTAAAGCTCATAGAGTTTGCGATTGTATGTTTTCCTCCTTTCGGCCTCCTCGTGAATATGGGACCGAATATTCGACGGACAATTTTTCTCTTGAAATTATTCAATATCAGCAGGATCAATGTTTTGTAGAGCAAGCATTTCGTCTTCCGAGTTAGGACTTTTGCACCCATTCGTTTCGCCAAACCGAAGTAGCAACGGTTTCCTAGGATACTGCTTCGCCGAATATTCACTAAGATGTCATTCGTAGAGTTAATCTTTACTCCGAGGTACGTAGACTCCTTAACCACTTCAAAGTTACTGTTGCCAACAGTGACGTTTTGTCCTACGCGGTGGACAGATGCTTCTTTGTTTGGTGACAACATGTATTTGGTTTTGTCGTCATTTACGTAAAGGCAACTAGGTTAGCCTGTTCATCAACCGTTGATGTCGATGTCTTCCGTGTTAACACCTGCCCTGCTCATTATCAAATGGTAGAGCATCTCATTGCCGAAATCCGATACATGTTTGGAATAGTTCGCAGGAACTGTTTCCGAATTGGACATTGCACCTCGGCTTGTTTCTTGATAGTTGAGCTCTAAATTTTCCTGCAACAAAAAAATAGAGTATATTCAGAATACTGGCTGCGTGCCTCGAATCTAATATTGAAAACCTAATGCTACTTATCACCGTATTACGAGTTGCGGCAAATTCGATTTGCCGGAAGCAGTTGTCTGTTGTCGTGTCGTGGATGTTGGCTTTCCGTCTAATCCACCGAAAATATTTTCCTTACCTATTTTGGCATTGAAATCCCCGAGTATAATTTTCACTCATACTCCGAGCAGGCTCCGCACGCTCCGTTCAGGAGGTCATAAAACTCCTCCTTGAAACAGTCTTCAGCTTCGTCAGTAGACGGGTGTGTACTGTGCACATACATATACATGTTGCATCCAGGCAACATTTCAAAACATATGTATGTATCGCAGCCAGGCGATCGCTGATCGGCTTAATGTCAATTACCACTGAGTGTACCCAATTTCTCACCACTAATCCGCATTCTAACATCTGCAGTCTTTTGTGACAGCTGTAATAAATGTTGCAATTTTTTCGTTTTTGCATACCTGATTCTATTCATCGAATCTCCTGGATCGCGGTAATATCTACGTTGTACCGCGTGAAGACGCGAGTTGGCTTAGTAAGTGGTCATCCGCGACCATCTCTTTTCCAAAAACCTGCCTTATTCTTAGCAATCTTTATTGGCTTGAGCTCCGAGGATTTTGTCTTGTTCAACACTCGCGCTTATAAGTTCAGCAAGCCGAGTCGCATGGACATCAACCAGTACACCATGGCTACCACTAGGAAGTAAAATACTAATAGCAATTGATGCTTGGCAACAATTACAACTGCCGCTAGTCAGTGCCTACCCTATTCCTACAGCATCCAGCCATCATATTCAAAGATAAGTAAGACCAAAAAAAAAAAGAAATGTAGAAGAGAGCTGATGAAATGTGGTTAACAATTTGTTAATCCATTGCCGTATCTACGTATATTATTTGCTATCTTTATTTGCTTTACATTTACGGTATTAAATGTCGGCATTAGTATAGTCGCATACCGAGCTAGAAAGATATGCATATATGTATGTATGTACATTTAAATGTTCAAAATAACATTTACAATATTTGTTTGTTAATCCCAAAGAAATAAATATAGAAGATTACACGAGGACTGCCGTTAGACAAACAAATGAAAATCTAGTTGATTTATGGGCGTAGAAGAAGAATGAGTTGTTTACGTTATATAAAGTTTTAAATAGTGTAAAACCACGAATCATTTGAATTTAATTAAAGCAAGCTGGATGTTCCATAAGTGCGTATTACGAGTATGAGAGGAATAAGTATTTTGGCTGATTTGAAAGATTTCAAAGTCAAAGTCGTTTGTTTCAATCAGCTAGAGTTTAGAGCCGAAGCAAATTTTAAGGACAAAACGAAATAAGGATGGCTAAATCGGTCCTGCAACCAGTGTCTATTGACGACGCTTTGGAGGAAACAAGTGAGTAAAAAGCGGATCATTTTAATTTGTAATACATATGGCAACTTACATTTCATTTAGAATATGGAAAATTCAATTACTTCGTCATTTGTGTGTCTGGACTTATCCTTATAAACGTCATCCTAGAATCCTTGGGCATAAGTTTTGTTTTACCAATAACTAAATGTGATATGGACCTAACATACCAGCAAAAGGGTATTTTGGGGGCAATGGGTTTTTTAGGAATCATCTCGAGTTCACATCTCTGGGGATTCTTAGCAGACACAACTGGACGAAAGAAAGTTATAAGACCCACACTTATTGCTGGCTATATTGTTTCAGTAGTTTCAAGTTTATCGCCGAATTTTGTAGTCCTCGTTATTCTTCGATATGTGAATGGATTTTTGTAAGCATTGTTATATAAAGATTATTTTAATCCTTTACTGTCTCTTTGATTTAGATTGTCTGGTGGATCAGCTACGATCTTTGCTTACCTCGGTGAATTTCACTGTAATAAAATGAGGAATCGTGCAATCATGTCTGCCGGTTTTATATGCGCTGCTGCGTCTTGTATATATCCAATAATGGCTTGGGCAGTTATTAACCAAACTTGGTCATTCTATGTACCACTTGTGGGTATTGTATACAAACCTTGGCGTATGTATATTCTTTGCTGCGGATTACTTGGTTTCATTTCTGGTCTGTGCTTTTTCTTCTTGCCCGAAAGTCCAAAATATTTACTTTCAGTTGGTAGGGAAGAAGAGGCGATTGCGGTTTTGAAAAAAATCTATTCAATCAATACTGGCAATAATATGGACGACTATGAGGTGAGATTGATAGCTTCTAACTTACATATTATGTAAGTTATCTTACAAAAATAATATGATAATGTCTTTCAGATTACTGCTATAAAACCGGATGCCCAGGAAGGACAACGATTAAAAGTGACTGGGGGGAAGAGAAGCACAATGGGCATCCTTGTGCGATCCATGTGGAATCAAACGGCACCCCTTTTTATGCGAGAGCACTGCCGAAAAACTGTTCTTATTTGTGTAATCCAATTTTGGATATTTTTCGCCGCTCAAGGAGTCTACATGTGGTTTCCTTATTTACTTAATAGTGTCATGGAATTTACTAATAAACATTCCAATGCGAAATATCAAATCTGTGAAATTTTTTACATGATTGAGAGAGCTAATACAACAACAGTTGATAATCAAGTTAAAAATATCATTCATGTATGTAAGTAAATGAAAGTAATATTAATATTTAAAATATTTTGTAGGAGCACAGTTGCAATCAAACTTTGGAAGTATCAACATTTCAACATACCTTATTCTTGGAATTTATATATGTCGCGTTATTTCTATTTGTTGGATACTTTACGGGAAAAGTGGGTCGAATTCCGACTTTGTGTAAGTTACTTTAATTTAAGAAATTTCAGCATTAACAGATCCTTCCTCTGTTAGTTACCATTCTTCTGGTAACCGGCGTTTGTGGAGTTTTGTGTGCACTTGTAAATATTCCGATTGTGGCAGTTTACTTTTTGGTTGTATTGCTCGTTTGTGGAATAGGAACAACTGTTCTTAATGCGGTAACTGTGGATATATTCCCAACCCACTTGCGGTATGTACTTATAAAATATTAAATATTTAAAGCGAGAGCAAGCGTTGATATCCCAATTTATACTATTATTGGTGTCCCTAGTTTGTGCTGTACATAGTATGCATACATATGTATAACCCAATATCGGAACCAGTTTGTTTACTAATTTCAATTTTAGTTTCGTATATTGCTAATCATCAATCATTATCATCAAGTAGCCTGTTGTGTTCAAAGTTGAACGTAGGCCTCTTCTAAATGTTTGCATCGATTTCGGTTTTGTGCTGTCATTTTGCTGTTGCTATGCGTGTTGTTATGTCTAACACTCTTACTTTTCTACGTATTTCCTCGTTGCGAATCCGGTCTCTTCTCATTATATTCAGCATTGCCCTTTCCATTGCTCTTTGTGATACCTGGAACTTGTTAATAGTGTGTCTCGTTAGGGTTAACGTTTCTGCACCATAAGTTACCATCGGTAAAACGCATTGGTTGTAAACTTTCTTCTTTAGTTGCATGGGGATGTTGCTTTTAAATATGTACCTACTTTAGTTTCCCAAAAGCTGACTTGCAGATTCCGAGGGATCGGTTATCCCTTGAGATTCGTATCTCATGGCCAAGGTTTAATATCCAAATACTTGCTCTATTTCTGCTCCATCATCAGTCCCAAGGTTTTCACTAGGGACTAATTAAAAATAACCGACTGGTAACGTGACGCCTACTGGCGCCAGTTCGCCTAAGTTGTAGTGAAGTGAGCTCTTAGAGGCAGTAGTTTTTAGGAGGTGAATAACGGTTTCTTCCTCTTCCTCGTCCCTACAGATTCTTCCGAAGTCGTGTGAAAAGGGACCCAGACTTTTGGCATATTGGCCTATCAGACAGTGTCCAGTAAGAACACCGATAATGTGGCTGATCTGTAATCGCTTCAACTGGATCAACTTAGCACTACATTTTAGATCAAACCTGGGCCAGATCTGTCTTGAAATGTTGCAAGTAGAGAGATTTTCGCATCTACAGTTGCTTTTACTGAAAACGTCCAGCTTTAGTAAGAGTTTACAAGTAGCGAGGAGCATACCCAGGTCCCGCCACTTCCGCAGTATTCTATGGGTCGTACACTGTGTGGCGAGCTCATGAGCCTTGTAATTCCCTGCAATGTCTCTGTGGCCTGGCATCTAGCAAAGGTGAATGTTGAACTGCTCAGTCACCTCCAGAAGAGACAAACTCCTGCTTAAAGCAGCATTTGAAGTGACGAACCACGATTCCAGGGATTTGATTGCCGCTTGACTATCAGTGAAGATGCTAATATTCCTGACAGATAGCATTACATTTTAGCTAGGACAATGATTCTTTGATCGCCACCTGAAAAATGCTACAATGATCTGGGAGGCGGAAGGAGATGCTCAGATTGAGCTTATGGGAGAATACACCACAACCCACTCCTTTAGCAGTCGTGGAGTCGTCCGTGTAGAAATTGACTGAACTGTCCTCAGGAGAAGGAGCAGGGACCCAATTACAATACTAAATAAAATTTTGACGTCTATGCTCTTTATGGTACTACTTGTGTCTATGCGTAGGTTGGTGGTGATTAGATTTTCGATGTTTTAAATTCATTTAAAAACGAATGCCGTGTCGGATGTTTGTCAGACTTTCGCGAAAGGTGGGTCTGTGAAAAATATTGTCTAGAAGTCGACTCTCCAACTCCGATTCAGCGCCTACGCCTACTATACTAATTGAAATGAATTAACACTAAATAGGTAATTACGTAGTATATTCTATTAAATTATTAATTGAACACAATAATTATATTTGTATTTTGGTGATTCAAAATATTTCTTTTTTTAAGGAGTCATACTCATCTCGCTACGTTTGTCTAGGTTTACTAAAATTAATTTCTTTTAAAATTGATTCATTGTATGCAGTCTTTCGCTAAGCTATGTTAATAAGATAGGATAAGTAGAACCAGATCGGAGGGCAATTTTTTTTAATAGAACAAACATATTTTATTATTTTAGAGCAATGGCAGTTTGCATTTCTCTGATGATTGGAAGAATCGGCAGTGTTACTGGAACGAACGTTATAGGAGCTTTACTTGAATATAACTGCCAAACAGCCTTGCTTTTTGCGAGTATTTTCTTGATATTAAGTGGATTTTTGGCATTCATAATACCTTATAGTAGAAACACACATGATCGCGAATGAATAAGTGCGGCAGTTACTGCTTTGGCAAGGATCTAAAAAACATAAGTCATTCCTAGTTTTTAAGTGTTATCGATTGTTTTTTCTTCAAAAATCATGTAAAATCAAATGTGTAATCTGATTTTTATATAGTATATATTAGTTATCTCAATACAATTACATTAATAATAATTAATATTTATTATAAATATAAACATACGATAAAATTTAAGTATATCTTGTTTTTGTTTCTTTTTTGATCGTATATTGTTCTGTTATTCAGAATTATTATCAAAATACGTCAAACTACATCATATAAATAAGTGTTTATTTCTCAATAAATTGTCGGATTAAAATTGTTTGACAAATCACTACTTATAAAATTGGATAATACCAAATATAGCTTATGTAAAATAAAGTCTTTTTAAATTCAGAAATTACAATAATTATAGGGGGTATCAGGGGTATGGAAAACAAAATGAACAAATATTCGAAGACGGATAATAAAGAATGGATAAATAAGTTTAAAAAAGTATATTCTTGTGGTAGGTTAGTTTTCTTGTTTTATTGCATATCCCTTTTTTTACGTATCTATTTCTTTACCAAGTAGGGTAAATTACTTCCAGCTTGCGAAATAAATCATCATAATGTGTGTGACATTCGGTATTAAAACGTTTGACTTACTATGTGTGGCAAATATAAGGCAAAACAGACAACATCTGGCTAATTATACCACAAACACTTCTCCATTTTTCCTCGTGCTACTACTACTGTTCGTGTCGAGCAATTCAGCTTCTTTGGCGATTTCAACAATGCCCTCGGCTACTTTTTGTATCTCTTCCTCGATTATTTCTTCAGCGCTATCGAGCTTATCTGTTCCAGAGCTTTCGGATGTGTTGCTAATTGAGATTTTTTTCTTATTTGGAGTACTAGCTTCGTCCATTTCAGTATCGGCTGTTTCTGCATCAGAACTATCGGTATGGAATGTGGCGGTACTTTGCGGTGGAATTGCTGTAACCGGTGGAGTTGTGGTTATTGATGACCACCAGTTAGAAAAGGCGCCTTTAGCTTGGGATATAGCACCACCTATTAAAAAAAAAAAAAATAGGACAAATCAAATGTAAATTAATTATTATTATGTTATGAATTTTACTAACCAACTGCTCGACTCGTTGTATTCACTGCTTGGTTTATTTTGCGACCACTTTCGCTATTCTGCATTGTTCTTAAAAGAATTTGAAAAATGATTATTCATACATATACGAACATATATATTTCACTTTATTCTGTAACTCACTGAGCAATTTTCAGCTTCATATCGGCTACTGATAGCGTCCCAGAGAATGGATGACCTGAAGGTAAAATCTCAAAGAAACCGGATTCTGGCCGAACATCATACCATTCTTGAAAACATTGGGTCTTTTTAAAAGTCGCCATAAAATTATTGTTAAAATGATCACAATCTTTGGGATTATCTAACGAAAGATGTAATTGTTACATTCAAATGAAAATGGACCGCATTTTTGAGTCTTACCCTGTAAAACTGCGGTACGCAGGAGGGACAACATGTATCCCTGAAACTGTTCCCTAATCCAGTATTCACTGCCTTCAGCATCTTCTTTGGGACTCTGCACATGACGCATCAAATAATCAATAAAACGTAAGTCCTCGGTAGTGAGTAAAAGTTGCCTTCTTAATTCTGGGTCATGAGCTTCTATTGTGCAGTTTTCTACGTCAACCTGTATATCGGCCAAGTTTCGTTTTTGCTGAAAGAGGACATTTGAAGTTCCGATAACGTAGCTGAGAACGGATGGATCCGATAGCAGATCCATATATGGCAATGAGAGATACGGGAGGCAGAGATTACCGCTGGCAAAAATCGTTATTGGCGAACGATATTCATCGGGATTGATAGATGACAGCGCAAATAGAGTGGCTGCAATAAATAACTTTAAACTGAAATACTTCGTTTAAAATGTAAACCTACAAGCTAAAGTATCCATACTGGCCTCGCGTGTCAGTGAATTACTTCGATCGATCCTTTTGCCAATCTCAGTCCCATTTGAATCAGTTCTGACAAATTCACGATTTGACTCTGGGCTGCTTTTTACTGGAGAAGAAGATGATGAAAGGCTTTCACTTATTTCTTCTAATTTCTCATGGCCAGCATGGTTGATGGTACAATCATTCTCTTCATTGATTGAATCTGGTAAATAGTCCTGTTCTTTCTTGCTGTCCTCGTCATTCTTATGTGAGTTGGAAAAATCTGGCATAGGTGACATTGGACGTGATGTACGAACGCAGGCGACTTCTTGAAACCCCTTTTCCAATAGGCGAGGAATAAGTGAAGATATTCCTAGAATCAAACAACACATCCCCCGCACTGGTGAACCGAAGAATACAACACGACGTTGTAGAAGAAAAAGTTTAAATAATATCAATGTCTTATGACGCCATTTAAGAACAATTTCACGCAGTGAAATGCCAACGTAAAAATGACGCAACGGTCGTGGTTCATCAACGAGACAAGCATTTAGTTGATTGTAGGCCTTGACTAGAATATCCGTACATGAAAAGTCGCCTTGATCGAAAAATGCATCTGCTATTAGAGAGAGTTTTACTTCGATATAACCGTAGATGGGGAGTCGCGATAAAATGCAAACAGATTTTTGAACTGTACTTCTGGTTACATCAGCTGTGCGGATTTTTAGTTTCTAGAAAAAAGGTGTTATATGACAATCTAGATTCGGTTTATAAATGACTTACTTCAACGGGTATTTGCCGGTAACAGGAGACGCCAAATATACTTTCAGTTGGATCCATTAGACTTGGCAAATTAAAGAAGACGGTATCTTCGATGAAATTGTGCGAGCCATCTGGCAATGCCAGAGTTGGCAGATATTTCCAACCCGATGGACACTCATTCTTGCCTTGAGTGCCGGCAATAACAGGAGGATAGGAGAACTCGACCTAAAGTAAATGAAAGGAAAGAAGTAAATGATTAAGAAAATATCCTTACGGGCAAGAGCGGCAAGAGCCTTAATTGCTGCGGTACATATTTTTAACATTGAAGAGAAAACATTTTATTTCGTCGTATAATCCTGCAGACAGATCAGAGAATACAGAGCATACATCTTATAAAGACAAGAACTTCAAAAAGCATGCAACACGAGCGATGAAGAATGCACCTGCTCAAACAAACGGAAAGAGCTGAAAGGTGGTGAAACCAACACTAAATCACTTAAGGGCTAATACTTGGACTCTTTATTACTTCGTAAAGCAACAGCTAAAAGTGATGAAAGGAACATTTCGTTGAGTTAGAAAAGAATGAAATAGTTGTCAATCAAGTTAGAAAACAAACTAAGAGGTAGAAAAATTAAGTCGGATTGAATATGATAACAATGTATGATTTGCGCGAATGAAAAAAAATATTCTCCCTGTTGTATAATATTCCATTTGCTAGGCCGTATCATCAATTTTATCAATATCGCGTACAAGTAGATATCAGACACGGGTTAATCTGTCTTTTGAATGGGGCCATAAAATTTTCTACATGGATGCAATTTAAAGATCATCAAAGTCTGTAAGGTTTTGCTTCTTGTTATACTTTTCAAAGGCCTACACCCACAGTTGTGAGTACATTGCTCTATCTAGACGTTTTTTTGTTACAGAACTATCAACATTTGGAAATCACAGGCAATGGCTTATTCCTCTTCATTATTTAAACTTCAAACTACAAATAAGCAACATATTTTATCTGTTTATCTCTTTTCAAAAGACACATAAATAAACCAAAGTAGGATGTTATTAAAAGAAGCATGTATTAGCAAGACATTTGGTATTAATAACAACCGTGATAAGCTTAATTTATCAACGTTTGCGTTTTATCGGTTTAATGATGAATTGTGTTTACTCAATATCAGTTGAAATGCAACAAAAAAGTCTCTGACGACAAATCAATATTAGGAAACATTTCCCTCTATAAAGAAGCAGCATTGGTTACATTTCTGTTTATAATTTAAGAAATATCGCATGAGTAATAACGCCGATATTTGATTCAAAAAAAAAACCTTAAGTAAACAATAGTTCCGGAAAAAATGTTTATTCATAATTGAAATATTAATCACCTGGCACCCGAGCTTGTGGTGGAATCCAACAACCAAAATATGCAAAATCGGTGGCTTATCAGACATTTTAACTTATGTCGTTCAACGATTGAATCACATAATACTTAGTTTAGGTAACGAGTCGTCGTATCAAAAGGAATTTTCATCCAGTTTATGTATATTCAAAGAAAATACTGTTTGAGGAAATATAACAAAATTTTGCACAATTGAAAAGAGTACTTTGCCGATGTTGACGTTTACGATGATGCTTGTCAAAAAAGTAACTTTTTCGAAGAGCAAAAATAAGTGAAGTTGGTTATAGTTAATAAAAGCTTTTCTGCTACGGTTACATTTAAAAAAAAAATATTGAATATTATAACCTAATATTGCGATCGATTTTTGGTACACGAAATATGTACTATTCCTTTTTATGGAACTAAATTTTTTTTTATGTTTTCATTAATAAAAAAAACCTTAATGATAATAATGTTTTATACAAATATTTAAAGGGTATTAGTTTTTAATAAGAAATTTAATCTCGATTTAAATAGGTAAATTTAAGTTTTGCAAGTCATTAACATCTGTGGGAAGATTGTTGAAAAGTTAATTAAACAAACTTCTTGCAGTTGAGGTAAAATAATGATAATGTGACCTATACCTATACTGTGTGTAGGGCAGACAACCCAAATACAATACTTCATTAATTTTTTCACAGCCCAAAAGAAAGGTAAAAGACCCTTCGCTAATGACATTAAACAACACTATCCTTTTGTGTTGTGGTGTGGTGAGAACGCAACAGGATGTAGGCTTGTTGGTTGGTTTGGGAGGGTGAGTTGGTTCTAGAGAAAGGTTAAGGTAAGTGGAGGTTGGTTTACTGTGGGGTGGGATTCACTGTTCCAAAAAACTTACCGTATTTCTAACTAACTCCGAAACTGTAACGTCTAAGAGAACTCAGCCACTGCTGTACTCGTTTTCGTTTCACTAATAGGTCGCATTAGTTTTTATGAGTCGCGAGAGCAATCGACAAGAAAGCGTCATTCAAATTAGGGAAGGTAATCTCAGATCTGATAGGTTCGATTAGGGTTCGAATTTGCATATACAGCTGCGGTAAAAAAAAGCACCATAAGGGTGTTAATAGCATTTACAAATTCTTTATAGAGTTTTCTTTTTGTAAATACAGTTATTTGTTAATCAATAATTTGTTGCATAATTTTTGTTGGAAATACCCGCCTTACAACGTTGTGACATTGAATCTACCAAAGAATGATACCTCTACAAGGGGATGGCATACCACCATCGTTAAATTGTTGACCAAAGTTCGTTTATGTTGTTCGGTTGTGCCTCTGAGACTTCTGTCTTCACATTGGCCCATACATTTTCCAGGGCATTGAAGTTTGGAGATCGATGTGGCCATTCATCATCATCATCACACTGATCCGAATTTCTTCGAACCACTTTTTGCTGAAATGTTTGGGGTCGTTATCTTGTTGGACGACCCACCAAACAGCACAATTTCGCTTTCATCAGTCCATAAAACTTTCCTCCACTTTTGAACCGTCCAATTGATATGTATATGGTTTCCCGCGAACAATTTTTCTCCCACAGGACAGGGCGTCTAAATTGTCTTTTTCCTCAATCTCCGACGCACAGTTTCAATGCTAACCGATACATCCAATTCGCTATTTATTTGCACCGCTGGTTTGAAGGCATCCGTTCAGCGAGTCTTATTACGTGTTTTACTATGTGAGGCGACATTGCTGGTTTTCTACCACATTCCGAACCATTTTGTTTTAGCATTCAACAATTTCCCTAATTTCCTTGCAGGTTTTACATTTGGAAATCTAGCAGTTAATTTTTAAATTCTTTTTTTTCCACACCCAACCAATAATTTTTTTCTTTTCTGAAGGAAAATGTGTATTAATTAACCTTTTCAGAATAACTTAACTCCCTCTGCTGGTGCTATTATTTTGACTCCACTGCTCACACACAGCGATGTTGTTAGAAAATTGCCAATAAACAAATTACCGCTATTATTGTAAATTTGACTATTGTGCTATTTTTTGACCACAGCTATTCATATCAAGTCAAAGACCTAGTGTGTTAAGAAAAATTATTATTTGACACATTTGTTAATAAGGATTCCAACAAAATTTAAAAAAAGGGATTAGTAAATTTTTCAAAATGTTCTTTATTTTAGTTGTATTCAGAAAATATCCATTTGTCTGACATCTGTAAATTTTATAATTTGTTTCAAGGATTCCTTCAACTTTGTTTGTTTCTCAGTATACAACGAAATAATAAAAATAAATCTTCCTCACGTTTTACAATTTAAATACAAAATGTATTTACTTGATTTTTTTTTTTCCAAAATGTTTTGTTTTGTACAATGACTTTCATAAAGTGCACAAATTTTACAAATTTGTTTAAACATAGTTTACAATTAAAAAACATTTTCCATTGTAGTTTGTTTTATGAAAATTTACTTTAAGCATCTTACTTTATCAATAATTTCATTATTTGATCTCGTTTTTTTTTTGTTTTTCTCTTTTTTTGATAAAAAATATTAATTACTCTTAAACGTGTATTATTTCTTATTACATTTATCAATTTGTCTAAATTAAAATATATATTAAGTTACCATTTTGTTTATACTTCAACTTCTTTTTGTATCTATTTACATTTGTTATTTCGATTTGAAATGATATCAAGGTGTTCATTCCTTGTATTCAACCAATAGTTTTTATTTTTAAGTGATGAAATAAAAAGGTAAACATAAAAAAAATATATGAAGAAGTAAGAACATTATGACACAAAGTTAATTTAAGAAATGTTACATATTTTTTATTTTTTTAACACAGGTATAAATAATTACATACTTATTACACTAAACGCGTATGAATCTTATACCAATACTCATTCAAAATGGAATAACGAAATATTGATACTTATTACCCGTATAGTGCTGAAACTGTTGTTTTAATAATAGTTTCTTTACAAAAATTTGTTAGATTGTTTTCGATGTATTTATGTATATCGCTCCAGGTACAAAATTGATTAAAAAGGAGGAAAACAAGCATTTATTAATTAAGGAAATCGGTGACTTTATAAACAATACAAATGTATTGTAGTAATTACTTATTTTAAAATCAAAAAAATATTTCAACTAATAAATATTAAAACAAAAAAATATGTCGATATTTTGTAAATTATTGGTAAATTGTAATCAGGCAATACGTTTTACATATAAAAATACAAATAGTATCCACCGTGGTTCAGTTTTACATACGTCTGCATATGACAGACAACACCAAATGTTTTCTCATGGCCTCAAAACTATAATAAAAAAGCTTCTTAAAACAAAAATTGCCCTTCGGATATGGCAATAAACAATAGGTCACTTCCATACGTGCAAAAATATAACACGCACAAGGCGAATAGTTGTGAGAATCTAGGCACTGGGTCCCATTGACCTGTCGCGCCAAATATTTGTATTTGTATTTAATAAACTAATAAATCGAAAAAAGTTGTGCATATTTAAAAAAACGCCTGGATTTTGAATAATTTACTGTATGTACGTTGATTTTAAAGCTAAAATATTTGTGGGTATAAATTTCTTTCGATAGCTTACTGATTTCCTTATCATAGATGATTTTCGAAAAGAAGGTTGCCACCATTTAAGCCTTTTGAATTTTGAACTCTACATAGAATACTGATTTAACCTCCAAGTTAGTTGTAATATCAGTATGTGTTTTAGAATGAAATTTTTACTTAATACTTTAATCGATAATAAAGTTTATATCATTGATCAATGCATGAAAAGTGACAACGATAGGGCAATGACGCACATTGGAATAGAAAAGTAAACTCAATAATATTGAAAACTGCTTTCTTTCTTCTGGAGTAAGAATTCAATTTAATTCTTGCATTTATCAAGTACTTCATCAATATCTCCGTTCTAACTAAATAAATAAATCTTTTCTACAACATCAAAACATTTTATGATGCATGAGAATGAATCCAGATTTTACTTTCTTGAACTTGATGCAAAGATGATTGTGCATCATTAAGAAGCGATGTATTTCCGAATGAGCTCAGAAACGAGTTCTTTGTGCCTAGGTGTGTACCATTATTTTCTCAATAGTAAGGCTAACAGATTAAACCTTGTAATATTTTATTTTACACCAACCATTAAAGCAATTTTTGTGTTTTTGTGTTTAGCAATTTTAAATAGTGTTTTTGAATATGTACTAAAAAAAATACAAATTTTTGGCCCAACAGGTCCACGGGACCCAGGACCTAGCTTCTCACAACCATTCATGTTGTGTGTGTTTTAGGTGTTGTCTGGGCATAGAACATCGAACCCCTCACTCCGTAGGCCAACGGACTAACTACTTGAGCCACGGAGCCCAATACTGTTTGAAATACTGCTTGTTTCTATTTTAACCGTTACTCAAGAGAAACCGTAACATACATAGTCTAACAGCATTCCTGCCATCCTGAGTAAAGCACAATGTAGTTTCATTTATCGCGCTATCCCAGAATAAAAAATATATCTCAATTTAAAAAAAAGATAGGAAAAAATAAGATCGAAATTTTCACTCTTGATGTTTTGGATAGGTTTTAAAGTCTTAGCTTGAGAGATTATATATTAGACTGTTGTTGTCATCCAGAATAAGCCGAACTTCCACTCCATTGAGCTGCTTTCCAATAATTTCATCCTGCCCCTAAGGGGACATATAAAATTATTTAACTCTTTGTTCAAATATGAACAGAAGTAGTCACTTTTATCTTTGAACTTATGCACAAAAAATGTGATTGTTTAATTAAAAAAAAAAAGTAAAATTCTCTAACAGATGCAGATAAGAAAAAATGGTTCGTTCGATATTGCTCTCTATATTAATTAATATACATATGTATTACGTTATAAAAAGTAAATCAATAATACATGTATAAAAGAAACATTTTCTACTTTATCCAGTTTTAGCAAAAATCAAATCCTGGAGCTTAATGGTTTGGTATAATCAGGTTAGGTAAAAAATATTAAACAAACTACATGCACTTTTATGCACATTTTTCTTAAAACCCTATTGTGTCATCGCCAGTAAAAAAATGATTTTCAAATAAATTTTAATAATTAAACTATTATTATACATTTAAATTGTTTTTTTTTTTATATTAATAGCACAACACAGCGATTTAAAGAAATATATGTAATGACCTTAAAAAATAAAAGGCATAAACTCAATTAGAACTACTTGATAAAAATTTATTCAAAATTATGCTAGATCGGACTTTAATTTTGAGATAATTTCTTAAAAAAATTAAAAGAAAGGTAAACAATGATCACTTACGTATTGTACGTTTCTGGTTTTTATTGAAACTGTTAATTTATTTTTTTTTATTTTCAGACAATATAAAAATATACTTTGTTTCTTTTAAATAATAGAATAATTTGATTTGCATTTTCGAGCAAATAATTATAAGAAACACAAATTTTAAAAAGATCAAAGAAGATGCAGTGGAACATGAAATATTGGTCCTGGAGGGCAGTTGAAATATATTGTTGAATGAGCAAGCCATGAAATATGGTTTAGTCAATTTGTAAGCTTAGTATTTCGAGCCTAAAATAGGCCATTTATGACTGTGAATTTTATACGAGTTGACAAAATTATCTGAGTGCTAAAAATATTTATCTATTGTAAATAACAACCAGTTTCATAAGATTTAAATTTTCCATTTCATTATTGAACTCGCACAAGAGTATTTGCTAAATTGTTCGCCATTAAAAATGTGCCAGCCGTTTAGCGCTTATTTATATACATACATACGTGTCCTATACCTGTACCTCTTACTATGTATTAGTGTTATAGAAGGACGGACCAAGAATGTGCAGATAAATTCATACAGGATCAATAGTTGCAGTCACAGTAAGACAGCAAAATTGAACTCAGTAACTGAGTGTATCATATCGCTCATTTGCTTCAAGACTGTCATAACTCAAAAAAAGCGATTTTGCAGAAAACGGGTTTAAAGTTTTCAATTGACTACCACCTTGCAGAAAAAAGAAGAAATCTCATAATTTCGAAATTAACTAGTGAACTATCATATATTTAACATAATCATAAAGGTAAATCGACAACAAATATGTAGTCATTCATGGTTTTCTCCTTTTTCTACTTTGAATTGTGACGTTATTGTTGCAATATAGACAGTTTGATTCAAGTAAAATATTTTAACAACTCTGTCACAACGCGAAATAATGCAGTGGACATGAAATTTATCTACATTACAAATATCAATACTTTTCACGAATAATGTTACAACACAAAATATGCCGCTTTTTGAGAAAGCCAAACGAACTAACTCATTGGTACATATGAAATGAAATAACAACATATTCTTATATATTAATATGAAATTTTTACACAATATGAAGCATGATAAAACGAATAATTCTGTCGCGTTTTTTTGAGTTATGACAGTCTTGAAGCAAATGTACTACACAGGACATAAATAAAATAATAAAACATATTGAAATATTGATCTTGAACCTGGTGGGTTGGGTGCTTATAATACTACAAATTAAAATCATATTAAATCCCCCGTTAGCAGAGCTCGCAGGCTGTAAAGATGATCGAAGAGAAAGTATTGATACGAATGTCATTACCATAATGAAACTAGAAAATTTTTTAAAGGGACTCGAAAATGGGCATTAAAAGTAAGCGATTACCCTATACTGGCACATAACAAAATTGATGAGTTTACAAAAATAACATTATAGATGTGTTCGACCATTGCTATACCTTTTACAAAAATCGCAATCAGGGATCATGAAATCCCTTTAAGTTATAAGAAAAGGCAATCAGTCTACACTAAGAAAGGGTCCTTGAGACATGGGAATTGTATTAGGCATACTCACTTTATGCAGGGACCACAGCATCATTATGTACATTCTGATTTGATTGACAGAAGTTTAAGGACTTATGAGAGTAACTTCCTTGTTTAGCTAAAAAATTTCTATGTTTATGTGGAAATTTAGTAAGAACTTACAGGTTCTCAGAATATTCTTCTTTCGCAATTTTACCCGACTACCTAAACGGTCTATTACCGGGCTGTATTAATTCTTCAGCGCAATTTTTTTTGAATGTGGCTTGATACCCGGAATTGATACCAATGATAGTCAAAATTTCCACATACGATTACAATATGCTCTAAATCAGAAAGGGTTTCTTTAAGATATTATTGTAATTTATTTGACTTACGTGGTTGGTTAAGATGCATAACAATGACATAATGCAGTCAATCGATTATCTTTATGTCATTAAGTTTGAAATATGATCCAGCGGCACCGTAAACGCTATTGTGTTTTATTTAAAAATCTGTAGCAAATCAAATGAAACCACAAGAAATTCACACGAATCTGCAACCATTGAACTAATAAGCCATCAATTCTATGAATTAAAATAAAAAGAGCAAACATTCAATTAATTTATTGTCATAGAAAACAAATAAAATTTACGATTCAAGATGTGTTTTTCTTCTTTGGTTTGAATTAAAAAGTTAATGTCAATACTCGTATTTAAAGCACAATATTGTTTCATGATCTATGTATATTCAAAACATTGCTGTAAGTAGATTCTAACACATGGTCCAATTAAGGATTATAAACTGCATTAGTATCGTTCTACGCCTGATCATAGAAAAAATTTGTAACTTGATCAAATTTCTTGTTTTTAAATAAAAGAATATGTATATCAAAAAGATTTGCTGGTATTTTCAATTAAATTTATTAATCGAAATAACTATAAAACAAAAAAGAAATGTGTCGAAAATGCAAATATTGTAGCATAAGGTAATAGAATCCTTCCTAAAACAAGTCTACAATGCTGATGGTTTAACACTTCTTCATGTGTAATTCTTAAGAAAACTTAAAGATAGATTTCACTTTCGGTAAAAAATATAATTATATAAGCTTTATATAAAGAAAATGTACATAATAATATAAAACAATATTTTATAATTACTAATAATAATAAATCGAACAAATGAACAAAATTAAAATACATTTTTTATATGTTTTGCAAATATATAAATGTATATATATGTATGTATATATATATTTCTCTCATTGTTTAATTATTTTTGTTTGTTTTTTTTTTACAACTAAATTTAAATAATTTCCTTAATCAGGTTTATGCCTTACTCAATCATTCTTCGTCTGACAGTACAATTCCTTAAGCGATTTCAATTCTTCGATAAGGGCTTTGTTTTGGTTCTCTAGCACCGCCACCCGATTCTCCAGGCACTTGATGTATTCCTTTTTTTTACGTCGACACTCTCGAGCTGCTTCACGGTTCTTTTGCAATCGGATCTCACGCTTCCGGGTTTGATCCTCAGCCAGGACTGTGTTATCTGTTAAACGTATCCGTGTGAATAAAATCACAGATAGCACATAAGGGCAATTGAAACGCAAAAAGACAGAGAAAGAAAGAGACGAAGGAAAAAGAAAGAAAGAAAGAAAAAAAAAACAGGAAGAAAAGGAGAGAGAAATAATCGCAAATTAATTGATTTTTTGAAATTTCAAATTACTGGTGTTGATTTTATTGTTCCTACTAGGTAAATAAAATGCTGGTGCTGTATCCTGGCTCAATTGGATTAGTGTACCGGTTGTACCGCCAGTCGTTGCGATTGTGGGTATTCCGCCGCTTTCTTGTATTTGCAAAGTCGTTCCAGCTACGGAATTTCGTTTCGATTATTTTTCGATTATCAATCAATCTTAATTGAGAAATACTTAGTACAAAAAATGAGGTTGTGTTTTCTTACAAACAATTTTTTTTATTTTTAGTGGTGGTAGTAGCTTGAGAGATGTGAGATGAGATTTTTTTAGATCGATTTTGCGGAATGAATATGATGATTGATAAGTAGCTCATTTGATATGATATTTTGTTTAAGCTTATTCCAAGAAATTAGATGATCGAGGTTAGCTGTTTTATACATGTATTCATTGATGTGATGTTTTTTTGGTGGTATTTACAAAGAAAGGAAAAAGTGCTGAATGGTTAAGACACGTATAGTATAAAAAAATTTAACTTTCACAAAAAGCAGGAACTTTAAAGACAAACAAATGTAGTGAAAAAAAATCAAGCTTCCTTTACCTGTGGGGCATAAAATGCAAAATTTGTGCAAATAACTACCAACATTCTATGTATGTAATGCTTACATTCATAAAACTAGTATGTACTTATTGTTTCTGGAATCATTTCAAACAGAATTAAATTGACGTTGTTATTTTCTTTACTCTTCACCCCTATTTTTTTAAATCAAATTGTTATTCGAAAAATAACCGAGTATTCGAAATATGGAATAAAATTAATTATGAGATATTCGAATAGTCATCGAACCTCGAAGTAATTTAATCACTTTGAGAAAATAAGTAGCTGGAACTTTTATTTAGTAACTAATACATATTTCCTGTATTACAGGCCGGTAATGCATTTGATGATTTTGTAAAAAAAAGGTATCCTTTCCCAAAATATACGACCTTAAAATATGTAACTAAGCTTACTGCATTTAATGTACATAAATATTTCATGTACGATACATTGGGGAAATATGTTCTAAAATGTAAAACAGATTAAAAAAATTAAATCAACTTAACAACTTTTTATCAAAGTAAGAAATAAATCAAATGATACGCTCTTGGATTTGGGGGCGTATTTAATCTTCATGAATCTCATCTTTAGCTCATGCTTACAAACTTGAAAGGGGAAAACAAACATCCAATAGCATTAAGACTTAGATGGATTCAGCTGCACATAGAGCTTCGATTCGTTTGTGAAAATAAAAATAATTTTATACCATTCGTATAAATTAAACATAAAGCTCAAGTCTTGCTGCGTAGTTTTATTCGTATGTACATAGGTATATGTTATAACATAAAAATTATAATAAATTTCAAAACAGTTTAAACAGGTTTTAAAAAGATTTTGAGTTTTGTTTGTCTGTAACTGTCTAGTAATTTAACGTAGGAAATTGAACTTTAAATCAAGGAAATATGTTTGCATGTTATCTCCAGCTCGTATTCTCTACGGCCTCGGAACTTTATTGCTAAAACTTTTTAAAAATAAACTTTTTCAACGGTGTCTGGTAAAATTACTTACTCTACGATATCTATTTTTTTTTTTGCAAGTACATACATATGTGTACGACTTTACATAGAGCGCGATTGCATTTGATGTTTAGGGTTGGGACCTACAACCCTTCATTCAACGAACGGATTACCACAACACCTCCATAACTTACGGAAACCTAATCTGTTCATTTAACCTCAGGATCTTGGATCTGATGCAACATATGAAGTTCAGAAGATTTTATGTTAGTTATGTATTCTTTTTATCTCGTTACTTAATTACACAGGAGTTTTAAAGATTTATTATTGATGTATGTATGTATTTAATAATAATGTATGTATGTCATTCATCTGAAACTGTATAAGTAAGATATTCCTACAGCTATCGGATTATCCAATTAATTTGTTTGTTAACAGAGGGATTTCCAACAATGCTGAACAATTTCAAAAGACCGGAAGCATGATTTTTTTTATCTAACGTTTTTTTTTATGTTAAGTTTACAGGACAACATTTAAACGAACGTGTTGCTAATAAGAAGAGATTAGTGCAAATATATTTACAAAACACACACATATACAAAATCACACCAATCTTTAAAAATATCCACCAAATTGTTAAAGCCCTAGAAAATATAATAAAAACAATTTGTTCCGTTTCAAGGAAACACGTACAACATTATGCACAATAGAAAAAGAGCTCGAATATTAGTATTGAAATTAAATAAATGATTAGAAACTAGTATGTACTTGACTTTGCAATACCAACACAATTCGAAAGAACATACAAATGAGATGAGTTGGTTTTTTCTTGTATGTGGAGAGAATGTTCATGTTCGTAATGAAGTGGATGTTGTGTTTATTGGATGGGATGAGGAACAGCGCAGCAATATGGTTAGATAGAAAAGACTATAACTATACAAAATATGATAAAGGGAAATATTCACCTGCTATGTCTGGACCACTGATATCGTTTAAGATTTTGTGGTACGAAGGTCGCCGTGTGAATTCTCTCTGTCTTCTTGGTGAATCGTCATCAGTGAGACTCTCCTCACTGTTCGAATCCATGATTTGTGTGTTGGGTTCGTGCTTTATCTGAAACATTTTATATATATGAATGTATGTAAAAAAAATAACCATCAGTGTTTGTCAAAATTTAAAATTCACCTGCACAGTATTTCCTGATGCTGTGTGAATCACAGTATTAGGTTTACTCACATAGAGTACACCGCCTTTGGACATAGTCACTGGCTGAACGTTTGCAGCTGCTGTTTGTATTACCGATGACTGATTTGCCTGTATTACAGATTGGGGCTGGAATTATTATAATTATTTTCATAAAACAGAAAATTTATATGCGCTCAAGGGGCATGACTGATTTGTGTCGTCACCTGGATATTGTGGGTTGGCATAAATTGAACGACGTTCGATCCGGTCGTTAGAACGGTAGTCGTCGTTGTGGAATTAGGTGTGTTAGATGATGCTTGCGTTATACTCACGTCTGATAGTGAGTCTATGTTGTTGGAATTGTTGCCGTTTTCCTCCACGATGCTGTCCATTTTTTCGATTTTCAACAGCACCGTCGCCTCCGAAAGCTGCTTCAGTTTGCCGATTTTAGTGTGAACTTTCGGTGAAATTTTTAAGTATTAATTCGATCTGTTCACTTTAATTGCACAAACGTTAGCAGTCTGAAAAAAGGAAAAATTATTGTCCAAAACTGCAGTCCCAGAAATATTGATTTTTATGAACAGCTTTATAGAAAGCATATGTTTTATGTTGAGTGGACATACATACATATGTAGTAGTATTATTAGTCTAGAATCTATTCTTATCTAACTAGTATTTATATACAATAAATATAATAGCTGGAGAACTACCATTATTCATTTTCCTGTATGGTACACAGATGGATAAAAAAACACAGCTAGAGTATGATATGCGGTGTCAATACTAAAACATACATCCGCACAAAAGTGGACAAAGTTCATAATTTTATAATTGCTATTGACCTACATACATACATAGGTATAGTCTCAGAGAAAATATAAATAGATCTAACAGCAAAGCTTTGAAATAACATTGAAACTAGTCTGGACATTCCTGCTACTATTCACATTATTAGACAGTACAAACGGAGTTCGTAAACGAAACGGCCACATAGGAAATAAAATTACAGACATACTAGATACAAAAGGATTTGTATCGAATTTCATGACTCCAAGACCATTTTGTCTATTACCTATCAGCACTGTAAAATGCAGTATAAAAGGTTAACCCAAACTCATCATTACTGAACAAACACGTCAACATTTTCAGACATTTTTGATAAGTTAAAAGCCCCAACTTGGCTATGGAAATAACCCAAGATCACACATGCAAAATGGTCTATGAGAACGAACCATACCATACGGTATGCAGGTGACATGTTTGTACACTGAATAGATCGCTTAAACGCGGTGTACTATTGGAGGTTAAGATCTATTGTGCCACCAATTTGTAATAGCGTACGTATGTATGTATGTACCTCGCCGTGGAGGTCCAATGACCGTTTTGGACCCGATGTTTGCAGAGTTCATGTTGGACGGTATCTACTATATCTACTCCCAACGATAGTCCCATTTTTGTTTACTTATGTGCACCGATGATTGTGTCAAAGAATCTCTTTGGTCTTTAAGCAAAAGTTTTATTCGTTAGTTTCAGATAAACTTGCGTTGATTCATTAGCCCCATTCAGAATGAAACAAAATGAAGAGAGTGATTTAAACAATACGCATGTCAATAAGACATTATTTTTAAATGTGGTACGAACATTCAGTTCGACTACGAGGAATGTGTCACTAAGGACTCCATCTTGTCAAGCAGATCGCAGCTTAATGCATCTTTTAAACTACTTGAGTCGCGAAAATACTTTGGCTTATAGTTCATAAGGACTTCTTATTTTAAAGTAATCTCAAAAAATCTCATATCTGAATTATTTGCCAAAAATCATTGCGATCGCGAGGCATAGTTAGTCACAGTTAGTATATTCCTTAAGCACAGAATAGAAAGTAACATGTATTACAGTCAATTTATATCAAGCCCCCCCAAACCGGGAAACGATTTCAAAATTCTCACATAGCATGCAACACACTAGACTACACATATTTCTGTTATTAAGTTGAAAATGGGGTTTTTAAATTCACTCCTGGCTGCTTAGTAAACATTATTTTTAACTGGAATTGTAACTGAGAATAAAAGTAATGCCATCTCTTTGAAATGTAAACAAACGCATACAAAATTGTTTGCAAGATACTTTAGACTCTCCAGCAAACACTACTAATGACTCATTTTTCAACTAAACTAAAACATTTATCATAATGTAGGTATGTAGCAGCTGTCCACTTGCTTTTATTCTACCTAAGTAAGAGATATTGAATGATATTAAGTTTAACGATCAAACATATTTCTGCACAAAGTTAAAAAGATAATATCCATATGAGAGGCGTGTCTAGCGCAATCCTAGCTGACCTTGCACACTACAAGCAAGAAAAAAGATCTTATACGTAACTAAATCATAAAATGTTGCAAAAGTAATCACATTGCTCAGCAATTTGAAATTCTACAATGGACGGTCGTTTGATTGGGTTGTTTCATTTTATAGATGACGTCATAAGAAAAGACAGAACGATAGAAAACTTATTAAGACTTCCTGGTCTTCCTCTCTTGGCCTATCACAATAAGTGTAAAACAAATGAAATTTTTTTTTTCTAATTTAATACAAACACTTTTCATTCTACCTTATTTCAATCCATAACAATCAAAAGTAATCAAGGAAAATGCACAAAATTTCCCACAAATCGAATGTGAATGAAACTTTTCTGATGACATCACTAAAAATTGTTGTAAACAAAATGTCAAAAAAGAATGTATGACTTCTTAGGTAGGTATTTTTGCCTTTTTGCTTTTTGGCAAAATTCAATTCCTTACACTTTCAGTGTATTACACTAAAACGGGCACAAAATCACGTGTTGCACGAAATTCAATTGAAACTAAGTAAATTCTCAATTGTAATATTAGTTTTTTCGTGTGGAAAATCGCGAGGGAAAAATTTTCTCCTTCTAGAAAGCAAGACGGGTAGAGCAAAAAAAAAAACAACACATACAACTCGTTTCTTTTTGAGTAGACAACGACGACGACGAATGGCGATGGATGGACGGAAAAAATTTTATCAATAAAAGCAAATGTCAAAAAACTGAATTGTTCACCGTGGGAGGGATTTTTTTTTTGAAATTTCACCACGATTACTGTCAAAATTGGGTAATTTTCAACGCATAATCATTCTGGACTGCTTTAATAGCCCAGTGAGTGGTGTTAAGTGAAATAGAATGATATCATAATCCAATGGTGTCTCTTGGCAAATGTCAAAAAATACATAATCAAATTTTGCGAGATGATGAAAGCAGTGGATTATTTTTGTTTTTTTTTTACCTTTAGCAGTAATTAGAAGGTGCATTCTGTGTTTACATTTACACATGTAGATAATATTTCGATGGGGCTATTAAGATAGAGCCAATGCCACCCGCTACTTTGACCATATGAAACTGTCTTTCACCCTGTCCACATGATAAAAATAGATGACACCCCCTAAAAAAAACACTCACTCTTTCGTTTAAACAGCAGGAGGAGGAAAAAATCACAAGTTTGTGCTGAACCTATTACGACACAATTTTATCCGTTTATACTTCCATTTCGAATAGTTTCTTCTAATAAAACATTTGCATTCAGCAAAACATATTGCAAATGTTTACAAAAATATTGCATTTAAAAAAAAAAAACAGATTTTTAAGGGTAACTGACACTAGACGTAATAATATTTATGATGGTGTCGATGTCGATGATGATGTTGATATTATACATATAGTTACCACATTATCTATCCCCTTCCACTTTGTCAGCGGGTATAATAGTGACAAATCGTAGAAATATTCTTTTTTTTTTTTGTTGTTGCGCGAACTGACAGAGCTAAAAAGCGGCGGGCAGTACTACGACAAAACCACTGCCACTTCGGAAACCAACGTCAAAAACACGTAGGAAAATACTAAGCAGTCGGCGGCGCGGTGCGGAGTACATGGAGATTATGCGAACAACGAAATGACTGACTGACTAAACCATCGTCAGCATCAGCAACTGAACCTAGCGATTACGTCAAGAGTTTCGTATTCTGGTTCGTATACCACTGCCACCACCACTACTACCACCTTTAGCCAGCGCGCACCGCCATCGTCGTTGTTTTCGTCGTCGTCGTCGTTGTAGTTCGGCCACGTCAAAGTCAAAGGAATTATTTTTTTTGTTTTCTTTTTTTTTTGCTTTAGCACTTTTATCACGTTGTATCATTGACAGGGTAGCGCGGGAAGGAGCGCTATTGAGTTTGTTTCGTTGTCGCCATAGTCGTCTTATAGTACACATTTGTCAATATAGTACGTATTCATTGGCGAATATGACGCTGATTAGATAAGCGAGTAAATTTAATGGATTTGCTTAAGTAATTTGAGTGAACTTACTTCATTTGATTGTGTACTTAATAGACAGAAGTTCATTTGTATTTTATATTTTGGAATTAGATGTACGTATTAAATGTATTTCTTTTAGTTACTTAAGTATACATATAGAGAATTATAATACAAACATTATTTTTATTAGCGTTTGCTCACAAAAGTGTGCTATCAATAAATAATTGCTTCACTGTATTGTGACGATAAATCAGTGTTACCAAATTCATTTTTTGTTAAAACACATTTACTTCGAGAATAAATTTGTGTATATTTGACTTTGTTAATTTTTACAAACTAAATTTTCCTACTAAAAGGATTTTTGAATAATTTGTAGGGGCTTTATAAGAGTAACGTTTCTTACTTGTCATCATTTATAGCCAACATTTGCGAGATATATGTACATACATATGTATGTACATACCTATGCACTTAGATATGAACAAACATGCATAGATGCGTACATACATACATACATATGCATGCATAAACAAATATTTACAAGAAAAAGTATTTCAAAAAATTTCCAAGTGATTTGTTTTTAGAGGTTAGTGGGTCGGACTACTGAGTGGGAGTTCAAGGCTCGATTTCCAGATCACATCAAAGTTTTTTTTTCATTTTACACGGTCTAACTTCTTGCGAGTATCTGACCAGCATCTGAGAGCACAACTTTTATGAAAAAATTGTCAAGCAAAAAATGACTTTCGGAGGCGCCAGTGGGCCCTTCCCCGTCAGACTCGTGTAAAGTTGTGAGAAGCTAGGCTGTCCCGTACGAACCTGTCGCGCCAAATGTGTATTTTTTGCATTTATTACAAAAAACAAGTGGTCAAACATATTTGTTTGGCTAAAAATATGTATAGGTACAAACATAAGTGCAAGTGGTTTTATTCATACGCAGTAGTTGCGGTTTTTTATGTAAATACATGTGTATATGTATGTATGTATATTTGCACATATGTATGTATTTATTTCAAAGGTATTTAAATGGTGTAAAATAAATTGATTAACATCGAAGCTGTTGAATAGCATCAATCGATTTTACTTTCTCTGATTGAAAAGCTGGAAAGGGTACGTGATGGTTCAACAAACGAGCTTAATGAGCTTATGGAAACTTATATCGACAATTGCCCTCGTTTTTAGTCTGTACTTAGAACAACAGCTGATCACTGTTTTGTAACTTGTGCTCTTTTTTTCCTTTATTTCTGCAGTGGAATTTTATGTTTAATAACTTCCTTGGTTTCATTGATTGATCTTACTGGTTTAAGAGTAGTTGGACAGTTTACTATAAGGTAGTCGCGTTTGTTAAATTTAGGGCGTTTTTTTAAATATTTCTTTGTTAATGCATTTATTTTCGGTTTCAGAAAAGATCATACAAAGTACTTACATACATATGTACCTATTCCTACAGTTTTTTTCGAATTAGGAATAAAAGTGAATATATTTTGAAGTTTAATCACGTGATGTCCAATACTTTTAGCACAGTTTTCCGAAATACATTAGAAATACAATTAGGCTTTACTTTCAGATTGCTGCGTCGCTTTTTAAAATAGACATACATCTAAGAATACAGGCAAGTATTGTCTTCCAAAAAACAAATTTCGGTCTCCTAAACCGGTTTATGCTATTTACTTCGGTGGCGCCTGGGCCTGTACCAGAGCCTCAACCAATAAGCCTTTCCAAGTAGCGCGGTGCTTGGGTAACTGCCTTCAGTTGCAGACTCCAAGTTGGTAGAGGTCCTCCTCCACATACCTAAGATGAGGTAGTCCTCTACTGCATTGTACCTTCTTCCCAATCCCGTTACCGCTAATGGAACCAAAAATCATCACAAGAACTTTGCGTTTAAAACGACCAAGCGGAGCCGAGGTAGACAAAGTCCCTAACTACCTCAAAGTTATATTGTGTCTCTCTTCTTACTGACAGTATATATGTACATATGTATGCACATGGTTTCGCCCTCATTCACAACTTAACTCTTTTTTGTCGTTTCTGTTCCAATATTTGGAAACGTATCAGTGATAGCTCGTTGCTTTCTGCCAATTATGTCAATGTCATAAGCCTATGCAAGTAATTGCACAGACTTTTGGAAAATTGTGCATCTGGTATTGGATTGCGATTTTCGCACAATTTTTTCAAGTATGTTTCCGACCTTTATGGAGCAGTGAACATTCTCTAATGTCATTCTTCACAATCTGACAAGTTTGGGGTGGATGCCAAAACTAGACATGAATCTGTATAGCTAGCGTCTATAAATGCTTTCATATGCGGCCTTAAAATTGATAATCCAGAATCTGCCATATTGTGAATATTTGGTCGATTGTGGACTTACCAGGCTTAAAACCACAATGATCAGCTCGTTAACAAATCGTTTCAGGCGCTAACACAGTACGACAGACCAAATTTTGGAAATAAGTTGGTATATGCTCACCAAGTCATTCCATGCTGTCTTAAATAACTCGGCTGGTAGACCATTCGGTCCAGCAGCCTTGTTGGACCTGAGTTTCGATATTGCTACCCTCACTTCATTCTGGTCGGGTGGACGGGAAGACTTGGTTTTCATCGTCCAAGTTGAATGATTCATTCTGCCTGACAGCGGAATTTGGGTCGTCGTCGTCGCGATTTAACAGTCTGTGACTCAACAACAAGGTTTCCTTGTTCATCTCTACAGGTTTATTATTGTTTATTTTATTTATATACATACATATATAATGTATTATAACTTGCATCCTTCTCCAAAAAGTGTATGTTTGTAAATATGTATGTATCTTTATGTTAATAGACGATAACATCACGAAGAAGTACATAATATTATAAAATTATGGAAACTGTGTTGAGAAGAGCATTAATTGGACCCATAAGCTCCTTTCAGCTTATTCTTGCTTCCGTGTGATAGCAGCAAATGATTGCGTTAAGTACGGGATAAAATGCTTTCTCTTTATTATAGATTGGGAATATAAAGACACAGTTTATAATAAGATTACACCCTATCTTTTAAGACAGTTACACTCTGCTATAGGGCCTAGCCAAGTAAGTAATTCAATGTATAATATCATACTTTACTTTTCGACAAACAAGAGTGAGTTCATGCGAAGGCCTTTGGATTTACTTACATAATAGGTACTTCTACTTCAGAAATATAAATTGACTATTTCATTGCTTATACATTTTATTACATTCTGCTAAATCACATTGTTAGTATGCAAAATGTGTTTCTTTGAACTTGTGGATAATTTTAGATTATTGATTCAGAATTTGTAACTGATAGTTGTAGTTTAGCTAGAGAACTTAAATAACATTTCTGCATACAGTTTTTTACTGTGAGACAATTTTTTGTATAAATTTACATTACATCTCCATATGTATATATTTATGTACATATGTATAATTAGATGCCAACTATAATGTATAAAAAAATATAAAAAATTCTCCTATTCCTTTAAGTATTGTCGACTACGTAATTCTGTCTGTTTAGAAAGGGGTGCGTCATTTCGACCTTGTTTTACGTCATAACAAATTAAAATAAAGTATTCTGTTGAGTTGCACTGACCTGTTCATATATGTATGTATGTATGCATGTGTATTTACATACTTGTTTATATGTATTATAAAATGTACTCGTAGTTGTATATTATATTACGCCAAGGTCGATTCTAATTCTTGTGCTTGAGTTTTTGTTTTGTTCAAAGACAATTGAGATGATGGGCATTGAAATTGCTTCAAGAAGTACTACCACCTTTTAGAGATCCTTTGTGCTAACCCTATAAAGTGTAGTTTTGTATACTAGCTGAAATAGATGAAGCCTAGAATAGTTTAAGCTGAGGAAGATGTGTCATCATAAGGCGAAGTAAAACCTTTATAGAAGTGTTTGAACATAAGGAGAGTATGACCAGTTAGGAAGTTCATCAGGATCTTACCGTTTTATTTGTTATTGAATTTGATAAATTTCTTTGGAATGTCTTAAACCAGATTGCGAATTACAGTTTCCAGTGCCTTTATCTGGTTAACAGGTAGACTACAAAAGGATTCGTGTCCAATAAATGAAGAGTGGGCATAGGATCTGGCAACTTCGTCAGGAGGAATTATTGCATGAGAGTATGAGAGATAGTTCCAAACCAGCTTAGACTCAAAGTCAAAAGATATAAAAGCTTTTAGAGCTGCTTGGCTATGGATTGTCTTAATGGCGCATACAGTTTGTAGTTGGGGTCGAAAATTCCGACAATGACACATAATTCTAGCTACATTGCCTACAACTACACACTAAGTTAGGCGAACTAAGCGTAGTAAGCTTAAAATAAAGAATAAAGAATAGTTTTAGCTCCACGCGTATCCTGTAAACATCCACAATGACGAAACTCTCTACATTTTTAACGTTAAGATTGACGATTGATTCTGCAGTCGACTTGTCTGGTACGTATAAAATATTCTGTACTTAAGTAAACATTCGCAGGAAACCAATACTTTGCCTTTAAGGAACAAAGGTAAATATGGATATTTTTATATACATATGCTTATGTACATATGTATATCGAACATAAAATTTAAATATAAAATCCGCTCCTGATCTTTATCTTATCTATTTATATGTTTGTCTGTACATTCATATGTACATATATGTATACATATGTATAAGTTGTGTATACGGATGTAATGTTACAAACAGCAAATGATAGGTTCATACAGTTGTTTTATGACTAGAACGATTGGAAGCAAATGAATTCAAATTGCTTAATTTTTATAGGGACATATGTATGTAAGTATGTATGTATGTATGGATTATGCAAAATAGTTTTTCTTTTGTGAAAAAAATATATCAAATTAATTGCCTATGATAGAGTCCGTGATAGATAGATAAAGTCTGTGGTTAGAAGTTGTTGGAAAATTAGTATGTATGGAATAAGTGGCATGAAAAATCCAGGAGTTGCAAGAGCTACCTCTTTTATAAAGACTTATGTTGTATAAAGACTATTAACATCTGTTAACAACAAGACATTAAAAGTTTTTGAAGAAGCAGTGTCTTGTTGACCATGTTCACACGAAAATTTATTTTGAATAAATACTTGTTACTAATTGTTATTATTTTCTGTGTATTTTATTTGTGGTCTGTATTACTTTTCTATAAGTATGTATACATACATATGTACATATGTACATATGTATGTATATGTACCTATTACATTTCATTTACATATATATCTATGAAAATATTTCTCTGATAATTTGTTCGTAGAATACGATAGTAGCGAGATTTTAGTTACAAGGGTTATGAGAGTTTTTTGAAAGACCCGAGTTTGGGTGCGATGAAAGAGCCGGCTTAATAAAACTGATGAGGCGTCTAAAATCAGTGAAAATATTTCATTGCACGAATTCTCTTCATCATTTTGAAATAATGAAGTGTTTTCGGAATTAAAAGAAAATAATCTCACGATACGTAGATGCAAAACCAAAAAGAAAAGCAATCTACTTGCAAAAAAAATTCATATGCATGTACCTTCATCCATAAGTAAACAGAAATTATACACTGAATGAAAGGAGCTATTTTTCAAAATATTAGTATTAATTAATATTTTCTTATATTTGTAACTACATACATACATATGTACATACATACATGCATGTATATGAATGTTTAGTTCTGTTTTCTTTTAAATCATTAAGATTGGGCATGTTCCGTATTCTAGGCACTAAGTAGTCAAGCGTTTCTGATTGGTCTAGAGATTCAGATTTGACAGAAAAGTAAAGCATTTTTACTTGCACCTATACCTACAGGGCAAGTATTGGTTTCGTGAAAAATTTCGAACTCGAGATTTTAATCAAACTTGACATTACTATGATGGAGAAGTCCAAAAAAAGTGGGTCCGCCAATTCTGTTTGTCTGTCTTTCGGTCTGTCTGTCTGTATATTCAACTGTAGCCTAAACGGCTACAAACGGCTCATATCTGGGGTCTGTGGGATGATCCCTAGAGGCGAAATTGGAATTTTCATTCTAACCTCAAAATTAAGGGTACTTTACCTAAGGCCGATTTCACTAAAAATGGATTTTCTCGAAAACGGCTCTAACGATTTTGATAAAATTTCATATGTGAGTTAGTTTCGGCATATGCTATTAGAAAACGTATGCCGTTTTGCGCAAAAAGTGTGTATAACGGTAATTTTACAAATTGGCTGTTTCTCGTCTATTTCTTCAGCAATTGGGCTTAAAATCAATATCTGAAGTGCGTATTATAAATGCAAAAATATGATATACCAAGATATGGAAGTACCACGCCTACTTTTAAAAAAAATTTACTTTTCCAAAATTTTTACTAAAAATCGAAAAAAAAATTTAAAACATAACTCATAGGCTTTGAAAATCTCTATAATTCACCTTAACATCATATATGGCCACGCCCACTTTAGTATATCGATTTTAGAAAAAAACTTAAATTTCAGTTCTTATACGATTATAAACTTATAGTATTAAGGTGCAAGTACGTACGACCCAGTGGTGCACTTTATTTTTTTAAAGTAATGAACTGGTTTTGTAGGCAAGAAAATTCTCTGTACATTTTAGGTCTGTTTCTTTACCTGAAAATTCGTAACATGTTTTTTTTCTCTCAGTATAACGAAAAATTAATTGAAGTATGTACATATGCACTTTAAATATTGGTTTTTTAAAAAGTTTGTATTTTTTTTACACCTACTTATACTTAGAGGGAAAATATTGTTTTCTTTTTTTTTTTAAAGAAAATCATTTGTGTTGTACTTATTTTTTTTTGTTTGGTAAATGTTTACAAAAGGGGCCTCCGCCCGATTATATGATATAATTTAAGGCATTTTTCTGAGCATTTTGATATGTGTAGGGACCGCAAACAAATAGTTTACGAGATATAGGCTAAAAAAAGCTCTTTTCCCTACCATGATATAAGCGACTGTGCGAATAATTGCTCAAAGAAAATCCAAAAATGAACGATCGTCCAAAAGCTTATTTTGAGCGATCATTCATTTGAATCATATTTGAATCATATGAAGCCGAAGGTCGTCCGGTGTATGAGTCGAAGGGCGCAGGGTCATAAGTCCACAGGTCATAAGCCCACAATGGACTTCTTATGGCTCAGTAAGGTGGATCAGTTCGCAAAGAATTGTAGCTTTTCTTTAAGTTTTTATTAGACCATTGTACTATACTTGATAGATATGTTTATGTAAGTCCATAATGCATAAGCAGTGGAATATATATGGTGCAAAGTTTCTTTAAATCCATGCGGAACATGTTAAACGTGGATATAAAGGAACTTTGCATAGGGGGTTGCAGGGGGCACCATGCCCCCTCCAAACATATTCCACTGTTTGTTATACAAATGCTGTTTGCTGCGTTACACAAATTTAATCTAATTTGTTTGTTCTTATGTAACTATGACCCACTTTAATGGGTCCTACGTACCTAGTCAGAAATTGAGCCTCAGTCGCCTAAGATGGATAAGACATGTAGAGTGGATGTGGACACAAATGCAACGGCCCGTATAGTCTTCCAACGCGGAAGGATAACGCAGTAGAGGAAAACCTCGCTTAGATGGCGCGGACAAGTAGAAGGGGACCTCAACCGATTTAAAGAGTGCAACTGGAAGCAGTTAGCTAAGGACCGGGCTAACTGGAGAGATTGGTTGAGGCCCAGGTTTACCCCGAACTGTAGCGCCTCCTAAGTTAGTGGCTGTAAGAAGATACAGCTTTGTAAGGATTTACATACCTACATATGTACATACATATGTAGATATATGTATTCATAATCAATTGAAAGTTGGTGCTCCTGCTTTATGTGCAAAAGACGGTCGTCACTGATATGTGAATTTTGCAAATACGAGAGAAATTACTCTTTTTAAAACACTGTTTTCCTTTTTTCACGAAATGTTGAAATAAAATACATATTTAAACAAACAAAAGTCTGAACTTTCGAATTAAAATCTGGATTTTAATATTTCAATATCTATGTACCTACTGACATATTATTCATATGAATGAAATTTTATGAAAGGGTTCGAATGGCGATTCTGAGAAAATAAAATAATTAACAAATTCTATCCTTCATCTTTTGGTGTAAGTTTCCGTAAAGTATCTACCCATACTTAAATATTTTCTGCTTAAACATCGGTTTCGAATTAACGCTGACTTTGACAGCTTTGATCGTCTGTGGAGTTCTGAGAGTGCGAGGGTGTCCGGACATTTAATGGTCAGCTTTTTCACAAGTGTCCTAAAACAAATTAGCAGTTCAATACACAATATCATTACGAGTTATTCCAAGCGGGCGCAAGGCCCGGAAAACATCGCCTATTCGGAAAACCCGGAAAACATCGCCCGGAAAACATCGCCTATTTCCATATTACACGTGTGAAGGCCAAAAAACACAACACGGGTTTAAATATCGTCTCACGCCATATTTACAAACGACTTTTGTGTAAATCTTTTTGCACGTGAACGTGTACCAGTATTTAGGACATGGCTATAGGTACTAAGTAGTTATGAATGTGTATGGCAGAACGACTAGGATTGACTTTATGTTTATTCAGAAGTACCCTATTTGAATGGAAATTTATACAGATTAGTTTTGATGGGTCTTAGAAGACAATACAATTCTGAACCTATGACCCTGCGCTTCTCGTAACTCGATCCATTTCTTCTACGACACTATAACTTTGACACCAAAGGCCGGATTGTACCTAATATTATCCCTTCCATTTTTATTTAATAGTTTTCTGTAAAAAAAAATCACACAATCATTATATTTGTGGAATTTAATATGTATTTTGAACTTCGATTTTGTGTCTAAATTTATAAACGTCAGAATTTCTTTACAAAAATAAAAAAATTTGGATTTATACATACATAGTATAACCAATTTTAAGAAAAAACACCTCTTTGATGACTCTAAAACTGTACTGGCCTACTGGGACATAGTATGTTTTTAGAGCTTATATTTGTCTTATTTTTTTTTATCACCCCGCCTTTTGCAGACGTCTGACAAACATCTGGGAGGAAGCCATAAAAAAGCTGATAAAAAAAAAACACAATTTGGAAACGGTATACCTTCCGAATGAATGATTGGAAGAAGCTAGGCCTCTGGGGAGATCTATGTCTTGTAAATAGAACTATGAAAGGATAAAAAAAACTTAATTGACATTATATGTATACATATAACAGCTTTATTCATAATCTTATAAATTTGACAATTTTTTTGCTGGTTTTCCTCAAGATAACTTTTCCAAGCGGCTGTCCATAACCTTCATATTTCTGGAATACATGTAGTCCCCGCACAACAGTGGCGTGGACAACTCCGCGCAGTCGCCGATTCATATAAGGATTTGCCTATTATATAATACAGTCAGTTACGAGCGTTTAATACATAAATATTATTTTTCAAAAACCTTGTTTCGAAATTCTATAATCTCTGGTGAAACTAAAAACTCTTCATCTGGATCCCAAACACAAAAGTCTGCATCATAGCCTTCTTCAATTTTCCCTTTAAAGTTTTGAATACCGCACATTGTCGCTTGGCTTTCGCACATAGTACGATAAACATCCTCTAATCCCAAGTCGTATTTTTGACAATGTGTCCAGAAAATCGATAGACCTCAATATATTCCAGACTCATTGGTTGTTAACTCAAAATTGTTAATTCTCTTACCAAATTGTAGCGAGGCAACGCCTGACCACGCCTTGAGAAAATCACCCCTACTTTTTCCATATGTAAGACACTTGTTGCCAGGAGTTGCTGGAGAATGATCAGAAACAACCATTTCGATAGTCTTGTCTCGTATAGCATTCCAAAGTTTCTCTTGATTCGTCTGTGATCGGATTGGTGGACAAGTTTTAAATTCTGTTCTACAATCTTCTACTTCTTCAGCAGATAAGGCGAGATAATGATGACACGTTTCGGCTGTTAGGTTTGCCTTACTTTTCTTACATTTCTCAATTAGAGGAACAGCTTCGCCCGCACTGAGGTTGAAAATGTGCAAATGTTTTCTAAAATAGAATGCCAATAAAACTCTCTTTTAGCTCATTAAAGTTAATCAAAGGTCTTAAAGCTTCTTTAGTTTTCTTACTTTTTATGACACTCTGCTAGATTTGTTATCAATCTGACTGCTTCAACTTCCATTGATGCTGGCCTCGTCCTTAAAAAAGATTCATATTTTTTAGGCTCCTCATCATTCGGTTTTATCGGTACGTCAATTGGCAGTTCTGCATGGAACTACATACATATGTATGTATATAAATAAATGCCTTTTAAATTTAATTTTTAACTCCTTTGTTGTCTTACTGCAATAACAGCTCCATCTTCAAGCTTTTCGAGAGCCACTTCAACTTGTGATTTAGTGACGTGTTCAAATTCTGTCAGACCAGTAGGACAAAGTGAACATTGGAACCCTATTACTCCGCATTTAGCGAGCTCCTCTAATTCACCGGCATTACCTGGAACAATTCCACCCCAGAATCCCACGTCAACGTAAATTTTTCCCCTTGCTGTTGTGGTTTTCGATTTTAAATTCGCCGCATTTGTTGTTGGTGGAATCGAATTCCTAGACGAAAAAATAGAACACTCGATAAAATTCGAAGAAACACAATTCAATTGCTTACGTTGCACGATCAATAATAGTAGTGAATCCTCCGGCAGCAGCTGCTTTCGTTGCTGTAACGAATCCTTCCCAGTCTTTCCTCCCCGGCTCGTTTATGTGTACATTCGAGTCAATGAGTCCCGGCATAAGGACCATGTTCTCAAAGTCAAATACCTGCGTATAGTGTATCGTTACAAAAACAAAATTTGTTTGTTCATGAAAATCTACCGATTCTGATTCTGTGTTGTACATATAGGAATTGACTTCTTGTGCGGATCTCAAAATTTGTCGAATTATTCCTTCGGTAGAAACAATTATTCCACCATGAATAAAGCTCTCACCTTTCCCAAGATATATCCGTTTACTTAGGAATAAAATATCCATTTCTGTGAACACAACTGTGAAATTATATAAAACGTAAAGAAACGACTCCGAGAAATTCACAAGCGCGTAAAGGTATATTTAGACGCTTCGGATAGCGAGTACCACCGATTCGGTTTATTTAAAAATACTACGTCCCGATGGACGGTTCTTAATACACTAAAGTACATATAGATAAATATTTCGGTTTAATAGCACAGAGGAAAAAAAGCAGAGAACTTGTTGCATATAAAAGAGAATTTACAACTGTGTATTTAGTTTATGCTATAGCATTTTGTGCAGAGCACAGATTAATTATAAGTACATATACAATCTGAGGTGCAGAGAGACAGAACGTGCTCTTATGTGCGTGTTCTAGCTAGAACTCAGTATTTCACATGAGATTGGTATGAAAATGCCGACTACTAAATGCAGAATCCTTTTATAGGCATATGATTTCAGTAGTGGGTATTGCAAATATAGGTTCCATTAAATCAATTGTTGATAAAAAAAAGGAGACAAAAAATAAGTGTCCATTGAAAAAGGACCATGATGTTCAAAAAACAAAAGAAAAGAAAATTTTCAAACCAAGATAGCAGAATGAGAAGGATGGTATACTACCCTATCCTTCCCGCATCTGAAATGTCATGTATGATGAAGAACAAAACATGAGAAAAACGATGAAATTTTTAGAAATCTTGAAAAATATAAGTTTCCAAATCAAATAAAAATGAAACCCTGAATAAATTTAAGTGCTAGGACGAAAAGAAATATCTGATCAGTTGAATGTATGTACTACAGTACTACAGAAATTTGTTTGGTAAGAAGTCGTAACTTTCGTCATGTCATTGAGAGAAACTATTTTACTCTCCCGTGTTATCTCTCTTTTACGATTTTTTTGTGTTAGCGAGCGGAGTTGGACAAGAATTCTTATGAATTGTTACGAATTTTTAGGTAAGGAAACAGACCTTTAATATACATACCTTTAGGATAGGGTATATAAAATGAAATTTTGAATTTTTTAAAGAATATATACATACATACATACATATATATGTACATACTTCCCGTTTTCATTATTTTGCATAATATTGTTAAGCTTTTAAATTGTTTCATCTTGCAATTTATTACATGTTAATAAATTTCACGAGAAGAAGAAGCCTAATAATACTATGCAAAATTTTGATAAAGTTTTTATTATTTAGAGGTTACCATAAACCAGTTGTTGCCAACTGTGAAGAGAATCTTCACTGCGATTCTGCCACTGGAATATATTCCGACACCTTGGCGAAGGGTTCGAGTGGGTTTTATACCAAAATTGGTAGAAATGGCTACTCCCTCCCCAAGATATTCAGGCCAAAAGGCTATCTTCTTTCCTGCTGAAATGCTTGGAGAGACAGATCGAGATTCACTTGTGAAGGGTTGTACTAAGAATGCACACTCTATCCGATATGCTAGCATTGAATGCGCGCTTGATAGAAGAATATGCCATGGGTATTTTTATCGACATCGACATGGCGGGGGTAAACAGAGTCTTTACGCAAGGTGGGGTTCTGTCTTCTTAGCTATGGTGCAGGCTGGTTCACTCACTGTAGCATACTCTCAAAGTCTGTCGCTGTTAACGCGCAGTATCCTTAGACGTGGTGCACTAGGAGTGGGCTTTCAGTCAATCCTCTGAAACTGAGGTTATCTTTGCAAAGAGGATTGTGACAGGTCTGACTCAGCTAGTGCTTAAGGTCATCACTATCTAGATCTTGGATAAAAAAAAAACTTCATTAGGCAAAGCATGTTAAGTTTAAAACATCCGCTCTCAGTTTTCTGGTAAATAGTGTAATGGTTTTATAGTGGGCGCCGGTGCTCAAGTGGTTAGTGTGTTGGACTACGGAGCGCGGGGTTCGAGGTTCAATCAACACCTAATATTTCTTTCAGGGACCATCTCTCGTTAGCATCTCACAAACATCCGAGAGTATATGTAAGTGTTATGAAAAAGCTTTTCAAAAAAAAAAAATGCCCTTCGGACACTGCATTAAACTGTTGGCCCCTTTCATTCGTGTAAAGGATATAATAGTTACTTTATAATAGTTAATAATAGTTTCGCCAAATATTTATATTTGTAATGCTTTACGGATATGCCGTATAGTGCAATGACACCGGAACTTCGACTACTATTTAAAGTTAAAGTCGACTTTCCTATGGACTATGGAGCGAGGGGTACGGGTTTCAATCCCCAGACAACACCTAAAAAGTATTTCACGGGAGCATCTGACAAACATACAAGAGTATAAATGTCATGAAAAAATGTCCCTTCGGATATAGGATTAAAGAGTAGGCTCCTTCCATTCGTGTAAAGACCCCTTCCATTCACAACACGAATAGTTATGGGTCCCATGGACCTGTTGCGCCAAATATGTATTTGTTTTTGTACTTCAAAACTATTTCGTTAACGGCCTGGTGCTGGTATCGTGACCGTCAAAAATAGACTTCACTACTTCTTTAGACAAGCACGTCCCTGTTTTTGAAGCAAATATCTACATATGCTATCCTAATGGCTACCTACTGCATATTTGGCTATTTACTGTATTGTGAAGTGGTCGCAGTATCTGTGCGATAGCTTGATGCTTTAAACGGAGGTTCGGTCTTCCTTGTCGTCTCGAACCTGTGGGCTGTGATTCGAAGATCATCTTTCTTGAAGCATTTTTGTTAATTCGCTCGATGTGGCCGAGCCAGTGTAGTCGACGTGTTTTGGCTTTTTGACTACATCCACATACATATCCGAAGTAGGTAAACTCCTTAACTACTTCGAAGTTACTATTGCCAACAGTGACGTTTTGTTTTAGGCGGCGGTAGACAGATGCTTCTTTGTTTGTTGACAACATGTACTTGGTTTTGTCCCCATTCACTTCAAGGCCACCTCGTTTCGCCTGTTCTTCAATTGCCGTAAAAGCCTCTAACACGGCGCGCTGGGAGCGACCGATGATATCGATGTCGTCTGCGTCTTTGTTATGGAAAACCCTTTATACCTTATCTTGCAGTAAAAGGACTGATTAGGATTTGCATTGTATATCATAAGCGTAAAAACTAATTTCCATACAAAGCGGCTGCTAAGCAAACCTCATTCCACGCCAGTAACAATACCATACTAAGAATAATTATAGGTGTTATGTTTTATGCACGAAATGACGCAGCCTAGTTTTATGCCGCGAATCGAAGGCACATTTAACAAATTTTGGAGTTTAAGAGCAGGTTTTTCAGAGGCATTATTTGTGCTGATTCTGCTGTTATTCCGAACCTTAAACCCGTTGTTCAGTAGTAAGATAGAATAAGTATTACATTATGGCACCCGAACTCAGAAGTCAAAATTTGAAGTAGATTATAAGTAAAGAACTTTAAGTTATCTTACGACACACGAGTTTATAGCATCATTTAGATTTTTAAGGATTTAAGGATTAACCTTAATATAGCGTTTAAAAAACAAATTCGGTAATTTCGAATTTGATAAAATTTTAAGAATACTCTGAGGCAAGCTAAGTTTGCAACAATTCGAAAACAATTTTCTAATTGAATTAAAAATTGATTTCAGTTAAAACTACTCAATTAAAAGCGTTATTCAAGTTTTCGACATACATATACGTTAAGTACATTATATATTTATTTAAAAAAATATGTTTTACAATAATCATCGTGAAATTATTACCACTTTAGACACAACTTATTAAATTAGTTTAGTGTTATTTTAATTCTTTTTATTAGATTTTTAGAACATTATACCTTAACACTGCATACGTTTAAATAATAATGAAATATAAATGAAAAAAGTACATTATTTACACTGAAAATATGTAACAAAATACAATCGCAGTTGTAAAATCATAACTAAAACATAAACATCTACTATAATAGAAGTAAACATAAAACAAAAAAGCGTACGATTAGATAAGTACATGTTTTACTTAATAAAAATTAATTACTGTACTAAAGTGTAAAACATTATCGTTTTAAGTACCATATTTATTTTTTTTTACAAAAACATATACATATATAGTTGCTTGTAAGTGGTGTTTTGAATGTTGTTGATCATTAAATCTCAAAATTTATGTTAAAGAATTTTCGTAGCGATATAAAACTTCGTACTATTATTATTAAATATTAAATTTCTATTTTATCGTTTCGTTTCGAAGAACATAATATTATTATGTAGAATGTAGAATTAGTTAGAATCTTTCACACCTAATAAATCACAGTTTTTTTTTAAGTGTCTTGTGTTTTCATTAAAGGGGATACATATGTATGTTTTTTTATTTTACTTTTTGTTTTAATTTAATATAAATTACAAATGAAACGGTACATGATATAAATTTGAAGGTAAATTAATTTTCACGATAGATATAATAAATTGCAAAAAAATGTTGTACCTAAAATTTTATATTTTTTTTTATTTAGTACTAAACATTTATTTTTTAAAAATTAAACAATACTGAAATAATTTGCAGGTATTTAAATACCTGGATGTGAAAATGATATAATAAGCTTTTCTTTTTTTTTAAGGAATGACATAGTTTCAATAATACAATTATATATACTGATATACATATTTATATAACACTATAAACTTCTTTTATTTACTTAAAGGAGATAATTTAAAATTGTCTCTTATTCTTACAATGTGGTTAGCAGTCTCCAAAAATTAGTTTAATTATTCTTTGATTTGTTCAACATACTTCTCGAACAGTGGTGGCACTCCGTTAAATAATCGAAGCCCCTCAATGCCTATAGTCACACTTTTGAAGCATGTGGCTGTGCACCCTGATGCTGGGATGATGATGATAGTTTATGCACCTGCTGGTATGTTGGTTGCTGACCAGTGGCACCCGATGATGATGAATTATGTAGATGTGTTTGGTCGCGAATTGTTACTTGGGTAACGAATGGCCCTCGACTTCGACCACTGCTATTTAGGGTAGCTGGGCTAAAGCCGTTTAAGGTAGCTGCTTTCCAATGCCTTTGCTGCTGTTGTTGTTGTTGTTCAGCTATAGATTGCATATTATTATTAGTGTGCTGTTGTTTTTGGGCGTTGTTATGGCTTCGAGAAACGTTGTGCTGTACTGTTTCATATTCGTAATAGCTTGAGGCAGGGCGAGTCCCAGTTGCGCCCATGTGAGATTGATGTATGTTTACTTCGGGACTTCTGGTACTTCTTTGGGAGTGGTAATGCTGATGACGGCGACTGAAATAAGTACGAAATAGTTAGACTTTGAACAAAAGAATCACATTAAAAACTGGAGAGAAAGATAGAATGAAGTAAGCAAACATAAGCAGTAAAAGAAACCACAAACAAATTGCTCAAATGCATAGGTGTGGAATAGCTTTGTTTTATAACACAAACCCCTTTGTACAAAAGGTTTCAAATTAAACTAGCGATCAAACATTTGATTAGCTATGTATACGAAAACAGGATGCAATATGTATGTATATCAGAGCTATGTATGATGCTTTTAGAATGAGTACCTACATTTTATGATTTCGTGCTTAGTGGCTGAGGTGGATAGCAGCAGTTTGATCTAGAAAAGTACACCTCCGTTGCTTTCTGCACAAATGTTAATAAAATAAAACTAGATATGTAATTCAACGAAAACTGCCCACATAAAGTAGGATTTCAGATAAACATAACCGAATGTACAAAATAAATATACTTTCATATTATTTTGAGTTATCTGAATATGTGCGTTTATTGAGTCGATGTACATACATACATATGTATGTATAAATCAATACATTTTTTACTTATTTTGAAGTAGCTTTTAATACACTGACAAGATTAAAGCTTCCGGTTTGATACGACTGGTAATTTGGACATTTTATATAAAGGCCACTAAAACTTTTGGCAAAAAGATAAAAAATTGCGTTCTTTCGCGTTGAAGAAGCTTTATATGTTTTAATGATTTAATTAGGTCATTATTTTTTAAAATTACTATTCATAAGATTAAGTAAAAAGATATTAAGTTACGAGGAAAAATTCAAGCGCAAAGAAAAATTACAAAGAAATAAAAATATTCAAATTTCAAACAAAAAAATAATATTAACAGCCAACATGCTAGAAAATTGTAGTTTCAAAATTTTATTATTTTTACAACTCCGAAAGGTTGTAAAAAATTAAACTATCTACACAAAAGCAAATGAAAATGCAAAAAAAAAAAGAAACTTCAGAAAGCTAGCAACACGTTATTTGTACATTCTTTTTGGCATGTTTAGAATATTACCTCTCTGCTTCGACCTTATTTCGCTGTCGGATAACTTGTTGTCGCATGCATTCTAACGTGGATTCGGACAAAACATCCTTACTTGGATCATCACTATGTTAATTAAGAAATAATTATATTAAAGGAAAGGAATAAAAAAAAAACAGTGCGAATGAAATAAATTAAAATAAAGTGGATGTTGTGTCAGTAGTATAGGAAATATGAGGAGAAACAGAAGAGAAGGTAAGTATTAAATGTATATAAATAGTTGGAACAACCATTTGAAGCATATTTCTGTACTGTTCCATTATCATTTTAATGTGAAATGATTTGCTATTTTGACAAATAAAATTGTTTCACGTAGCTATGTTGTATTGAACTGAAAACTGAAAGAAATATCATCCCGATCAACTTGAATGGTAAGGTAAATGTCAATTAGAAAACACTTGCCTTAATGGTGGCAAGGAAAAATAAGTGCCTAATTTAAGGAAATTCAACAAATAACAGCAATATATATAAAGGTAGTTAGGTTGCAACAACAGTCAACTGCAAACGGATAAATGAATGCTATTGCAAATTATGTTGAATCTGAACAACATTTAGTGATTTAGCTTGGCGTTTAGGAGTAATAGCGCAGAGAATTTATTATGCGATTACTTCGAGGGCACTAAAAAAAATTCTTACAGATTTCAAAATATGCCAGGAATAATAGGTTAATTTAACTAAATTACTTTCATAAGAGGAATAGTGTATATATTAGAAGTTGTACTATTATTTTCAGCAAACAACAAGCTGAAGAGCAGATCATGTTTTGTTTGGAAAAAACGAGCCCAGAGTGTAGATCATCTGATTATTAATATGTAATATTGCTGCACCTCATTTTGGACGCCACTATCTGTATATTCGAAATTCTTTTTATAGACATGTTTCCATCTTTCCTAAGCTTATCGAGCAAGGCCTTAAAAAGTACATTTTTTAAATAGTTCGAAAAACTATGTATATTTTGATGTTTCTCATTGTGCTTCAAATGGCTTCATAATCGGGATCTAAACGATCCATCTTACCTTATTTGGTGCTGCTGAAGATCTTCATAATTAGCATAGTGTTGATATCGATGATTGAAGATATCATTCTGATGAATAGCAGTGGCGGATGATGAATTCGAAGATGTGCTACTTTGCCCACTACTAGCTGGAGGTGGTGGTGGAGGAGGTTGATAAATTGGCGGTGCGATTTTTCCACGATCAATGCTCAAAGCAGCCGTTGGCACTGATCCATTCGGAGGTGGAAGTTGTGGAGGAGACAAATGACTACTCATTGTGTAATCGTTTTGTGTTTCCATTGGAACTACACCATCCTTACGATTCTTTCCAAAGCGGAACATATGTCCAATGCCACGAAGTATACTGGGTTTCTTTGCCCGACTTTTGTTTTTCCCATCGTTGAGTGAGCTCTGAAACGGACCATTTCGATTCGGGAAACCACCTTCAGAATCGGCCTCTTCAAGCAGCCAGTGCTTGCGAGGTTCTAAACAAAAAAGCAAAAATAAAAATACATAAAAGTAAAAGAAAAAAATATACATCGAATGTAATTCGACTTACTGTTTGTATCATGCTCTCCAACAACTGCAGCCCTTAAGCTATCTTCTCGACCACGTCCTCGTGGTGCTCGCAGAGCACTAGGCCCTCTGGGTTCATCTGACATTTGTATTTCTTGTACCATGGTTTGAAGAGATTCCAGACTTGAAGATTTTTTCAAACCTAATGAAGGACCCAGTTCTCCAAGTTGATCCAATGCTTCTGATCGTAGGTCATGTGATTGGGAATTTTTTCCACTTGCCATTTGATGATTAGCATTGGCAATTCTGGTAGATAGTGATTCCACTGATCCACCAAAAACTGCCGATTTAGTTAATTGCAATCGACGTTCTCTTTCGCGATCTTCTCTTAATTTTTTATTTCGTTGGTAAGTACCAGTTTCACGAGCATCTAACGCTGCATGATGCTTCTCTGATATTGAACGTCGACCGACTGCATCGCGGCTAAAATGTTCTGCGCCAGAATTGTTTGTCTCTAAGCTTAATTGAGATGAATATGTGGCATCGAAGTTGACCCCATTCGATGTTGTACTTTGTTGTGTGCTGACCGAGTCGTTGGGTCGATGAGGGAGTGTTCTAAAGAAAAATCAAATTTAGTGACTATTTTCGAAAGCAAATGCTTACTATTAATTCTCGATTTAAAATAAACAATATATAATACATAATAGATAAACAATACATAAAAAAAACGATTTCAGTAAACAATACAATACAATTTCTAAAGTCTTAACGTTAAATATACTCCGGGTACTTTAATATATAACAAAAGTTATCAACAAGTGGAGTTTTTTTTATTATAAAGCAAACAAAATTTTAATGATTTCCAAAGACACAGAGTCAGGAAACCTCAATTTGCTTCTTATTTCATATTACAAATTCCTTAAGACTTCCTTGCTTTAAAATCAATGAACCAAAATCAAGTTTTCAACTACGTAATCAGATTTATTAGTGATTTTACCAGTATTTTTACCAAACAAATAAAATAAAGTAATAAATTACATTGCATACTTGTAAATTCTAAAAATGTATAACTAAGATCAACAGTCGGACTTTCAGACACTTATTTATAGCACAATTATTCACTTTTTTGATAAGAAAAGAAAACTTGCTACTTACGGTGACATTGGCTCTGGATCATCTTCTATCAACACTGAATTGTTTACATGGCCCATATGTATATGAGTGGGTTGAAGTGCCGGTGACCATGTGTCGTTGGTTGCCATATAATAGCTATCATTACGTAGCCCATGTGGAACTGTGTTGGACAACGGTGGCGGTGGACGTCGATTTTGGTTTGAATTCGATGAACAAATACCTCCGGTTAAACGGTCTAATACGGGATTGCTCCATCTAAAAACGAAAATAGTGAAACAAACATTGAAATTAGCACACAAATCCTTCGCTTACCGATTCATATCTCGGTTATCCTTTTTATCTGGACTGAGATATATAACAGTGGCCCCAGAATTCTCACTAGTATTAGAACTATCGTTCGTGTTCTCGAGAATATCGCCTGAACTCTGAGATCTGGTAATTTTTCTCGCCACTGATAGTGTAATTACACCTGGATGTTTACCGGGTGTATTGACCATGGCACGACGTAGGGTCTCCATTGCCTCGGCATTACTTTGACCAAGCAACGAAACGCCATTCACACTCAACAGCTGATCGTTCATTCGAAGGCGACCATCACGGGATGCTGCACCACCATGAATGACATTCTTTACGAATATTCCCAGATCACCGTCGTGTTTCATTGAGCCATTGCTACCACTAGACGAGTTCGAGGAGCTTGTCTTTCCCTTAACACTCACTCCGAGACCTGCCTTCTCTGTATCGTGGACTGGAATGTGAAGTGTTAAAACTTCACGGCTACGCCAAGCAATTCCTGCTTGAATGCTGTCCTGTAAAATTAATCAAATGCATGAAATCTGAAAAAGAATGGACAAAAGCTAAAAAACTAACGCTTGAAGCAGCCGATTCACTTCCGCCATCGATAAAGTGTTGAGATTCATTGAGATGGGCTTGCTGTTGCAGTTGATGTTGGTCAAATAAAGATCTAGAGCTAGCTGACTTCTTGACATCGTTCCCAGAAGGTGGCAGCACTGGAGCTGGAGGCTTTGGTGGTGTGCTACCAGTCAGTTCGTGTTCTTCCGAAAAGTTCTAAAGAAAAAATAATTTATCTAGAAAAAATTAAAACACTAAAAACTCTGGACTTACAATTTCCCTTTCATCAACCTCTACTAACTCTTGTTGTCTGGAAACGACAATTCTTACAGTAGCTCCTGATTGGGTTGATCTTAAAATGGACACTACATCTGACTGCGTTTTCCCGGTCATTGGCAGACCATCCACTTCAAGTAATCTATCGCCAGGCTTTAGTCTTCCATCTTCTATGGCAGCTCCACGCGGCAAAATGTTTTTAATATAAATTGGGCAGTGCCCTCCTGCCGGGTTGTCGCGCGTTGTCACACTAAAGCCGAGTCCATTTGGTCCCTTTTTAAGAATTATTTCAATCTTACGGCCCAGTTTGCGAGTGTTAGCCACTTGTAGGGATGTTCCTACCGGCGCAGTATGAGACTTCCTGGTCGGTGAAACCGTTGCAACTTTGGTGCCTGCTGAAGAAGCTTTCTCCTCGGCCTCAATCATCTCAGCTACTTTTGAGTCTCGCCTGCTAGGATTGCCCAACTTATCTCCACGAATTACACGAACTCGTAACTCAGAAGATTCCAATGATCTCCGCAGGTGATCTTGTACCTTTCCTTCGCTAAGACCCACCAATTTGGTGCCGTTGATTTCCAATATTCGATCGCCTCGCCTTAACCGGCCTCGTTCCGCTCTGCTTCCCACTTCAACATGCTGCACTATAAGCCCACCATTCTCACTATCAGGTATTGCTGTCAGTCCTAGAGGGCCACCATATTCGTTAATAATAAGCAGCATCTCTCCATCTTTCTCCCGAATAGATTCATAAGCCTGGCCCAGTGGCTCCTTCCGTTTACCTGTCTCTCTAGGCAGGGATTTCGTTGAATAAGTTTGCGTTTGTAGTTTTTCTGCTGCCTCTATCCACTTGTATCCATTTCCATCACCCAAGAACTGCATTGACAATCGCCCGGAACGGGCAAAACTCTGTTGCGGTTGAGCCGAATGATGTGCAACATCATCTTCCTCTTCCCATTGAGGCGACAAATACACAACTTTGTCCATTATTCGATCTGGGGAGTCACCTCGACATGCGGGAGCTGCTGCAGACCAACGCTTATTCGCCTCCGATTGATTTTTTAGGGACGCTAAAAGATTTGGATCGCTACTGCGGCGTACCTGCAGACCTAGCCCAGTCATTGGACACGCTGTTGTACTTGTAACCTCAATGTGAGGTATCGATGCATTTGGATTGATGCCTGTTGTGGCGTCTGTATTTGTTGGATCACGAAAAATATCCGGACTACCAGTGCCCACAGATGAACTGCCGCTAGCTCCATCACCTCCACCCTGTGGAACTCCAGGATCTGGACCGGAATCTTCGAAACTTGCCAATATTTGTTCTCGATCATCGGCCACGTCGCGCAAACAGTCATCGGGGTCGAGAATACCCGATTGTGTTTGTAAGTGATGAACAGCTACCCATGAGTCTGGTTCCTGAAAGAATACAAAGAGACAAGTAAGGGCAGGTTAGTTAAGGAAGATAGAGAGTTTCATTTAAAGAAACGTGACATGAATGGAAAGATAAACAATAATTATTCACTGTTTGTTGTTTAGTTTCCGCAGAATCTAAAAGAGGAAAAGTTACGTCGACAGTCTACGGTATAAATAATTAATTTGCATTTGATTTTGAGACAAATGGCGTATTTTGCATTTAAGCGGAAAAGAATCTTAATTTATATGTAAGTCTCTACTAAGAAATTCTCTATCAATTTATTATTTTATTTGAAATGATTATGCCTTAAATAAGGTTTGACGCTTTAACTGGGCAATAGTACAACTATATACTACTTTTGTATATTCTTGTAGCTGTTGATTGTATATTCAATGAATTAGTTGAAGAATTCAGCTTGTTTCTGAGTCATGTTGGTAAAAGAAAGACCAACAGGGACATCTAAAGTTAAGAATTGAGTAATCATTTACCTTCCAAATGCAAATGAAATGAATGAAAAGTCACTACATTCAAGGCATAAACAGAAGTACCATCATTTTGTAAATACAGAAAAAAAAAGTTTCCAGCTTTTAACGAAATTTAAGAAACAAAATCAAGCTACACCACAAAATTTTTTTTACTTGCACCTCTAACATAGGGCAAGTATTGGATTCGTGCAGATGTTCCAGCTCCAGATTTTGATGAATTTACACATTACTATTATAGAGAAGTGGAAGGAATGTGGTCCGGTAATGTTGTTTGTTTTTAGGAAATTAATAAAGTCGACGACAAAACTCCAACCTCTCGCAAATGTCTGGCAAACATCCAAAAATTTAATTTGAATAAAAAGCTTTGTAAAAGTAAAAAGAAAATCTCCGTATACGGCATTAAACTGTTTTTCTCTTCCATCGGTATGAACAATGTAACACCCACAACAAAAATGATTGTGAAAAGCTAGGCCTTGGTACCAGTTGCGCCAAATATTTGTACTTGTCTTAGGATTAGTCCAAATGCTATATGAAGAGGATCTACACGGGAACGTATTTATCCATTATGATTTTCCTTGATAGTGCTTCCAATTAACTGGTACACCAGCGTGTGTTCGTAGTTTAAGTAGTCTCTTAGAGAGTCTGGCGAGGATGGCGAATTTGTAGATTTGGGAGTCACTTAGCAAATATTTGGGGTCTCCTTCTCATCATGCTTATTAATGAGATAGTCAACTAGCAATCCTCCTACTGGTTAACACCGGCAAATGGACTGTTTTCTGACTTGTAAACATGTATAATTGGGCAATGAAAGTTTCGTACCGACTTCTTGATTTTGACAACAAAAATGTAAGATAAATTAAAAGCAAAAGAATTACGTACGCGTGCTCTATTAAAAAAAAAAACAAAGCAAAAGATATGCTTTTTCGCCTTTGTAGAACGACGGAGAGCAGCTATCTAAGTTGACCAACTCTATTTAATTTGCCTCTGCATAGAGTGAAAGTATCACATACAAAACCAATTGCAAGCTGTCGATATACATACATATATAATAACACTTTACCGGTCAATACAATTGAACATTATTTTTCTTAAAGTTTATTGAACATTAGCTCATTAATCTCATTATGTAAACCACCTCCAGGCCAAAGTTCAGTACAACGATACCAAAAAAAACAGTGGGCAGTGCAGCATTCCAAATCAAGATGAAAAAACAAAACCCCAACACTTGCCTCAAGGTTGCATACTATCATCAGATGACAAATATATTTTTGGAATGAACTCTAAAAAGCGAATGACAAAAACTAGGCCAAACATTGTTCTCATCCATATTTGTCGCTGCCATCGATCTCACGAATAGTGTTTTTTTTTTTGTTTGGATTTCTACTCTTTTATTTTTTGGCTTTTCGGTCGAGTGAGTCAAAAAAGTTGTTCATCGTTCAACATTGCACAACAGGAAATGCTGTTTTTGGACTCTTAAACAGTCTCTAAATCAAATCCCTGGTAGTACGTAGAATAGTAAAGAGGGAGGCCAGCATGTTGACAATCAAAGGTTATTAGCCTCGAAAGGAAACGCATCATCGCAACGGTTGTGAAGTGCTACCGACCACGTCAACTAGTCGCGCGCGTTTTGAATCACCAACAGATTCGCTTGTGCAGATTACATAATTATTTTTTATCGAATGGAATTTAATAAGAGGCCAGTTCGCGACTATAGACAGCACACTTTGGATGCAGTGCGTGGTAGAGACAGAGATGTGTGTGCTTCAACCAAAGAGAAACAAGTCTTTTTTCTATAAAACGGTATCTCTATTGACTTCGTCGTGGCGTTTAGTTTTATGATTATGTTAATCAGAGTTAATTGGATGCGTGGTTTGAGAGTTAAGACTAAGAGCCGAGTTCTGTTATGGGTTGACATTGTATGGTGTTTGTAGCTGCACTTAAGTTCCGAAAACAATCGGGACGAGTATGTGGAATAATTTGGTGTGCTCTAAGTAGCACAATTCCATGTACATATGAGTACATGTACCTTATAACCAGTAAGCTTTGCCGGGTCTTAGCTACAAACTTATGTGTAAATATCAAACGATTTGTTAACAGAAAGAGCGGAATTTTATATGAAATTGGACAGGTTATTGCAGATAGCAATAAATCATCAAGTTTATTAGTCACCTAAATAAATATTAGGCCAATTTGTATAATTCAGGAACTGGTATCAGTTTTGATTTAGGGGCAAAAGAATATGTGTGTAACAGTGTCAAAGGTCACTATGAAAAAGAAATCTCATTGCATGTACCATACTAAATGCAATTACTCGTAAGTAAGGATCAAGTTGATGTACTGGGCTTCTTAATAGTGGCTAGGGTCATACAGATACACATACATATGTATGTATATAACATACTATACGCATTAGATGACTTTAATTACATTTAAAGGTATTTTGTTTACTAAAATTTAACTTTGTAAAAAGAAAAAAAAAAATATATTAAATAAAACAAATTATTGCACTTAAAACTATGTATAAGTACCTTATCAGATGAAAACGGTGACGACGGCCTCCGTGGCAGTGTCAGTGAATATGATTTTTGTAGATATTTATGCGTTATACCCTCATGCTTTTGTGACACTTTGTACGTGTGTCGCCAACCGAATATCCCGGTCAGTTTATTCGCTAAAGCTGGACATTTTGGTGGTATGTCAAACATGATAGGGTTCGTTCGTTTTCAATGGTCTAATGTATTTTTTTTGCTTTACTTATAGTACACTTAACATAACTTTGGTATAACACTGTAGAGTTGTTTTTTGGGGCGGTTATTCAAGTCATTTTTTTAAGTTTTTTTGTTTTGGTTTTGTTTCTTTTAAAGTTCATCTATGTAACAGAAATAAGATAATTTTAGTTTATTTATTTATTTATCAAAGAATATGGGCGAGAAATATGAGCTGAAGCTAAATTTGTTTTGATATTGTTAGGCTGTTTCAATATCCCTCTGAATGCAAGACAGGATATGACAGTAAGTAAATAAACAAATTTTGAACATTTTCGGTGAGTGGTTAAGTTGAATAACAACTCAATCTAAAAACATACAGAAAAGCTACAATCCGTCTAGAACGGATGTTGTAATACCCTATCCTTTTCCTTTTGGGTCAGCCCTAAATAGGGCGTGGTGTTCAGCATTTTGTTTTAATTACAGCGAAAACTTCGAGGAGGTTACATGCAAAATATTAACGAATTAAGTTTTTGATTAAAACTCTCCCAAGAAGTGGACGTGGCAATAGACAATGTATGGGTGAATCGTAGATAATTTGAATACCTAAATAAGTATTTGATCGTAATAACTTTTTTCGATTTCAAGTAAGATAGTGAAGCTGTAAAAAAGTGGGCGTGTTAGTGGTCGGATTTTAAGAATGGAGGAAACGGATTTAGGCTAATTGACTTTGCTGCGGGACGTAATGTTACTATAGCTAGCACACGGTTTCCTCACCTCCCCATTCATAAGGTAACATGAAATGTAAGGCACTGCTCCAGTATTCTAGATGCCCGAACATTCTGAGTGGCCAGCATGAACTGGGACCACTACCTAGTTGCAGCCAAGGTAAGTTTACGAATATCTTAAACGTCACAAGGGGGAAGAGATTTACAAGCAAACTCTACGAACTGTACAGCGACATCGACCTGGTGAGAAAAGTACGCATCAGTCGTCTAAGATGGCTAGGACATTTAGAGCAAATGAACATCAACTCTCCGGCCCGAAGAGTGTTCGAATCCAACTCGAAGGGACAACTCAGTAGAGGAAGACCTCGTCTAAGGAGGCCCACACAAGTGGAATTGCACCTCAACCAACTTGGTGTGCGCAACTGGAGGCAGTTAGCCAAAGATCGCGCTAATTGGAGAAACTTGTTGGTTGTGGCCTAGGTATTTCATCATAAAAAGAAATCCAACGGCATGAATCGCATGGACCATTTCTCTAGATTACACGATTACCGAACTTCCCCTTCAATAGATCAATTCTTTGATCAGCTGTGTGACATGTGGCACTATTTTGTTGGAACCACATATCACTGATGCAAGTACATCCAATTCTGACCAAAAATAGTCTTCCAACATAGCACTATAGTGAACTCCATTGACCGTAACATGGCGATCATTTTCATCGACGAAAAAATACGCTCCAATCACACCTCCGGCCACACCACATGGTCACTTTTTGTGGATGCAATGGAGTCTCTTGAAGCACATGTTGGTGGTTTGTTGCTATCCAATAGCGCATATTTTGGCTTATGAACAAAGCGATGAAATCAAAATAAGCTTCATCGTTGAAGATGATTTTTCTATTAAATTCAAGATTTTTTTCAAACGTTTGGATAATCCAGTCGGAGAAGTTTCGTCGCTTTGATCTTGTAAGGGTGTAAGCCAAGATCTTTATGCAAAATTTGCCACAATTTGGACTGAGAGATTCCAAATTTCTGTGAACGTCGTGAAATCGAATGATTTTACTCATTTTGAAGTGAAGCACTTACGGCTGCGATGTTCTCGGTACTTTGACGATGCGTTTCCGAAAGTCTCACTGACACAGGAACATTCAATATTCAATATGTTGACTCGAATTTACCCACTATAGCACGCTCAGACTGTCTGGCGCGACGATTGTTACGTTTACAAATTTAAGTAAGCGCTCTTAAAGTTGCGACTACCGATTAAAAACTTCGGTAGTACTTTTGAATAATTTCCAAACGCTGCTCCTTCGTGAACCTCACCATGATCAAAATGTAAACCTTCACTGACGTTTTGACATAAGTTTAAGTGGGCGTTTGTATTAAAATACAAAATTATTATGTCCCTATTGAAAAACCCTTTAGTTATAACACGAAGCCAAAGAATTTCAAACGACTACAAATTTCTCGAGGTCGTGGACAGAGACATGAAAAGCTCTACATCTTGTAGATAAGTGTAGCTATTGTAAACATGACGGGATTTTAATCCGATTGTGAGAAAAAACAGATGAGTATTTGATACATAGCAGCTAGGATTTATGAGTAACGTGTGTTAAGTATTTATACACATATGTATTTAATTTCTAAAAGAGAAAGAACAACCAATCGCTAATGGCAGAATTCCTCCAGCATAAGGTTATCTGCAGTTAACAGATTTCAGAGGTAAATTATACCTTATATAAGGCTGGTGTTAGTTGGTACCAAGGAATAATTTTTAGACCTCTAGTTGACTCGTACTGGACTTGGTATTACTGGTGAACAATTAGTACTTGAGTACGTTTGATAATAAATAATTAAATAATTATGGGAACAATTTTATTCCAACAAGTAGGTACAATATCAACAGCCTCTCCTAAGCCTGCAAACTTATTCAATGCTCAAAAATTTACAAACAATCGTTTTCTCACACACCTTTCCCAGCCAAATTAATTTCGTGCTTATTTCATGTGATAAATATTAACCGATGGTATAATCCCCTCGGTCATGGGTATTTTTGTGTGTGTTACCACGACCATACGAAACCTAACTCATTATTCATTGATAAAAGCAATGACTATCAACACATACCTCAGATTAATTTTCGGTATTCAGACAGTATGCCAAAGGTTAATTAGTTGAGCTAATTCAAAGATAAACAAACAAATTATTTTCAATTGAATTTATTGCAATTCTGAGATTAAGACAACTGATTGAAAACTATATTAAACCACAACACCAACATCATATTTCAATTGATCGGCACACACGGAGTGCACGATCTTGTTCTGTTAGAGTTATACGCGGCTTTGGATAAAACGAATGCAAAAATAAACAGCAAGAAATTTCTACAGTGGCCGTAACAACTAAAGAACCTGTTGGCACACCTGTATCTAAAAATCGGAATAGTTATGCTGATATGTTTTGTTGTATACATACATATGTGTGTACATATATGCGATGTTGTTTGCATGCATCATATGTACGTATTGCAAATTGGGTTAGATTCGACACTATATGTATATTTTAGGTAGCCCGACACTATAGGGTAGATTCGTATTTTTACGGAGTGATGCCACGCACAAAAAGTTACATAATATGTACATTTGTTTTCCGTTTATCTGCATTAAAGACTTCATCGTTAATTTGTCTACCGATGTAGATTATTTCGCAGTGCTTTTACATTGTAATGCTACCATTTAGAAAAATAAAAGGTTTAATAAATTCCCCAACCGCATCACGACATCGAACATCGGAAACTGCGAAGACCTTTCGTTTTTAAGGGCTAAGTAAAACTTTTGACGTTTTCTGGTGACATTTCTTCACTATCAACGTATGTTTGACTCTTTAACATATGCATATATATACATACATATATACACTTATCATCATATAATAATATTCATCACTATTTTACATAATCTGCATAACGTATGCATACAATATTTTTAAGTTTAGATGTTAGAAGGAAGACAGATGGACGGATTAGAGAAAAGTTTAAAGAACTCCTGAAAAGGACGTTGAATTTTGCACGGTATGGAAATGGAACTGAAGGCTGACTGATATACATACATATGTATAGTACATACATACATATGTACAACTTCTTTTCACCCAATGTATGTTTGAGCAATTTCTAGGATTACTTCTTAACAATTGATTCAAATGGTACATTTCTAGTACCACAAAAAATAAATAACCAAACATAGTGTTAATCTGTTTCAAAATTGCACAACAACATAGAACCAGATCATTACACTTAGAGATATAACTCATGGCGTCTTGAATATACTCGAGCATATTTAATGTACCTATAGCGTTAAACAAAGGTGGTAACTTTGTTTTCTGCTTTAACATTATAGTAGGTACTTTAGTAACGTTCGGACCAAATAGCCATTAGTCTCAAATTACAAATACATTTCACTCCCACACAACCCAGTCTTTCCATATGTTTTTTCTACATGTTAAATGGAATTTTAAAAATTTCATGCAGAATCAGGATAAATACAGAATGGGGATACATTCCGCTTGCTTCCATTGGTTATTAAATTCAATTACAAGATAAAAATATTTTCTCTGGAACTCTTACTTCTGGTCCACTTGATGATACTCAACTTATTTTACAACACGATCACCGTATAATCACAACAAATCAGCAAATATCGCTTCCTTACTGTACGAGATAGATATACATATGTATTTATGTATGGACATATGAAATTTCAGCACAATCCATCATCGCAAGAGTAGAGGCAAAAAGCCAGTTGATCCAGTAAGTGGTACACACCGTTTTTATTGCACATTATAGTCACAAGAGATCTTACCATTCCATTCCAACAGGTCGAGTAAGTTGATGTAGCACATGTTATTCTATCTACATTTTTCAATTCATGCAAACTTAATCGTCGTAGAGCACGAAAAAAAAAAGAAACAAATGGAGTCCGTAAGTCTAACCTAATAGCAATGCATATACATTTGAATTATAACTTTTGCGTGAGTTCAGTACAGTGCAGCTAGAGACATATAAAATTAATTGCTTAGAACTTTTACCTTGTAGCATTGGAGTAAGTTAAAGGAAAAATCGAAAACGTTACAAGGTAACAAGCTGTGTTTATTTCATAGTTCTTGATTTAGACATTGTAGTTGATTGTGAGTAGAGTAGGGTAGAAATTCATTTGGCTATAAAATTGTGAACGAAATCAAAAGTGAAATGTAAGATGTAAAACGAAATGACAGAAAACAATAAATTTCTCTATAAATCAAATCTATAAAAGAAGTCGTATCCAAAGCCTGAGTTGATAACTAGAAACGTGCGCTTAAAGAGGGTATTCATCTTTCGAATTAGTCAAACGATACGAATATATAAATCCTTTTGACACCTTTTTTTCCTATTTGATGAAGCTGGGTTACATTTCTCGGCACTGAATGTAAATGTCAAAACACATTCAAAAGCAGTTGTGTTTTTTCCAAAGTTAAAGCTGAAAATTTTTTAGCAAATTACTACACATGTAGGGCAAGCATTCATGAAGCCTTAAAAATTGATTTCAGCAAAAAGGAAAAACTACTTAATGTCCTACGATAGGTTTCCTTAGAAACTCAGGTATGCAGTTCTACGTAGACCTTGAAGATAACTTAAGATTCTTGATGAGACATTTAAAGTGATACATTTAGTGTTAACTTACTACTGTTTCGTGAGTTTCAAAATGTAATTCAATATGTAATATATATGTATGTATGTACATACATCCATAATCCGATATAAGAAATCGTTTACGAAAGAGCAATAATTAATCATTTCAGTAAAACTAAGATTTAAATATCCTTCAAGATTGCACAACAAAAAAAAAAATACAACCTGCGTAACACAGTTAGCTTTTAAGCCAATCGTTTAACGGTTCATAACCTACATATCTACATGCATACATAGTAGATAATACCAAATATGCATGAAAAAACAAATCTTCTTTCAAAATAAAACGCAGTGTTTTGTACATACGTTTTTGACTTCTAACGCGACTCTGATTAAGGTTTTTCACCGCTACAGATACCGGTACACTTGTGACACGTATTTGTGAAATGATCATGTATAAATTGTTGAATTGAACAATCTTATCGCACGGAAAAAATGCAAAATTTCAATCAGCAAAGTAACAGTAGACCTTGTAGTCTGATGAACTTTATTCTTAACCTTATTTTCCATGCACGCACGAGACCAGCGTTACTTGCAAACTATTCTAATTTACGTGGGGGCGTAACCTATTCAAATATTCTGTCAGACAACGGATGTAAATCTGTCTTCCATTGTAATCACCTGCATTTGTGAGACAAGATACTCGGCAAACGTTCCAAGTGGTTTCCGTAATCTTATACCAGAGTCCATTGTTTGGCGAGATAATGTTAACTGATGCAGGAGGAGCACTTACATGTCCTCCAATGCATCACTATAGCATTAGCATAAAATTAAATAAATAACGCTGAGAGAGAGGGAACCCATTTTTTCATTCGACCATCATCAATTTACCCCTGCTAGAATCACCTAACCCTCTCCATGTGGAGTTGGGTTTTTCTGCGAACGGAAGCGCAGTGTCAGTTGCCATTTTCTTGATGTAAGAAGAAATAAAAACAAAAAAAAAACCTCTGTGTATGTAGATTGAGAATCCATGGATGGGGGAAACCCTGTATAGTACACCCCTGAGGAGGTGCGACGGCGTCGTCGTCGTCTTACGTTTGAACCGGTCTCTGAGACTTTGTACCTAACAAGCGATGAGAATACGTACAATTTTCTCCCTACGTACTTTGCATTTTTGCCTTAGATCGAATTTCATTTTCTAAGCAGTTCTTTTTTTTTTGTTCTTGTAAGCAGAATTTGTGGAATGAAAGAAATCTCTGTGATTATGTTGTTATTCCAAGAGCGTGCAAATGATAGAGAACCATAATGGTTGCAATTATCGCCCTGCATTCCGGTGAATGTCTGTCATTGGTATTTTTGTTCCATGTAGATAAGCAAAGAAACGATAATCGTAGATGACAGGTTAAACAATTGAAAATGAATCAATGTTACACTCGAAATTCGATGACAACAATCGTTGTTATCATTGCACAAGTATTTCTTTTTTAATCTGAAATTACTTTGTTTTGATTAGGCAAGGTATTTATTAATGGGTCGTGCTAAGCTCTTTGGAAAAACCGTAATCATCAGGCAATAATTGTCCTAAATTTCGTAGTTGTAGGTTTTATGTTCTTGTTGAATACAAGTCTTATCTAATTGGGTATTACAATCATTTCCACTTTATCTACTGGTGGTGAATTACTTTACAATAAACTGATACTGTAGTAAAATATATATGTATGTACATATGTATATACTTGAGCATACCAAGAGAGCAACGCCCATTTAACTTATTACGATGCTGGAAACATTTATATGTACTTCAATATAGTTAAAACCGTAGTGTATTAAGAGTACCCCACTTTGCATACTTCCAGAACTTGCTTTCTATAATTCTGTGGGATCAATGTTCTAATTGTTGTGTTTTTTGAGAGAAACAGGTCAATTGATGTTGGTTACAGACTACCAAAAAACTAGAAGCTACCGTCTCTGTGGACATCTAAACGAATAAATAAGTACCAGACATTTCCACTTTGATTTTTTTAAAATCGAATGTGGTCTTTTAACATTAAGGCTACGCAGAAGAAATGTTGATACAAATTACATAATTACCATATCCACAATTGACAAATAAAAGAATTTGTCGTAAAAAAACTGAAGCATATAAAAATTCCACCTTTTCTAGACTAGGACACAATATAATCAGAACTCAAAATTCGATGCATAAAATAATTTATCTGCTAATTTACTAAACTAGGCTAAAGGTGGGTTACCTTAGAAATACGCTTACAACCAAGAATAAAACAAAGCTGCAAATAATTGTTGAAAAACTTAAAAGTCATGATCAATAGCCGTAAATCATGTCGCGTGTTTAAAATAGGTGGTCAGTGGTAACCTACTCATTCGATATCCGTCGTATTGATCAACTGTTTAAGCGCACTTCAAATCTGATAAAAAATTTAATCGCTTAAATTGCTCCAACAAATTTGAATATGCAATTAAGTCCAATAATCATACACTGCACTAATTTAATTGGTCGATTGCTCCACGTGATGACTCTCAGGTAAAAGCTCATAACTAATTAGCGACTGTGTTTCTAAACACAAAAAACATTTATTATTTCTCAGTCTTATTTGAATAATTTGAGCTCTTAATCTCCACACTGTGCGAACCGTAACGTAAACAGATCCATCGACTTAACATATTTATGTATATCTAATTTTGTTTTTAAATTAAAAAACAAATATTAACTTGACCAAATATTTAAGGGTATTAACATAATCTATCGATAACAATAACTATCTCAAATGAATGATACAAAAAACAAATTTCCTAACTTTTGTCATTTTAATTCACATTATAGGCTTCTCGAGTGCACCTAAGCTATAAGCTGCTTAAATGTACTCTGATGCTTGTTACGTACGATTATTTCTCAATCGCCCAACTCCAATGAATTGCATTCGATAACTCCAATGCAGTCAGTTGTTATATCTACCATATGGATGAGACCCCATCATTTCGGTTAGTCACTCTTGTCTCGCGTTGTTTTATTTAACAAACAGTTGAAAAATAGAAATAAATAAAAAAAATTACCACATGATAAGATACAATGTGATAATTTTGGTTAAAAAGAAAAATAATGGAAATTTTTGTTTTTTTCTTGCTTTTTTGCCGCATTCTTATTTAAACACTTTATACGTGTTGCCTCCTTTTATATTCTCTTTTATGAGCCATTATGTCTTTGCTCCGAGCGACCGGTCGTGTGCTGACTCATAGTCATAATGTCATTAAATGAAAATTGAGTGTAATTTGTTTAAAACCTTTTCCTTCACCCGATTTATTTGACTTCGTTATGTTTTTAATCGCATTCTCTTGACTGTCGTACTTTTTATTTTAAAATGTTTTAGAGGCTTCACAATTAGGTGCAACTTGGTATAGTATAAAACTAAAAAGTGAGTGTTTGTCAAGCCATAATAGCAAAGTGTAACATTGTGCTGCAAAGTCCAGTGGACAGAGACTCTGGATTAGGCAATCGTTATAGGGTCATCTTTATGCCCACTGTCTAGTAACAACATGGTAATGTTTAGACGGGCAGTAGACGAGCTTTAGTTGACTCAACGCCAGATCGCCAACACTGACAAGACTAAGAATGTTTCACGAAGAAAGGTTTTATTATTATAAACATTATTGTATTGCCTTTTCACTTGCACCTATACATACAGGCCAAGTATTGGTTTCCTGAAAAATTTCGACCTCAAGATTTAATCAAACCAGGTTCTTCAAGAAAACTAGATAGTTACACATACCGGTACTGTAGAAAAAATTGAAAAAGAAAATTTATGAGACAAAATTCATAGGCATTGAATAGACCTACGCCCACTTTTTATGAATTTACCTTAAAAAAAACCTATTTTGGTTAAATCACCCAAATAATATTTGAGCTGAAAGTTTCAGTGCTAATGTCATTAAAAATTCAGAAAGGTGCATGTACGACTGAGTCGTGCCCTATATTTGAAAATAAAGTACAATTTATTACTTTCTTATGACGTACATGTATGGCAACATTCGCAATATTTGAGATCATGGAAAAAAAAAACTTTGGTGTTGTCTGCGAATCGATTCTGGACGTTCAATCAGTTTTACGCACTACACCGATGCCCATGCAAAGATTGGATGAACATAAAGTATTTTTCACACACCAACACACGATAAAAACAGGTTATTCTGGGACAGTTGGCAACTATGTCAATGCAGCAAAAAAAGCTACGGGCAATCAACGAAAACCGACTTTAGTAAAGCTTCTTTATGCTAAATCTATGATATCCTCCTACATATTATGTACATAATTTATACTCAGTTCTATCATTCACAAGAAGTGGGTCTTTCTGCATATGAGCCCAAGGGATCAAAGCCCAGGGAATGAGGACTATTTTACAAAATACGTTGCTAAAACTAAAAGAAACGAACATTTTTTCTAAGAATGGGCCTGCATTTTGGAACAATTTTAAATAAACCTCCAACATTATTTAAACAAAAAAGCGTAGGCATCTACATATGTACATATGTATGTGTAAAAACACAACTAGAGGATCATTGGGAAACATACAGAGAAAATGCAATTTCAAGATTATATTTTTGAATACATATTGTAATATTAAAGCATGTTATGAGGAACTATCTAAGTTAGGTAGAATAGATGAAATTGATTCCATGTCCACGTAGGATAATACAGATAAGGAATGTTAGGTCACGTTCCATGTCATGCGATTTGAATGGTGAATACCAGCAATTTTAATAAGTACATATGTACGTTTCGATTTCCATTAATTAAATACATAACAATAAACGCGAGTATATATTCGTATTTCAAGAACCAATTTATATTTATGAAAAATACGGGCATGTACAATAAATTGACAGCACATTACTGCTTACGATTTTTTAAACCTTTTGCTTTACGTACCGCTGCAGCAATTTTCATAGTTATTAAGACAAACGTTTGCAAAAATAAAAAAATCGTAAAAAAAAGAAATGTTGACAAGTGATGAATTCATGCGAAATAACCAAAACTCGGAAGTTCACTTTTAACTTTTTAACTAGCTAAACATTAATTGGACAACAAGAAATCTTTTTCCAGTTTTTTTTTTGTTTTTTTGTTAAGTAAATTATGATCTTGCAAGACGCCCAAAAGTTGCTGGGCAAGGTGCACCTAACCAACTGTAGACGGGTCGTCAGCAACTAGTTTTCACATAAATACCCAGAAATTACAACACCAGACATCTCCGGCACAAGCATTGGTGTTTAGAGAGTCGGCAACAACAGCAGCATAGTCAGTGACAGTCTGGGAGAAAAGTATTTTTTTGATTTTTATTTGTTTTTCTTTCTTTTTTTCGATTGCAATCGGCCTGGCGGTGGCGGTGGGGTCATTGAAGTTCACTATCACTTTCACCGCTGAGCACAGCGCAATTCATTTACTCAATTCCACAATTAAAAAATAATAAAAAAAAAACTTCAATTAAATGTACGTACTAATAATAAAATGTGTGCTCTTGCGAGTTGAGAAGCACATGTGAGATATGTATGTATGTTTATGTACATATAAGTATCTGAACATGAAATCATACACATAATAGTGCATGCAATAAGGAAGGAAATAAGATATCTTAGAGAGTTTCTTACTTTTTTCTTTTAATTCGATTACTGAACAACTTTTACTGTATTACTTACTACTGATACTGCTGCTGCGTATCATGTATGTATGTACGTACATACATTTATGACAAGATTGTTAAGCTGTGAAATTTAATTGGACAGATTGAATTATTTCGTGAGGAATATCTCGGAGGCATCTAATTTTTCTCTCTGTGGAACATTGTTTTTCGTTAAACAATGTGGAATTTTTGTCGAAAAGACAAAATATCTCACGCTGATCGCACAAAATGATTGATTGTGGTATATTCCGTTTCACTGACTTGGTTATATAAGTAAAACACATTGTTGTATATCAATTTACAGTAAGTAAAAATAATTTTGTTTTTAAATAAAAACAGGAACTCCGCGTAACCCCAATATTAAGGTGATACAACTGGACAATTGTGAGAATCAACAAGGAGGAATGCAATGCAATTTGCGATAAGCTTCTACTGTGGTTCATATTTAATTAACAATGACTAAATCTTGATAAGATCATTTGCCACACCTAATAAGTACAAAACAACCAGGTGACGTTTATCATTTGTGACCACAAAACATAAAAGAGACAGTCATTCTCAGTCAAAAGTTAATTACAGCATCACCAAAGCAATATAATCATTTCCTACGTTTGCAATAAAATAAGAGAATAACAATTACGCAATAGATAGTGAAAAAATAAGTATTAGGTATTCTATTTCACATTGAATATAAACAAGTGCGGCAAATATTTATTTACGCTGCGACGCGACGCACAATGTGATACCACAACACCACTACAGTCGTACAACTACTAGTTATAATCTGCACGGATAGATGATTATTTTGAAAATCAATATCACTGCCTAGTTAAGAGCTAAAGAACTACACGCTATCTGGTTTCATTTGCTTTTCTAAAAATTTATAAGTTAATATCGAATATGGATCGATACTGCACAACAATTTTACCGTATTGCGTTGCGATGCTAAAGGTTTACATTTCACATATGAGTGCCAATTTAGCGGTCAGCGTCTTTGGCAGAAATACCTTATTCGGAAAGTTGTTCATTAGTTAGAGAGTACATTAAAATAGATACATAGTAACTATATATAGAGATGTCACAAAGCAGTAATGCTGGATGTTATGATTAAGTGGCTATGTAGTTATTTACAGGCTTAGTTTGGAAATGTGGTACATATTGAAAAAATGAAGAAAGTTTTTTCCTTTCTTTTTTTTTTTTTTTGTATTTGTAGGACAAACAATTTGTCGTTTGAAAAATTAATGCATATACCAAGTTTTGACTGATTTCATGATTATCCCTACTTGGTGTTTTCTTTTTATGCATGTATGCATTTATTTAGGCCGCCTATAAGAGCATTTTTAGAGACGAGCTACGTATATATGTATGTATATGAATATGAATGAAGATGAAGAATGCATACTGCTCCATTAAGGTTGTCAAAAACCTCACCGTGACCTTTGGTATCAAAAAATTTCTTCAACAGTGTTTTTAAAATAATTTTGCAGCCAAATCAAAGGTACAATGATGATATTGATGTAATCGGAAAAAAATAGTGTGATGTCAGAATTGCTTTCGTAAAGTTGAAATCGGATAAGATGGGTTTGCAGTGAAAAACGAAATATTTGCTGTCAATAAAAAAGGACATACAGATTAGGCCCTCGACAGATATTCATATGTATGTATGTACATACCTTCGTTCATATCCACCGCGAGCACATTTGTAGCAATCGATTCTTTAGACCCAATTCACCAACCTTCCACACATATCGGCCGGAACGTTCGCAATTTCGCGTTCGATAGTGTCCCTGAGCTCCTCTAACGTTGTTGGTTTGTTGGCCTAAATCTACGTAACCCCTTAAAAGAAATCTAACGGCGTTAAGTCGTATGAGCGATGTGGCCATTCGACCGAACCATTTCTCCAGATTACACGATTACCGAACTTTTCCTTCAATAGATCAATTTTTTGACCAGCTGTGTGGCCCCATCTTGTTGGAACCATATATATATCACGGATTTCAAATCCATCCAATTCAAAAATAGTCTTCCAACTTGGCACGATAGCGAACTCCATTGACCGTAACTTGGGGATCATTTTCATCGACGAATAAATAAGGTCCCATCACACCTCCGACATGAAATCCACACTGCACGGTCAGTTTTTGAAGATGCAAAGGAATCTCTTGAAGCACATGTGGGTTTGTTGCTGTGCAATAACGCATATTTTGGTTAATGACAAAGCAATAAAAGCAAAAATGAGTTTCATCATTGAAGATGCTTTAAATGATCAAAATGCTTCAGTTCTTGAGTTAATTTGATCTCGTAAGAGTGTAGGCCAAGATCTTTATGCAAAATTCGCCACAATGTGGACTGAGAGATTTCCAATTCCTACGAACGGCCTGGAATCGACTGATTTGGCTTATTATGAACTGAAGCACTTACAGCTGCGATATGTTCGATACGTCAACCGGTGCGTTGTTTTACTGGCACAGGAACATTCAATAGTGAATATATTTACTCGAACCTACCAGACTCGACAGCCTGTCTGGTAGGATGATTATTACGACCGAAAATTGGAGTAAGCGCTCTTAAAGTTGCGGCCATCGAGATGGATCAGTCATGTAGAGCGGATGGGCAACAATGCCTCGCCCGTCTTTGAATTCACGGGACAAATCAAGATTAGCAGAAAATTTGACAAAGGGGGAAAAAAAACCTAGTGGCATTTAACACGAAGAAAACATCTATTCCAGGATAATAATCCAACCTAAGAACACCATGCATCTTCTAGGTCTCACCATCAACTCTGGGTTAACAGGGCACGTCCCAAGAAAATACAATGATCCCTAGAAGGTCGATATTTCGGTACCCCACCAAACAGTCCACCGAATACCACAACACATACATACATACGTATATGTATGTACATCTCTTTTCCAAAATTCTTCTTTTACATAAAGAAAAAGCTCTTTAATTACCACAATATTATTTAAGTGTAGCTGGCATCTTTGGCCGCCTGTTCCAAAAAAAAAGATAATAAAAAAAAAATACACATAGCATTTGTGAATAAATTTTACAAATGTATGATCATTGGGCCAATGCACTAAGAGTAAAGTATGAATTCCATACAATGGCTTATGATGCAATCGCGGAATCGCGCTAGTTAATATCGTGTGGATATGTAGCGGCCATATAACAGCAAACGACAAGAAGCCGTCTGTCATCTTGGAGACGAAGGAACGAAGGAAGGGCACACATCACGATTGACTGGCAGAGGTACGAAACACATCATCACAAGGACTATACCAAAATAGGAACAATATCCATATAATAAATATTGCATAATGTTTTCGCATAAATCCAGACACGACGAACTAAATGCCCCGATATTATCCTGAGCGCTTGAATCGTTTGTGGATCATTTGCGTAAAAATTATCCTTAACGTATTTATAAAGAAACAAGTCTAGTGCCTTGTTTCTATCGAGTCAATTGCTCGATACAGGCGGCCAATTGAAATCTCCGAAAACTAGGCGAGGACCGAACAAAGTACAGTATAGTTTTTACTTGACAGATATCAACGAATGACAGCTTTGTGTTTGAAGGCTCAAAATATATTGCTAAATTTAAAATGAAAGCAATTAGTAGAAAATCCTTTACATACATATAAAATCTGTATGTATAAACAAAGAATGCATATATCTGGATATGAGTTCATCGGTGTTATATTCACCGCAATAAATGTGTCATTGTACATATGTACGTATGACAAAAGAAAATTATTTCTCATCTTTTGACTATCGTGCGATGTATTACAATGTATACATATTGTATATATGTACTTACGATCTCGAATTTCTACATTAGCTACATTTACATATGTACATATGTATGTACCTATGTATAATTGAAAAACATATCTGTAATTACGAATAGTTAAAGATTAACAATCTTGAATTCGTAAGAATTTCAGAATAAATTACCTTCTCATAAAATTTAATGTAAGCTTGTCGCACTTAAATTCATATACATACATATAATAGACGCATTGTTGTTAATTCTAATATTTGACTGCCTCGTCAGACAGAAATCAAGATAAATTACGACATTTCACCTAGATTTATGCCATAAACGTGTCACTCTACTCTTGTTATACTTGTATTTTACAAAGAATCTCAAATCTAGATGAGCACCCATTTGAGTTGTTTTTTTTTTTTCTTTTATACTGCGACACAATTCTAGACTATAAAAGTAGGTAAACTTAGCAAAGTGCTAATTGTACATACATTCAAAAATAATATAACCGCCATGTGAAAAGTTTAAAAAAAAAATGACAAGACAACCAAAAAGAAAAAAGAAAATGGGGTCATCTTTTTAACCGAGCAATGAAACGAAATTCTCAGCAATGCATTTGAGAATTTCCAAAAAACAAAAAATAAAGGAAGTGTATGGAACACTTTATGTTTACACTCAATTCCCCGGTTTATGTGGGTATGGTCAAATTACACATTCATTCGTTTTCGTCCTTTTTCCAGGAAATGATGACGAATGATGGCAGCAACAGGTAGTTCAACACATGAAAATCATTATATGTAGGATTGTCATTTATGTACTTATACTAAAGTGGAATGGTGGAGTCTCATTTGAGGTGGGGAATATGTTTTTCCTGTATTTATGTTAACATTTATTTTTTAGGGAAATCTATGCGTATAATATTTATCTAATTTAATACTGACAAATTAAAAAGATCTACTATGTATGTATGAAGATAACAATGTGAGTTTCAAAAGCGGTTAAAAAGTCAAATGTAATTACGTGATTTCCTTTTCACATTTTCATCTGAGTTTTTTTTGTATTTTTTGTTTGTTTTTGTCTTTTTTTCACCGAATAGGTATACTCTACTCCAAAAAACCTTGACTTTACGCTCTCACGACAGCATTGTTAAAATAAATTTACTCATTTGGAATATACATACATATGTACATATGTATGTAGGTATGTAATCATTTAGAACAATATCAGTCGACGCAGTGTTGAAGATAATTGCGCTTGGCAGAGTATCTAAGCAGATAAAGGTTATAACCAGGTATGTGTGAATGAATAGTTACATATTTGTGGAAGATTTTAGCAAAAAGCTATTTTATTGTAAAAGCGGAAATCAGCTAAGAGTTTGCCAATCTTTTGTTTTTAATTGTGTTTTTATAATCCAACTTCAGCTCACTTTTCTTCGCTTTGGTTTTTTTTTTAACGATATTGCACAATAGATTTGAATGCAGATAATTGTACCTGCAGAGGAATTTACACACAAAACAATCGTGCACGGTTGGGATATAAACATTAGTGAGACTAACACGATCCCTTGTATTACTAAAGTGGGGAAAGAAGCACAACAACACATTCACTGTACATAAATCATTACACTTGTTATATCTTTCTTTGTGGCAACCGATTTATTGATTTTTTTTTTTTATTATGCAAAAATGCACTTCAATTTTGTATTGCTTATTTCATACGCAGGAAAAGATAAAATTACTTATTTCCAAAACAAATCAAAGGAAACAAATAATCGAGTGAATAATTTCGTAGTCGAATTCGGAATTCTACAGGTGCACGTCGCGGACGAAGGTATACTGACATAAGAGCGCAAACCAAATGAATAGTGCGATGCGAATGCGATACGAACGATCGTGTTTTGTATCTCGATTCTCGAATTCGAATGTTTGTTGATAGATTTCTCTTTGATTGTTTCTCTTTTGTGCGTTTCTCTTGAAAGAGAGAGGTATTTTATAAATGTGTGGTTGAAAGAGAACTAATGTCAAGTTGATATAACAGTGGATTTAAAACTGTGTTTTGTAAGGACTAAGGTGGTATGGTGTGATACTTTTTTATAAGTGTTATTCGACTTAGGCTTAGAACCGAATTAAGAGTAGGGTACATGTATCATGCATTAAACGGATTAAATCAGTGTTATGTTCATCATTGTAAATTAGATTCGACTGTGTTAAAGTTTTCTAAGGTGAAAGATGTGCTAATTTCTAGTAATCAAGGTTATGAACACGAATTTATGCTCGGCAAAACAATTGTTAATTGAAGTTTGAATGCTATAATCAAGACACTGGAAAATTTCCCTAAAAAATCTAATTTTCCTAAAATACCAAGCGTATTTGATTAAAAAAGAAAACATTCTGAATAAATCAGAACCTTAAAGTATTTAGTTTACTTGCGGTTTTTAAATATTTTCCATCTCTTATCCTCACCCGCAAAACAAATAAATGAAAAACCATTAACTTAATTTCTATTTAATGAGACTCTTATTAAGTTTGAAAGATTCTGGTGTAATCGGAATTCCTCAAATGGAAGAGTGCATCAAAGTGATACATTGTACACCACGGATGAGAGCAACGCAACACGTAGCCCCATCTTGCAAATAATATGAATAGTAAAGCAACAAGTGCATTCGCAAACTCCGTCAACCATGACAAAAATGTAAAACGAAAATGGTAAACTCTAACTATAGGCGGCAGATCAACAGAGAGGAGAGTGGTAAGTGGTTTGCTGCCCATTGAATTTCTATCCACAACATGATGTTGATCACACCCGCGGTTCGCACAGCGCGGCTTTCCGACAACTCTCCCATTGGTAAATATACATACATACATATGTAACTTGGCTTACCTTACCACTATACCAATATGCCATTTCCCTCTATGAAGCATGTATATACATGCATATGTACGTATATAAGACGGAGGTAAAGAAACTAAATAATAAATTTTGCACGCAAATATTTATTAAGCAATGCATTGTATGAAAGGCATTCGTGTATCTAAAAATACATTAACGAAGAAAAATGCAAATATTTACACTTTTCCAAGAGGCGATCTTATGTGTACGCATAAGTTCACTAATTACATTGTAAATAAATCATATCAATTGCTCCAAGAGGAAGCATTTTCCATACTTTATAGCTTGATAAGTCTATAGATAAATAAGTCAGGTTAATGATGAGAGTCAATTATACGACGGAAAGGATTCGCTGCGTCCATATGTGGTGGGTGCTTGCAAAGCAACTACTCTTATATTAGTTTTATTTTAATCCGACTTGCTGCGAGTGAAGTCGATCTAAAATTCACATTTTATTAAGCAAACGGAGTAATGAAATTCAGTTTTATTTTTCATTTTGTTTTTGCACAAGGAAAAAACGGAGAAAAACGCTTTGAAAAGGAGGAAAATTATTGATGTGCACTCTTGCGTTGCTATTAACAATAACTAGATACATTTGCAATTGCTGAAGCGCAATTAATTAACAGACTTCCACGTTGAAGGTTAATTAAAATTCCTTCATGGAAAGTTAAATAAAACAGCAAATTCCAATTAATGTGGAAATGAAGAGTTACTTTTTTAAAAGCATTTTGTGATCTAAAAAGCCAATGGTTAAGTATAATGAGCTATATTATTAATAGTATTAAGCACGTTAGTTTATTTGGAAAGGATACTGGCTGAAGAAACTTGCTAAATGGAACATGACTTACAAGACTACAGTTGCAATCATTTTCTTTTGCCTATTGAAATGAGTATTCCAGTTATATGTATGTAAGTACAACAAAAAGTTTTTATTAACCTTTATAAATGATGTATAAACTTGATTCCCTTTATTGGTTGGTTGTCTTATAGAGGATGGTTCACCTCAACAATTCGCCGGGCAACTGTATTCGTTAGGATAAAAGTAAAAGTACATATGTACGTATCCATGATTAAGCCAGAGGAATCTAAAGCCGATTAATACCAAATAGTGGCAACTCTTTTGTGAAATATATAGAAGAAGTAAGAACTAACACAAGAAGCGGAATGCACCACCAGGTTCAAGTTCTTAAAAATTTGATTCTATCGAGAATAACTCATATTTTTGCTAATTTTTTTTTTAATACCATACAAATGAAGGCTGACGACATTGTTTTGAATAGTACTTACTCAGTTGTAGAAAGGAAAGTAATAGCAAATATCAAAACCAATATTTTGTCAATATTTATTTGCAACACAGGAGTATGTAATTAGTGCTGATTTTGGTCTTAAAAAGTGTATTAATAATACACTAACATGATGATCTCGACAGTTTCATTGCAGGTCAAATAATATTGATCCTCAATGCAATGCTTTGTTAACCAAGGTATTGAACATAACTACACTGCAAACCAAGAGTTGGAATAAACTCTTGGTTTGCAGTGTAGTTATTGCAAGGATAATCCTGAGATTCTGGTCATATTTTAGTTTTGTCTCACAGGCCCGAGAATAATCAAAACCTCTGACAAGCGACTCGCGGAAAGACAATAAAAAAAATAACTTATTAATTTTTACTTTCAATAAACAAATATCTGCTACGTATACGAGTATAATGAGTAACACGATATCAAATGAATTTACTACTCTCCACATAATGCGAATCCATTCTCCACGCACCTCCCCCATTGTTTATCGATCACTGCATGATTACGCATCTCATTGAATTCCATGGGAAAGGTAGAAAAACATAAAACTTTCTTTTTTTTGCCGCCATGTGCACTATACAAGTATGGACGAGTACATACAATATTTATGCATAAAGGAAAAGCGCCAAATGAAATGAATTTTATATGATTAATTGTTGTTGACAGCTATATGCATTCAATTCAGGTGAAACAAACGAGTATTCTTTACAATTTATCCACAAATCCATAACGAAACTGAAACTTGATATAGAAATTCTTTGGAAACATCCTCCAAAGGGTAGATTACGAAAACAATATGATATTTTAAGAATTCCTCTCAGTTGGTGGTATACCACATTCCACACCCTAAAGCGCAGATAAACTTGTCAATTCCAACGGATCCAATGATAAATCAAACACAAATCCATGCATTAACCATACCTTCTTTAAAATAATCGCACTGAACTGTCTTTTCAAAGACTGTAATACCAATGAACAAGTAGAAAATAAAGGTGGGTGTGACATGTGTCCTCTGTATGTGTGGCACCTTTGCATTCCAATTCCAATTCCAACTCAAATTTCAGGGAAAACTGGGTGGGACCTTAACATCTCCTTAGTTCACGCAACGGAATAAAATTATTTCTAACGAAATGAAAGCCATTGATCGTAATAATAATTGTTTCTGCTCTGAATTCTTTGGAGTTGCCCCATTCAAAGCGGAAAGGCTTAGAATAATAATAACAAACACGATTGCAGCAATTAATTATATTTCTCGATTCATTACAAAAGAAAATAACTTCATTGAGCAACGATGTTGCTGAACCATTTCAAGAGATAAAGCTAGCCAGGCACAAAATGGGTTATCTGTGGATAATGGATGCGGCTACTACTTCTAAAAAAAAAACCGCTCTTCTTTAGAAAAATAATAATAAATAAATAATAAGAAGACGAGATAAAGAGGATGAAGAAGCAAATAAACATTTCCAAAAGAAATGCTTTCAAGTTCATTCACCACCTTACCCATTTCTGAATTCGCGTTTGCGAAAATACGAAAAGAAAAAAGACGATGCGATAAATCAAGCGGAAAAAGAATTCACCAAAGACTTTGGTATTATGACCACTGTAGATATTGGTAGCCAGCACAGATCAACATCGAATGTAGGTAATACTCTGCGGAGAAATAAACATTCTAGAACCGCAAACCATGGTTCTATGTATTCATACATACATACATAAGTATAACACGTCTTTTGTAGACGTTTTTTTGCTCGGAATGTAGTAGGCGCTATGCAAATAAGCGGATGAAATTATGTATACAATGCATTTTTCCGGGCTTTCACTTTCAAAGGAGTGCTAAACTATGCTTAAAACAAGAAATTACGTATTTGATGCTGTAAGCCTGAGTCTTAATATGTTGGCACAAGTCGTAAAGGTTTATATTATGTTTTTCTCAATAAAAATAAAAATTTACTACCGTATAAATGGCAATTAACAAAATTAGTTAAGCTGTAAACACGTTTATGAACTAGACACACATAAGACCTAAGCTCAATAATATAGTATCTGTTTAGCAACTACACATTGATCAAGGCGCCCTAGTGACTGACTAGTGACTCGAATGAAAACTGGGTTTCAGTACCCAAAGATACAGGTGGTAAGAATGTTCCAAGATTTGAAAAACGAGATTAATTATCTAATTAATTCGTTACGAGAACTTATACTGGAGTTTAGTAATGAAATTGGTAAGGAAAATATATCTGGCGGGCAGATACGAGGATGTACTGAACAATACGATATATCAATCACTACGTGGAGAGGGAGTATAAACCGAATTTTCCTATCATTGCAATAAAGTAGGGCTTATAGAGTGATAAATTTTTATATTTGTATGATCTTGAATGAAAGTTCTTAGCACATTTTACCGGGTCACTGTTGTAGGAAATATTACTTGTCGGCAGTGTAATATACCTCTAGAGATTAAATTCTTCTTCGGATATTTGCGGCATTGTGTAAATAGATGTTGTTCAAAAGCGTGATTCTGCTTCAAAGACCAAAGACTATAAGTTACATAACAAGATCTACGACATATTTTGAGTGGTTGTGGTATGCCTTTAAATTAAGTTTAAGTTTTATTCCTGGTTGTATATCCTATTTTTTTTTATAAGAACGAAATGACAGCAGCCTTTACTGTCTGCTTAAATGATATCTGTTTCAGTTATATAACAAGTTATTTTATTCTAGAATCCGTTGATTTTTATTCGTATAAATAATAAATAAGAACAGTTAAAAAAATCATATTCATTCCTTAAAAATATTGTGTTTTGTGACAGATACATAATTATTTCTAGAAATTTCATAAATACTCGTATACTCTTTTGACTCTGCATTCTTAAATGGTAGGTATTCGTATTGTACCTATGGTCTGATAAATAATTTCGTCATGTCTTTAAAAAAGAATCAAGTGATGTGTTCTCTTATTCACTTGTACAATTAGTAAGAAAAACTTATCAACAATCTAAACCATCAGACACCCCTTCCTACAACAAATCCATTGAAATCGGTCCCCACCGTCAGTTCATCAAAGCATAGCATTTGCATAGTCAGAATTCTTCAGCAACTATTTATGTTCAGTTATGGTTGGTTGACATCCAAGGCCATACACAGACCTTTCAACAGCTAAAGGGACTATTTTCAACGATTTCGTATTAATTTAGTATCGCGAAAACAAAGTAAATTTGTGATCATTCAACATATTTATGACGCACAGGTTTCGTTTGGTTGAACATTTAATATTAAAACTACAGTTTGGGAAACTTTGTCTACAAAAAAAAAAGGATTTCCCACTAATAAACATAAACAAAAGGGAATTTAAAGAAGTTCATTGCATTTATCGTGGACAAAACCTTCTAATCACCGGAAGCATTCTATGTAACTGAGTTGTCAGGGCCAACATTGTATACACCGTATAGTGCGTAGAGCCAAGTACATCCGTAGTAGTGTGTCGTTTTCGATAAATAGAATACATCAACCGGCTAATTATAATTTTGTGCACATACACACATATGTATGTACATCAATTGTCAGTTATTTAATAACAATAATAAAGAAGAAGGACTGAAAAAAAGGAAATGCTGTTCTCTATTTTCCACTGTCAGACAGTCATGAATATATCTACATATGTATGTATGTACTCGTATGTATGCGCCATAGACTATGCGTTCTGCCGGCGGTTATTATTTATCGTTGTTATCGTTGGTGGGTCCGAGGCGACTGATTTATAGTTTTTTTCGTTTGAAATTTCTATACAGATTTTCTGTTGAAATAGTCTTTACATATATTTACAATGTCGCACCCAGGTAATGGCTTTTTATAATAATCCAAATTGTTCCAACTAATTTGTTGTTTTCTTTAATTTATACTATTACGAATGCAAAGGCGAAAAAGGTTTATTGCATAAAAAACTGCAATGTTAATTCTTGCAAGAATGTGAACATATGTCGTGGCTTAATTATTAGTACAACGAACTACTGAGCCGGAATTTGATGTTCGATTTATTCAAACCCTGTGTCCCCTTATAGGTCTTAGCAAGTACCTAAACAAAAAACATTTGTGCTGTGCGACATGGCACCAACTTATTTTAACCAAACATCACGTTTCTCTAATTGGGGTCAATTTATAAATTAAATACAGATTATCGAGGTGAACTTAATTCGTTCACTTTTCTAATGAATGAGCTCTTCCGTATTCAATTCAATCCGTTTTCGTTTTGACAATCGTAACCTTTGAAGGTAAGCTTGAGTTAAAAAAAACTTAATTTTTCAACAAATTGTCTCTCTGGCCATTTCAATATAAACGCAAGGTTTAAAAATGCCAGTTTTCTGCAGCACGACTATATGAATCTATCTACAAGGAAAGGTTCTTTATTATAATACAAACGTGTTGTATAGACCTGCAATCTTGAATTGTATGACTATGTTCACACAGGACTGACGGACTGGATTTTTTTTTACGTTTTCATGTCCAGATCTATAGTCTTGTCTGAAAACTTCCTCAGACTTATTTTAAAATGTTAGTTGTTAGCCTTAATTAAACTGGTTTGATTTTCAACAAGAAGTTATTTCCAAAACAAAACGAATGTTCTTAACAACAATTAAATTAGTTTGCTTCACGAATTTTTCAATTATTTAGATTTTGTTCGACCTTTTGTCGAGTGATACCGATTGGCATTTCCACACGTCAAATAAAATCCAAAGAATTTAAAAAAATAAGAAAATCTGGATCCGGCAGGTACATGTCGCCTCTCCGCTTCCCACTCGCCAATAAACGTAAAAAAAAAAAAAATCATTCCGTCAGTGAACATCGTCTATAGAATGATTTTAATAAATCAAAAGAGTTTGTTTTGCATTACAACTGTAACTTAACTAAAATGCTGAACGAATAAGCAAATTAAACAATGCCCAAATGGTTTAAGTCAGTGCTGGTTGAAGGAGAAGTTTTTAAACAAAGTTATAGTCCTCCCCGTATAGATGGCACATGAATGCATTTGGTTGTGATATGAGCTAAATGAAAAAATTAGTACTAACAATGTTTAGCTGGTGCATACACCAAATTCGAACGAACACTTCTGTTATACTTTTATTTTTATATGTACAATAGTTTCATAATAAACCTCAAAATAGGTCGCAATATTAATTTAGAAAATGTCCTGAAAACAAGTAAAAACAATATACATACTTATGTATGTATGTAGTTGCATATTACATCTAAGAAAATTATGATTTCAACGCCATGCTATGGTTAGTTTCATAAAATTAATAAATGTGTTTAAGACGGGAATATGGGAGAGAGTATGATTAAATACATATTTTATTTAAAAATTGCAAAACTTTTGAACAAAAAGCCTGTTTTTTTCGGGGGAACTAGTATGCTTTAAAAAAAATTACAAATAATTTTGTAAATAGGGACTTTTATTCTAGTAAAGAATAATAAAATCGATTCGCCAACGATTTCTATGCTTCAGTTTTTGGTCACCCATGCTTTTCATATTATAAGGACATTTAATTTTTGCAAGTGCTCATTCATTAAAACCTTTAATCACAGAGAAATCAGGACTATGCGCAGTCTTATATCCACCTAATAAAGTAAAATTTACGTTTACTGTGAAATGGATTAGAAATACTATGTATAATGAGTAATGACAGTTCAGAACACCTCTTACTCGGATACTCGTATTAAACTTATTCAAACAAAATGCAGTATTTCCCGCAGCTTTTTAATCGGCATGAATACAGAGAGTAATAGGGCAGGAGAAGAGAAGATAGAAGAGAACCCCCATTCAGTCAATGAAGAAGTCATCACCTCTCCCAGTATAAGAGAGGTTGGCTCAAAAAACTGAAGAACAATGTCGGCGGCTCTGATGGTCTACCAACATGGAAGTGATGTTTTGGTAGGGTGCATCCATCGTCAACCAGATATGGGTGGATGAAACTATATCCGGTGTCTCTACTATCAGCTCTATATGATGTATTTTCAAGAAAGGCCCGGTTCAACACGTCTCTCTTCTAAACAAATCTGACCAGAGCTAGATTGTAGGAAAACCAGCTGACTAATTTCCGTCAATAGGATAAATCTGAGAAAGGTAGTTGGCGCAATCACAGGGCAGTGTCTGGTGGGCAGATGTGCTAGGAGGCTTGGTGCTCCCTTCAAAGATTTCTGTAGACGCTGTAGAAACGAGGAAGAGTAGGAAACGATGACACATCTTCTGTGTGCTTATCCTGCTCTACCGGTTTTGAGAAGGAAAACCCTAGGAGAGTACTTCTTGGAGCATCTTAACGATCTAGATAGACTAGACTTAGGCCAAATAAAAAAACAGCCCGCGCTGGGAGCGACCGATGAAGTCGATGTTGTCTGCGTATTCCAACAGCTGGACAGATTTGTTAAAGATAGTGACTACCGTGTTCACACCTGCCTGCGCACTATCTGTTCCAGCACAAGATTGAAGAAGTCACATGACAACGCATCTCCTTGCCGAAATCCGGTGCATGTTTGGAATAGTTCGGAGGAACTGTTTCCGAATTGCACGTTGCACCGCGTGTTTTCAAGCGTTACGCGGCAAGGCTGGATCAGTTTAGCCGGGATCCCGAATTCGGCCATCGCCTTGTAGAGCTCAAGACGATGAATGCTATCATATGCGGCTTTAAAGTCGATGAAGAAATGGTGAGTCTCGACCTGAAATTCGTTGGTCTTTTCCAGGATCTGCCTTAGTGTGAAAATTTGGTCGATCGTCGATCTGCTGGGCCGGAAGCTACACTGGTACATACGTACCGATTAGTGTGCTGCAGAAAGGCTTCATACGTTCACACAGTACGTTGGATAGGATCTTATATGCGACATTAAGTAGGGATAGGCATCGGTAGTTCGTACAAGACATAGGATCGCCTTTCTTGAAGACGAGGCATAAAGAGCTGATAGTCATAGTCATCGGGCATGAGGCCTTGTTGTTCCTCAGCTTTTTGATAGCTGAGCCGAACTCTTCGAAACTGGGGGGGGGGATAGATTCTTCATTGACTGGATGCGGGTTCTCTTCTTGAACTACCACTCTCTCTACCTGATGCCCATAAAGTAGCTGCTGGAAGTACTGCTTAAACATATCTACTATTCCCTGTGCTTCGGTGACTAGGTTTCCTTCACTGTTTCGAAGAGCCTGTATTCCAGGCTTGAAGACAGCTGCCAGTTGCTTGGCTTTCCTAAAAAACATGTTCTCCAAAACATTGATCCTAGCAGTTCTGACATATGCAACCGAGTGCTGTATTATAAGCAGGAAAGCAACACTTTCAAGAGCAACACTCTGCCGAATATTCTATCCCGTATAAGACAGAACCTCCGTTTTAAGGATCAAGCTGTCGCAAATGCCAGAAGACTTGGACTAGACAACTGGAAACAGCAAACCCGAAGAGAATAGAAGGCTGCTGTTTCTCAGGTAGAGACTCTTCATGGGCCGGGAGCTCATTAAGTAAGTAGTATACAATACAAACATTTCTAGTACAATCTCGGATAGCAAAATTTTCTCATTGCGACACTGCTCCGCAAATAAATTCCACTTTATAATTAATTCGTTCACCTTTACCGTGGGTTAGTTGACACCCCCAATAAAAAGCTCAAATTTCGCGAAATCAAATATGAGACGGTCACATTTGATTGGAGAGTCGTTGCTCTGGTAAAAAACAAGTTTAGAGTGTGTAACAGGGTGCAACGCTGTTATCAAGTTTATCGATTGATTCATCAATCATTCGATCCATTTAGTTCATTCTTAAATGATAATAGCTTAAACTAGCCATAGTATAAGATAATTTGTATAAATTGCCAGTGAAGAAGAAATAATCGCTTAACGTTATCTAAAGAAGTATTTTATTAACCTGATGCATTTCTTGTGTTCACTACTGTAGGTACGGTTTATAAAAAATTTTCATGCAAAATATCAATTGAGATATGCCAGCTACATAGAAATTATTGAAAAATCATGTTTTTTTTGTTTTGTTTAGAAGTAGATAAATGAATCTTTAAAATATATTTTCTTATTAGCGTAAGTATTTACTTTTGTTGAATTTCTCAATTAAGATTTTTTTTTACTATCATGGCTGTTAGTTACTAGCGCAGTGGCAATTAAATCTCACAAGACATGCTAAATGGTATATTCACAATAAATCATTAGTTGGTCACCGCCATTACTCACTTTCGGTAGATACATAAATAAATAAACGATAATTGCATCAGGTTAGGTGAGGCAGTTAAAAGCATTGGGAGCCGGTTTATACTGAAGATACAAATCAAGGCAAACAGAAAAAAGTATATATGAAAATATTTGCGTCACTGTTGAGACATTTCATGAGTATTTGAGTGCTACTGCACATTGCTCATACATATGTAAAATGTGCATAACAATGCTTAAGTCATTGTGTTAGATAAGAGTGCAAGTATTGTAATTCTCTTGAAACGCAATTTCACGAGATCGGGAAGTGGTTTTGATTCGTAAATCTATGTAATATAATGATACTTAAAATTAAAGGGATGACTAGAAATAAGATTACATCTACATATGGTTGGTGCTGAAATTAATGGAAGAAGAAAAGCCACCAGCCAGAGCAGTATTTTCTTAATATTTTTGACTTTAGACAGTACCCAAGTTCATCGTAAAATGATGATGTCAAAAACTTTCCTAGTCGGAGAATACGTAGATCTGCCTTTGAAGTCTAAGTTGTAACCCTTAGGGATTCGGAATTGCATAAACGTTCCAGAAACTCAATGTACATATGTATGTAAGTGCAACTCAATATAGAATACAAATCTTGCAAGCTTGCATAAAGGAACTGGTATGGGAAATGGATTTGCAATTTCTTTCTAGAGTAACTCTGACTCTGATGTCACCTAACATGTGGAACACAACTGAAGAATGTCTGGTTGGCTATCTCTTGGGACAAACGCTGGCTAAGGTAAGTCTAACATTTGAAAGCAATCAATCATGCAATGCTACCTCTACTCAGGTGTCGAATTTAAATCATCGACATACTATAAAAAGTTTTAGTTTCCTGTGACGAAATACTTTTTTGAGAAATTAGCTGCAAGCGATATGGTGAATTTTATGCAAGAAGCAAAACGGACAAAAATAATATTTGATAGCAAACTTCATTGGAACTTAACTTATGAAGAAGTGAATCAAAGATAATCGTGTGAAACTCTTTCAAAAGCATCAAGTATCAAAGACTGTACGGTGTTAAACGTTCACTTGCATATTCCACTGCTTGCATTTTGCCAGGAAGTCTATTGCTGGAACTTTGTTTTTATTAGGTTACACGTTAGGTTTTTATTCCTCCTATATATCTACGTAGACACATAGATACTCATAAATATGACATATACTATATGTAATGGACACTTCTGTCTCCGTATGAAAGAGGATCAGTATCCCGAACAACTTGAAGTACAATCATTAATTTGAATCTCACATTCGCTGCAAATCGAAACTTTGTTCCCCGTTGAGTTCTTCGCTTTGTAGACATAATCGGAGCGATATCCGCGCGAATATCTTCATATTTCATTCCTTATAGAACTTGATGCTCCATTAGAAACTCTATACATGATAGCTGGGACATACCACTAAACCAATTACTCAACCCTAAATTATATTTGTGTTTACGACGACATATGCAAGGTCTGAATGTGAAAATGAATTTTCCGCTGACATAGAAGTGTGGCTTCCAGTAGCCACCTAGCTGGCATTACAATAAAGATAAGATTTAAAATGGAGAAAACAATTGCAAATGGCATATTTCAATGTATATCTATGTATGTGATCAATCCCACCAACCGCTACAGGAGACGAGTTCTCGACTTTGATCTCAGATGTATGCCATATTGAGTTCAGTTTTGGTCAAGTTATCTTATCTGAATGAAGGAACTTCAGAACAAAACAAAAAAGCAAGATTAAGAAAAATAACCGAAGAGGCAAACACGGACCCTGTTTGCAAGTGAACGGCTCACCAAAGGAATACAAGTATGGGGAGAAAAAGATACAAATGTGCACCTGTCGTAATTCTTCAAAATACCTAGAGTGCGCGCGCGCGCGTTTTCCATTTTTGTTTTCACTTTGAATTCCCTCTGTGTTCCCCCTTTGATTCTTAGTTGTGTTGTATTCTCAGTTCCTTCCCAACTCTTCATCTTCGGTTGTGAATAGAATTCTTAAAGAAAACGACAGCCACAAATATTGAGTTGAGATACTTTTAAGTTCGAATTTGATCTTTATCTTCTTCTTTTTTCCGTTTCTTTGTGTTCAAGGTTTCTTGGTGCAAACCAGTTTCTTAATGCAACATAGCGCAGCCACTGACCGAGCCGACGCTGCTGCCACAGTTGTCGTTGTCGTCGTCGTATTCACATGGTAGGAATCCCCATGTATCTTTGTATCCATTAGAACCCATTTCAAAAAAAGATTTCATCTGCAATAACATTTTCGATTTGTTTTTCTGTTCTACCTCGTGGTTGGGGTGCATTAATGAATTATTTTTATTTCTTGTGAGAATTTTTGAGCCTCCCAAAAAAATGTTTAACCTAGGTCAGAATGGAAACGTCAATCATTTTGGTTTTTTAATTGAATAGACGTATAAAGTCTATGGTATAGGCCTTTGTCTACTACATCTTATACTGGATGCTACAAGGTAAAGTCTAGTTTTCTAAGAAATAAGTTAGTCATCAGCGACAAAGAAAGGGAGGGATAGAGATTTATTTACGTTACACTCTACGATATATCTTTAACGCTACGTGACTTTCGGGAAGTTGAATTTCAACATTCTCAGGTGTCCTTATTAATAATTGCGGTTGCATCGTTGGACAGGGGGGCAATTACATTGCTCGTAGCTATGTGAGAATGAAGGAGTTGGTCTGCGGATAGATTTTTATATGTTTTTAATTGTGGTTTGAGATTTCATGTTGTAAGTTTTTCTCATAAAGATTGTACGTATTATGAAATACCAAATGAAGAATTGATGTGTTTTTTTTTTTACATTTTTTATCAAATATTATTTGTACGACATTACACGTTTATTATATAAAGAAAATAAATATTGTACAGGATGTTATAAAATATGTACATATGTACATACATTAACTATTGATTTAGATAATAGCTTCAAGTTTCTTTTATCACATTAGTTTCTTAAGAAGGCTTACCTATGTATGTACATCAGAAGAAAGCTTACCTACTGGCTTAAGTAAGGCATTCGAAATTCTACTTGTGTTAGAAATCTATTGGCAAGGGTGGCGAATTGTTTCAAACTCAACAACAGTCAATAATTCCGACTTATTCCAAAGATATAGAACAAGTGCCAAAAAAAAAATGTTTGTATTTCTCCACTCCTAGTGATACGTACTCTATATTGTGTATATATCGACCAAACATACGACAATTTTAGAAACAGACCTAGTTAGATTGTCTTCACGAGACATGTGCTAAAGCTAGAAAATTTTCTGATAGTCAGACAGCGCTTGAAGCCCTATCGTCAAACTCCGTTGACTCAATATCAATTAAATGCTACTACGATGCCTTACAACTTCTTGCTCGACATGACAAGGTCAAACTTGGGTGGCCTCTGGTCACCAAGGTATTGTAGCCAACGAATCTGCAGATTCGAACTCGCTCCGTAGTCGTTTTTCATCAAAACTGCTTGACATTACGTTCACATTCAACAAATCTAGGGTTATCATACCGATTTAATGAACAATTTTTTAAGTGTGAACGCCCCTAATGATACTGCAATTCATAGTGCAGACAGTTTACTTAATGCAATTCAATTCAATTCAACATATGTAACAAGTGATAACATTTTCAAGTGTAAATATTTATTTCTTTAAAAGAGATACCTAAATGTCCACCGAGATTGATAAATGAAATAAGCCTCACAATTGAAGAAAAAAAAAAACTAAAAAGGGAAAATGATTTTATCTTAATTTTCCCAAGAACAGAATTTTTTTATCAGTTTCACCTCTGAAATGTTTCTTAAAGTTTACTTAGGTGATAATAAACCATGTAGTTCGCCCTTTAATGTAAAAAGAATCCCATAATCATTTATGAGTTAAAATTCTTCGTTTTACATCTGCAAATATTTACATACTGTCGGGTTGATTTCGTGTTGAAATCTCGCATACTTTGTGTGGTAACCATAACTTCCGGTATCTTACCTGCAAGAAAAAGGAAAAAAAAAAATTTTTAAAACTTGTCATGGATGTTTTTTTAAATTAATTTAGAGCCCAAACAATGGACAAGTAATAACTAGAAACAATCTTCCCATTCCGCCTTTCACTGTTCATACCATCTACGAGTATGTACATAAACATACATATGTGCATAGCTAACGAACCAATGATGTATGCAACAATGGGAAGCCATACTAAGTAGATCTTCCATTCATTAGACAACATGTTGTATACACTTCAGAGAGTTTCTAGTGTTACCCTGAAAACACCATGACGAGTTAGGTTGTCCTTTTGTTTTCTGATAGTTTTCGTTTTCATTTCGTTTTTGTGTAGCTGATACAATATCTTTAAGCTGGTGGCATGCCTCCCACATACCATCTACACCGCATGGTGGTGGTTCTCATGGCCTTTGGCTTGGCTTATGAGTTCGCCGACCTGATTTCTTACATCGGAGTATCGAGTCATTCACGTCTGTGCTTCGATTGTTTTCGCCTAGCCCTAGATGGTAATTTTTTTAGCGTTGATTTTATTTAGCTTTACTATGAGCATATACAACCTTATTCGATAGGTAGTCTAGTACGGTATGTTTAAGCGATTTACATCACTTCTGAGGTTTCTTCGTGTGGATGACAAAAATGTTAATCTGAAACCAATGACATGAAATCACAGAGATACGAATATAAACATACATATATGTATATACATTATTTTGTTTGTTTATTGTGGAGGGAATGTTGTTCTTAATTTTTAAATTGAATAAAATTTCTGTTAGACAAGCATTATTGAGTTTGTATTGAAGTAAATTTAGGGAAATCTCTGATTACAGAATCAAGTTACAATTTTTGTTTGTTAGAGTGATTTTTACCCAGAAATAGACTTGCATCTTAATTAGAAAAGCTTACTTTTTCTTATTCCAAACGCGGTTAAATGCCTGCAATGTAACATTTCCTTGTTGAGAAATGATAAATAAATGCTATAGTCATTTCCTGGCTGTGAATCAGAGAAAAGACTAAAAATATCCCAGCAGTTTCATTTTTTGTTATGACAAGATTTATTGGGATGTTTCAAGTGTGATGTATGAAAACACCTATGACCTTAAAAATTCAAATCAAGGCCATAGCATTGTTTTCCTTCTTGATCGGGGAATACCTAATTTCGTCAAGCTCTTTCAAAAATGCAGCAAAGATATACAGTAATTCTGTGCCTACTAGTGAGATATTGAGAGGATATAAACAATCCATAGTTCATTATAACGATGATAAAATAGTAAATACGTAGATAGTAGAATGAGCGATGATGTGCGAAACATTTAATAATTTGCATTTGTATGAAACGTTCGACTACAAGTCGGATAGCTAATAAACAACGACAATTTCAGTGTGTGCCCCATTTATCCAAATGTCTGTCATTTTACAAATTATATCCAACGAATATGGTTTGCTTTGGTAGCTAGTATTTGTTCTAACCTTCAAATTATTCTGGATTCATGATTTAATCCTCATTTCGCAAAATTGATTGTGCCGCACTATCCCTTCTCCTAATACTCCTACAAAGAGAAAAAAATCATACAAAGAATATTTGAATCTATGATTCCAAAGGGCACTTTTACTCAGTTTTGTTAAAATTTGTATGCTTTAGCATATGGAGCTTTAACGTATGGAGCATATCTACTTATGTAAGTTGAAAAGAGTTTAGACCTCTTTATGACTTTGTCGACATCTCAGATTTTACTATATACATGCATATGTACATACACTATATAAACCATAGATGGTAGAGCCTATTGAAGCCGAACACTTCAATGAAATTTAAATGAACAAAAATATTGTTTTATCATCAAAAGATTACATTAGTGTATTTCCTGTTTCAATAAATTCGAACAATACACTCCGTTGGCACCCCTTTCCAATTTGTAGCATTTCTCCTTTGTACACACACCCTCTTAAATTTCAAGCTCTAAAAGCAAGCTAGAGGGAAGAATCCTTCCCCTTTGAATATTTCATGGTCCATGTAACACGATCGGGACCCTTTTTACTTTTGTATTCAGTTGTAACGTCTTTTTTGTTTTTGTAAAAATTCAAATGCAATTCAAGTTCACCTGTGATTTCTCCAAGTTACTCATCCTTACGAAACTACCACCATTCCCTTTATTTACCAACTATGACGAGGAATTCGTATGAAATATGATTAATATGTTTATGTGTTCCAGTCGGGATACACCGACATCATACATATCTAATATGAATATCTCATGTAACATGATTCAACTTCACCTAACCTTTGTTTGCCCAGGTGGTATGAATGGTGGCTGGTAGCTGCACCCTGCTTATAGTTGTGATCACACTACTATTTTCCTGCTTGTATTGCTTATAGTGTGATAAATTGCATACGTATCGGTAGCGACAATTAACATTCTCAGACGCAATCCGGTTTAGTAGCAGCAACAACTTAATTAGCTAGATTGAACATGCGTACGAATTACATTCGTTGTGCAATTTAAAAAAAAAATTAAACATGCGAAATAAGTATAACTACTGCCACTTACAAAGATTGTCTTTAACGTCAGTCGCTGAACTGTTGTTGAAATTCTGCCAAAGGTTTTATAGCATTTGTTGAGCCTGCTTTGTTTGTAAACAGGAAGTAGAATCAACTTTTTTTTTGAAAGGCATCGTGAATTTGTGTCGCTGTAGGCTCATGAGTAGATTGAACTTTTAATGATTCACACACGTTTTCGCTAAAGATAACAATAAGTTCAATGTTTTATGTTACTCATTTTCTGTGCGCGTGTAGCCACATGTATCCATGACAATATGTAAACAAATTTACAGTGTGAGATAAATGTATACCGATAAAAATGCCGAGAAGACTGTTGTGTCCTACTTCAGAGATATGTTGTATATGGAGGGATTTGTAACAAATAGACGAAAATCACAAGGACGAAACTCTCTAAAGCATCCACCAACGTAACGCGGTGAGATCTACAAGAGTAGATCAATGTAGACAAAATGAAAGTGCGCCAATTAGACTAGGGTTAAACATTTCTAGATATCTATCTAACTGAACTAAAGGAATAATTCAAGTTTTTCAAAAAAAAAAAAGGCAAATTCATAAGAGTTACATCTAGTAACATAACCTGATTCAAAAATACTACCTGTCTGTTTGAGTGGACTCCATTGTTTTAAATATTTTACAATTGGGTCATTCCTCCACCGTACTCTCCGTAAGCTGGGGCTTTAGCTGGAACTTAATTCCAGCAGATACAGGTACAGGTAATTCAACAGTTTACAGATGCTGCAAAAGATATGGCCAGGCTTATTGGAAGGCAAAATGGAGTAAAATCTTTTAGACTTACATATACCTGATACGGAACACCGTAATATTATTGAAGCAATCCAAAGCGAGCAGCCATCAGTGGTCGTTGAACTCGCATTTTATTGATTAGGTATAGTACCTACTATATCACGGATGTTTAGAATAGCATATCTTTTTTGAAACCGTCGTCCGAATTGTTTATTTGGGATATTTAAGTAGTAATTGGAAGAAAATAGTACGTAATTATATTGCTAGTTCATTACTTCCCTAAAGTCTTTTTCTTTTTTTAGAGCAAAGCAGAGCCAGAGCTGAGAAAAACAAGTTTGTGTTTTTTTTTTAGTTCGTACACTTTAGAGGGCGCTATTTCAATTCAACATCTTCGATAAAAACAGAGCATGATTAATTAGCCACGAAAACACAGAATCAAAAATAATTGAAATGGCGCTCGAGGCTTTGTTCTTAATTAAGTATTACAATTAATAATTAAACAAATGTTTTATTTGTCTAGAAACACTATTTCAGTGTTTAAGAGACAGAAAATCATGAATCTTTGGTTAACTTGCCAGTCATATAAACGCTTGACGTTCTCTGATTCTGTTCAGTGATACTCTGCTCTGAGGTAAAAAATAAAAAAAATGCTTTATATATTATGTACATATTACAAACTGTGTATTTATGTACTATATTTGTATGCATACAACGATATATGTATGATATAAACTACAACAGTCATTGATATAAAATAAAATGACAACGTAAGGAGCATGACAACCTTCGTACTATGTTGCACGAAGTGAAAGAATCGATTTGTTGTGTTAGCCAAATCGTGGCTTCGATTTTTCTATTCGATTGGTGTCCGAACGCACCCACAACAATCGTCCAGCAATTGCCTTCGCGCCGCCATCCACTACAAAACCGTTTCACATTCTTTGGCCATTATTACCGCATACCTGTGTACCTATACCTTTTTAACTCGCGTTCCATTGCTTTTTTTTATTATTACTTACCTCACACCGGTATATTTTCTTTGTAAACTTCAAACACCATTCTGCTCATTTGAATCGTGAGTAGCATAAGTAAACCAAGTTTGGACTCAATGATTCAGAGTAAAAATTACTCATACACCAAAATGGAAAACAGAAATGGATTATTTTTTTTTTTTTTCATTTAATTGGAAGAACCACTATTGGGTTGTGATGACGCAGTCCAAACAAAGGCTCACCATGGAGACTGTTGTTGTACACTGTCAACCTATTTGCATCAAGTATGTATGCAAAAGATTTGAAACAATATCTCTGGACTTTTGCAACATTTTGGAAAACCCACGTCTTCTTTACTACGATCTCGATTGAAAATAATAACTGACCAAATTGCGCTGTTTTTTTTTTTTTTGTTTTTGTTAAATCCATCCAAGTATTGCACGGTCAGCAAAGCATGAAATTATGTTTTATGATGTGTTAGTGAGGTATGTGCAGTGCACGAATAAAATACTCGTTACAAGCAATGCCTTGGATTAAAGGTATTTGCCTCTTTAATGTGAATTTCGAATTTTTTCAGTGTTATCTGCAGAAAGATTCGTTTCATTTGTTTCGTGGGTTTGAGTTGAATTGAGTTTTTGTTTTTTCTAGATAACGACGCGAATACTACCTCATTGAGGTAAATGCTCAAAAATTGCGCACTTTCTTTAAACTTTTTATTTGAGACATTGTTTTGGTATCTCCCACGCTACGCTGATCAATTTAATTTTTATGAGTTTGTCTCAGGATTCACAACCATGTCTCGTAACATTAATATCCAAACAATCAAAACAAATAGATTGCATTTCTTTTCAAAACGTTCTATTACAGAGAAAAACCTTTCTCAGTTGTGATTTGGACGGCACACATTTTAAAGACATTCTGCAGCTTACCCTTGTTGAGCCTTTACATTCTTTATTGCACCACCACATAGCAAAAAAAATAAATAGGAATTATTTCCAGCATATACCGCGGTTGTTTGGAGAAAGGTGCTGTCTTTCGCTGCCTCCTGCAGAAAACATATTTCTGCATATGCCTTGCTCTGCTTTAGATGTTTTATACTGTGATGTATGTATTAGAACAATTTACTGTCCTAAACAATTTTTTTTTGTCTCAATATATGATCAATATAATTCGAGTAGAAGTACTATTTAAAGTTATTATACTCTAAAACAAAGGATTTCAATCTTGTGTGGGCGGGAAAGATATGTATAAAATACGATGATCAATTATGTGTCCCATTGTGTAGAAGAAAACATAGGACCAGCAATAACATCTTGAGTTAGATATGAAATTGTAAATTGGTTATCTTTTTCTCATTTTTATATAAAGTTGACCAATGTGTTGAGCAACACAAAGCGGTCAAATGCGTTGTTTTCATTTTATACGACCTACGCACCAATTGTGACACTTTAATCGAATTTGTTGATCCAATAAATAAAAACATCCGGAAATTACAAATTAATCAATTAGACCAATCGATACAGAAATATCACATGTTGTTAGATATTCAGTTGTGTAGGTGTTATTTCAGAAATAAGATGGGTTTATATATTTATTAAAACCATTTGAGATAATCAGAGCGGTAAACAGTTTTGTTTCCTTCAAAGAACTAGGCAGCAGACAAATTGCCATTTGACGGATAGAAAGACTCAATGACCATATCGTACGAGTTTTATTTTAAGCCATAGTTCCAGTACTTAAAATGTATAAGTCTTACACATAAATAGAAACAAGACTCAAGAGGTACAGATGAGTAAGCAATATACGATTTAAAGATAAAATCACATGTGCCACCATGTATTACACTCAAGAAAATTAATTCATTTTTTACTTCATTACGCAAAAAAGCAAATCAAAGCATATTGTTAAACAATTGTACACAATTTTGTGTTTATATCTCAGAGTCCAAATCAATTACACTTTGTGCCAGCACTGGTTAACCTTGAGGCTAAACGTTTTTACCAGCTCAACAACACTACGCCAACATGTTATATAGTCCAACCTTAATTGTACACATTTGCTGATAAATTAAAAAAAAAAACATCACAAAAGCCACAGTCACCTGCCGTTGTAGAGTTATTCTATTCTCCTCCACAGTGCGACCTGCTGTCTGAAGGTGGAAACTTGCAAATTACCTGCAAAATCAATGAAGCTTGTAATGTAAATAATTGGTGGATTGAAACTGGGAGTGATCTCGATCAGAGAACGAAATTTAATTACGACTGTCGCTTGGGTGATTTACATTTTCTCAATGAACGATGAAGAATGTCAAACATGCATGCATGTGTTCTTCAATTCAAGGTCTCTATCGAGGAAAAAAAAATTTTAAGAGGTTATTTGGAAATCACGCATATTTAATTCTATTATTTATATCAAATATACACATATAATAGATACTTAATCAATAGTATCTATTCTAGTGATGCATTCTCTAGCACAGTTCGATAGCATACCAGTGGAACGGATAGTTTGAAGTTAGGGCCAAAGATTCCAGCCCCTACTTCTTTATCCATTTTTTATCCATCCCTAAAACCAGTTAAGCTGATTTTCAACCAGAAGGATTTGAGGCTTAGGCCAATGGGTGCGATTCGGACTAATCAGTTTAAGAGGGCAGATTTGATTACCTCGGCATAAAGTCCATAACATATACTTCTGAAGAGGAAAGCAACGAAATTTCGTTGAGGATCTTCAGATACCGCGTTAATTCGGAGTGTCAGGTTAAGCTTTAGTGCACTACAGTAGCAGTCTTCATAACTATAATGCGTAGAGGCGGGCGATACAGAAAGGCTTGTTATGGAATGGACTTTTTAACATTTGTCCACCATACCATTGATACATACATATGTACGTGACGATTGGCGCGATAATAGTAAGATTCGGACATACATATGTATGTATATGTCTAGTGAATCATTTTAGGCTTAAGTCCTTATTTTTCTCCAAAGAAACTAGAACAAGCCCCGAAGAACAAGGTGGGCTTTCTGTGATTCAAATTAGATGAAGTTTCTAGGCAAGTTTTTGATTTTTCCGAGATATGTATGTATTTAACTTCCTTGCAAAAACTGATTTGGACACCACTTAAATTAGCAATGCACTAGGGCTTGGAGATTTGCGTTTCTTCTCCTAGTGTATGAAGTGGTGATCGCTATCTGTGGGTTTACTTCCAATCCTTCGTTGTTTCGGCACTAGTAGCTGACTAATATGGATTAAAGAATGAAAGATGATTACAACTTTAATTTAACTGTCCTGTAGTACCAGTAGTCCGTTGGAAAATATTTTGCATCGCACGGACAGTAGGGCTATATCATTTTTTTTTCTGTAGCTTTCCATAGCTTTGGAAAGTTGACTTTTCATAAATGAGCAATTTTCAAATTTCTACAAATACCTATCTACTTTATATTTCTATTTTAGTAGTAATACTAAATATTTAAGCAATTATAAATTAAATTTCATCCCACTGTCCAACACAGACAGCATCTACTTATTATTAATCGTTTTTCCTCCGCATTTCTTTTGCAGGGGTCACTAATTTCGCTAATTACCTATTATATTATTTAAAAAAAAAAAATATTTACGTAAATATCTTTTGCATTCCTACTGTCTTACCATCACAATACACCAATTTATTACACAATTCCCCAAACATTATGCGCTTATTTTGTTGTCAAATTTCTTTTAATTTTGCCTTTGCGTATGGCAAGCACACTTTTATCATTCGAATAATCTTTCGAACACGTGAAAACATTCATTTATCGATTCCATAGAGTTTAACTGGTTTGTAATCGGATTTTCTATGGTAAAATTAAAGCGGCTTATTATGCAATGTTTTATTTGTATTTTTTTGGACCACTTTCCAGAACTTGTCTGACCCCATTCCAAAAGAAGAATCAAGTAGAACGCACCACGACGAAGAAGACGCGACGCGAAAGTGATCGTGAAAAATTGGTTTTCTGTTTTCATCACACACTTGATGATTTTTTTTTTTTTTTGTACAACTAAACTATGTTTTGTTTTTATGTATTTCCTTTCATTTTGTATAGTTTCGTTTTTTTTTTTTTTTGTTCGTAAACAAAGATCAATGACCCAGTTTGTTTGCGGGAGATGATTGAAATTTCCTTTGCCGGGCCTAAAGGGAATAAGGAAATCCTATTAAAAATATTTTTTTTTTTTGTGTTTTTAATTTAACGTTCACTTTGAAACCGGTTTCCATGGGTATAGTGTTGTTTCTTGTAGTAGTAGTAATTGATCCAGGTAGAAATCGTCTTAATTTGTAAAAGACATGAGATTCCTAATCAGAAAACTGACAATGAAAAATGAATAACCGAAAAACAAGAAACTACAAGGAATTCTATTCGAAAGAGTTGTGTAGCTAGAATTGAAAATTTTATCAACATACGCCCTTAAACGAAGCTACATATCTACAGCATAAAACATCGAATAAAACCTGCATCGTCAACAAACCGGATCCTGAATGATAGAAAATTTAAATTCTTAATAAAAAAGAAAAAGAAAGAAAGAGTGAGACTAAGACCCCAACATCGCTGAAAGAAGAGGTTCTTTGAATTCTTCAAGTGTTCCACCTCTCGGCGACGGTGAATTCGAATTGTCGTCAATGAATGAATGAATGCCCAGTGTGCTGCTATGTGCGATATTTCAATGCCTACGCACTTGAAATAATAAATGATTTTCTTGGTGTGTGGATGATGATGATGATGGTTCTGCGAAAACTTACTAATTCATTTTAAATGAAAATGAAATTTACTGTGGTGCCTCTTCTAAGGACATGCACAACAAAGGAACGTCATCTGAGGCTGACAGTGAATCCTTGAGTACGCAGTATGTGTTCTCTTTTGTGTGTAGATTTCGCATTCGGCTGGTCTTGCTCCGATGTAAGAACATTTCTATTTTTGTCGGTTGCCATTACTTTATTTTCGAAGAAAGAAAGAAATGCCTGAGTAGAATTAGTAGTTGTTTCCATGGCGTCATGTTAAGTATGGCCATCAAGAGTTTGTTGTTTATTTGTCATCAATAACGTGTGGCAAACGAATTGAATAAATGCAAATTCTGTAGACGCGAAGAATAATATTCATGTATATTACAAAAAAAGAAGTAACAAACTTCTTAGAAACGACTGATTAAAAGCGTTTTTCATTCCTTAATATATTATGTATGTACATATGTATATAGGAAAATCTAGATTTTAAGCCAAAAGTAAAATTAAAGATCAACAATCCATTCTTCATGAGTTATGATAGTTTCATTTATTTTAGCTAATTTCATCAAGGTTGATGGAGATAATTGTTTATCGAACTCATCTATAGAGATAATTAAAAAAAAAAGTTTTTAGTTGCTTCACTTTAGTAAAATAAATGCGACGTGTGCTAGATAAGATCTAAGTGGTTCTAGAGGCATTTTGTTACCCTTCCTAATTACCAAAAAAGCTAATGCGTACGGAAGGATGCAATTTTGTTTAATTTTGTTTAAGATTTCGAATTATTCCGACAGTTTTTCTCCATGTCGAATGTGATCCATTTGGTCTATTATAAGTTATTTTGACAATAGCTATTAGATTATCAGACATAGTTACTTTTCATGTGTAGCTAAGGCAAGCCAAAAAAAACTCTCAACAGTGAAACGTGTCTTGTCAATTGAAAAACGATTCATTACCTATCATATATGTGCAAAGAATTGTATCTCACACTACTTCTTCAGAAAACTACTCAAGTCACGTTTATTTTATAATAAATAATCCCAACGCCTCTACTCCATATTGACTTTATTTATCGACATGTAATCAATGGCGTTTCTATCGTTTTTACATAATGCCCCCAAAGAGGTTAAAAATTCAACGACCGTCATCGTATTCCTGTCACATACACTACGTCTACTCGTATTATTTTCCTCTTGTGATTTTTTTTTTCTCGAATCATTATACAGTCACAGTCAGTGTTGACTATGAGTTAGGATTAATATTCTACTCTACGACCTCCAACAAGCAAGCAATTATCACTCATTGACGTGACAAATATATCAATAATCCACATATCTGCTTTTGAATTTGGAGATCAGCGAAAAAATTAACCAAACAGTGTATTTTAAAATGAATGTGATGAATGAATGACGAATTAGCAAAATTTTGACCAATTCTGCAATTATTCTCTAATCTTTTTCTGATTCTACTAGCTCTGTTAAAACAGGTGCCGTGACATACATAAGGCTAAATATTGAATTTTGTTCTTATGACACTTTCAGAAAGTCTCACTTTCACAAAGTGACCGAAGGCCAATTTGGCTTATTTCATTTTTCATTACATTCTAAAGGAAATCATTGCACCGCTCCGCTTCGCTACTCTATTCGCTTTTCCACATTTGGTCTAGTGTCACAAATACATACCTTTGATCTAAGGTCGCGTGATGAAAGTGAAATTAAGCCAAATGTTGGAATTTGGTTCTGCTTCGCTTTCTTAAACTGCCATATGGCCAAATTTAAATATGTCACGTTATGTCACGGCATCTTAAGAACAAACGAAACACTTTTATCTAAGATAATTCCATATTGTTTACGGTTTGCATTTCATGGTCTTTCAAGTAAAACAAAATCGAATGAGATTATAAAGTATATAAAACTTCAAATCAGCAGCAACTTTTAACATCGACTGTAAGTTAAACCAAATCTTTTTTTTAAAACCGTCATCCAACCGATACGAATTCAAATTGAACGAAGCGTGATAAACTATTTGAAAGCCTACACTACTAATTCACTGAGTGAATTTCATAAAATTCCTTGCACGTAACAAAGTTTACAACACACATTCCGAACTGCGATCAGAATATTCGTAAGAGTGTCTCATGCAGTACTGATCGCAGAATGTGAGTGACATGTTCTTGGAAAAAGGCCAGTGGACAAAAATTCCAAATAATCACAAAAACTATCAAAATTCATCGCAAAACGAATATTTCTAATCTGACGTAAGCTTTGAGTAACCAAACGAGCACACCTCAAAATTACACATGGACACCCATCGTTATTATAGCGGTGGGTGCTTCAAGCCATCAGAATGATTATAGAGTTAAAGAGTGGGGCTGCTCCACAGAATACCAATCTTAAATCCTGGTTCAAAGACTACTACTACACCGCTGCCATGCGTCCAAAGCGAAATGTTGCATGGTAAGTTGTTTGCGATGTTGTTTTGTGTGGTAGAGGTAAACAAAAACCTCTGAAGGCCATGAAAGGTCGGAATTTCGCATGAGGTTTTTTTTCGTTTTCTTATGCTTTGAGCTTCTTCTTCTTTCTTTGTTTACAGATCTTTCTATGGTGGGCGCAAACTGCGACTATTTTAAATCGGATGTACATAGTTGCACGCTCAAGTGGATGCTGTAAACCGTAACAAAACGTGAATAGGAGATGATGTAGAGGAGTTAGCACATTTTCTAGCAGTCTTTTGATGATTTTGAAAAAATAAACAATTAGGTCATGAGATATAATTAAAAAAAGACAACTGCATTGGAAATGCGAAATTGTGTTGTATAAATTAAATTAAAAACAATTCTCTATCTATTACCTTTCTATTTACGTATAAACATACATACATAGGTACATATTAAACACACAACCCACGTTAATTGAAATGATATATGTGTAGACGAGACAATTAGATATGTTGTAAAGATGAATTAACTGAGTAATGTATGTATCTGGGTTAGACAGAAAGTGTGGATACATTAAGTCAATTCATGATGGAATGAAGACATCAAGTGTCGTTCTAACGACTTTGGAACGGAACTTGGAACAATTATCGTTTTACATCATGCGAATTTTAAAAAGAGCTCGTTAAAGAAGGAAAAATATATTTCTTTTGACAGACCACTAAAGTACTTTTTAAACTGGCAAATAATAAGCTATACGTTTTGTAGTAGACCACTGCTAAGCAAGGTTATACATACGCGCAACGGCGATTCAGCCCCCTCATTGGATTTAGGATAAGGAGTATCTTTAAAAGTTAAACACATCCTAACAGAGAGGTAGATTAACAGCAATCTGAAATAATGGTAGAAATACCACTTAAGTGGTAGAAGTTCCAACACTGAAGTGCGGAACAGTCATCCTATATACAAACGTATGAATATAATGTTATCCACAAATCTACAATTGATTGCTCATGTTCTTGGCAAATGGAAGTTAAAAGAGATCACTTTACGGTCATGTTTTTAAACTTATAAATGAAGTGGTGATTTTTTGTACAATTTTTCTCGCCGTTCAAAAGCGTTTGTTAGTTAAATCCACTTTTCCATTCCATTCAATCCATTCAATTCCGAACCCTACGAGTAAAAGTTCTGCTACTATGACACATTTATAAATTCATCAAGAAATATGACTTAACTGCTTTCTCTTAGCAGGGAACAATACCTGTTTTGATCATAAATACGAGTATTTTCCTACCGTGAAATTCCTTATAAATTCATTTTGAATTCTCACGGTCAAAGTACGTTAAATGTGTTCTGCTTAAACAGTATTCAGGTGTGTATAATTTGTCTAGTTGGAAATACATACATATTTGGTGGGACCTTTAAAAAGAAATTTTAAAGAGAATGAATTAGAGAATCTTAATAACAAAATCCAGGCTATCTTTATTGGAGAGTCATTTAAACTAAAAGTATCTATTATAGAAATGTATCCACTTTGCTGATTCTAAGACTCTAATATATAAAAGTTTCCAGTTATTACTTGCCGCATTAGGTACCGTCTACTCCTACACATCAGTTGTGCATAATAATACTTAACTTTCAATCAAAGACAAACTCAAGGCCGTTCGCCTCAGTACTGAAATGCGAAATATGTATGTGATGAGATTATTTTTATTCAGTTGACGCATCAGGCAATAAGTCTTTGGATTATTACAGCCACCTTATTTGATGAGGAAATAAAATAAAATCAATTGCGGCATTTTGTGACATTACGTGCTTTTTTGTGTGTACAAGTGACTTACGCACTCGGATCTCTAATTTCACTGAACATATCTTTCATTTGCTTCACTTCGCCTTCCAATATCACGGTCACATTCATTGGCTTGTGCTGCTTCGGTTTATTATGATTTCCTTTGTTGTTACTCTAATTTGATTTATGTATAATCATCATATAGAAGAGTCTTTTGTAGCTACAGTTTGAAACGAATTTTCAATTCTTTACCCATGTTCGATTAGCATTTGAATTGAGGTTACATATATTTTGTGTGAAATTTTAGAAAATTTGCATTTAAAATAAAAAAATTAAAATAGATGTTCTAAAGATGTTATGACACATACATATGTACATATGTATATATATCCATGCACATACACAAAATTGGTTTGGCAGTTACTTTATAGTAAGTTCAATCTCCTTGGCTTCCAGTGATGGTTAGACATCTATTGGTGTAGAAGTGGCTACCAGCTAACGCCAGCACACTTAAACCAGTGATAGGTCCGATGTGATACCACCTGGATCATATAATTCTCCAAACCTACTCGTAAGACCAATTTGAGCTTCTAATGCCCGTTTTAATAAAATCAAATACAAATATTTGGTGCGACAGGTGCATGGGACCCTGGGCCTAGCTTCTCACAACCTTTTGTATTGTGCATGTTATACTCGTATTCTTCACATGAATAAAGGGGCCTACTGTTTAATTTAGTGTCCGCATGGCAATTTGTTATTTCAGAAGCTTCTTCATGATATTATACTCTCGGATGCTTGTCATGGGGCCGTGAAAAAACTTTTAGGTATTGTCTAGGGATCGAACCTTGAACCACTCGCTCCGTAGTCCATTTGAGTTACAGCGCCCAAGTTTTAATAAGATCACCAAGATCATTAAAGTAGAAAGCTGCCAAGTGAAGTTTTTTTTTTCTGAGAGAGAGAAGGTGGAGATAAGTTTCCTCCTCCTCTTCATCCTTGGAGCTTCTGCAAAAATCGTTTGAATACACATCAAAGCTAGTTGCGTACTTTCCTATAAGACACAATCCACTATCCAGTAACGACACCCATTATAGTGTTAACATGCAATCTGATAAGAGAGATCAAAATTTTAGAACTTTCCGATCCAGCTTTGGTAAAATCCGTTTCGTCTTCGATTAGTGAAGTCTATTATTATTACATATTAAGAATTTTAAATTCTTTACTGGATCACTGTGATATTGCTTTAAGGCGAACAGCTGCATTAGCAGACATTTGCCTACCAAAAATCTCAAGGGATGTCAAATGAAATGTTAGCGAAAGTCTGTTGATGTTACTTTTGGTATGATTACTACTGAAATTACTTCTGTTTTAAAACATTTGAAGGTGTAGAATAGTTTTTCTCATAATTTGTTCCTTTAAATTAAACGTCATTGAAGATCACCCATTTTTAGCTGAATTTGCATTTAGAGATTGAGTTGGCCAGATAATTGTTTTTACTTCTATTTTATTCCTTTCAATGACAATAAAGACGTCGGTGCCTATAAATTTAATGTACGGTTCATTTATACAATTTAAATATTGCCTTCTATTGAAAATAATAAAAGTGAGGTGACATAACTTCTAACAAACGTAAATAAGGAGGAGGAGGAGTGTAAAAGATTTTATAGAGCGGTACTTTAATAATTCAACCATTGAATGGAACTCTTTTAGGTTGTTTCATTCAATTTAAATTCCTCAAAGGTACCAGTTATTATTATCAGCAATGCAGTTGAAAACTAAAAATACTAACTATTACACAGGCGAGAGGTTACATCAAAGATACTTTCACGTCGCAGTAAGTTTATCGTTTTAATTGTTTATAAAGTAAGTTCTCATCGTAGTACATTACACCTTTCATAAGATTAACTAGTGTACTTTATTACTTGAAAATAATAGAAAGTGTTTTCATTTTTATTGCAACGACATACCTTCTCTGGTTTAAAAAAAAACTTTTTTTCCGACTGTCATACAGTTTGGATGAATTAATTTCTTTTATTGTACACCACAATGATTATACATATTAATGAAAGTACTATCTTCGTATAGAGACGAAAGTCACGAATGCGCACAAAGCCGACGTTGAGTGAATCGTTGCATGTAAACTTTGTCTTTTGCCCTTTTTTAATGTGTCAAAAGATTGTGCTTGATATGATATGAAAGATAAGTATGTAGTTTAATAACTTAAACTATAACAAATTAAAAAAAAAAAACAAATTAGGTAGAGCCCATTAAATGTAGCAATATTTTAAATAAAACCGGAAAATAGTTATGTTGTATGTGTTAGTAATTCAATACGTTACCTACTACGTATAGTTGCTCTTAGCTCCTAAAGTGATATTAGCCATCAGTTATTTTATAAGAAAATTTTGTGGCTCCTTTCAAGCAATTTGTCTTAATTTACAACAACTATTGCTGTTAGATGAACTTTGTGTCTTTATTAGTGTTGTAAATTCTTCACGAAGCGTGAGTCCAATAAATTCACACCTCTTTTCCAATTTTGTGTTTTGTGTCTTCGAAATGCCGTTAACAAAATGTGATGCCTTTTGATCTAAGAAAAACTTAAAACATAATTTTTTTTTGTAACTTGAAACCTTATTATAAATCCAGGTATTAGCACTGTTCATTACTTCTTAAAGTACTATCTTTGTGAAATTTTCGACAAGCTATTTCTGCGAAGCTAAACCTACTACCATTCGCTTTGATTCCAAATCAGTTCATTTATTCGACACAATATTTTTTACAATTACAAAAAAAAACATCTGTAAAAAAATGGAAGATTAAAGATACGTACATATAAGTTAATTTATCGACTCTACTGTGGGAGTAAGTTATTGTGCACTCATGTTTTAGGCACCGTCATAATAAATTCTGTAACTTGATAAAACTTTGATAAGAGTCTAGCAACAAATTTGGGTCACTTCCAACTGATAAGCAGGTGCATTTTGTGGGTGGATTTACTACACCATTTCGCTTATCACAAACATAACTATTAGAACAAGTACACATAAGAGTATTCATATTTTTTGATACTTGAAACAATTTAGCCGAGAATAAACAAATAAAAAGCCATTTTTACTCCAATGGTATTCCCTGCAGATGGAATCTCGTTAACTGAAACGGGTAAAGTGTACTAAAAAAAATTACGCTCTTAAAATACTGTACGTGATTTACTTGAAAACAAGTGGAGGACTTAATTGGTCTACCGGTCGATGCTATAACTTTGGCTTCACTTTGTTATGATTTTTCAAAAGAAGTAGCTCTATGAAATGTGAGCAACCCAATCGAAGGCTTTTCAATGCGGATTTACGCTGCTCGAAACATGTTAATTGCTGGTAGTTGTTGTGCACGATGCATGGTAAACCGTTTGTGTTCTACACTATCATGTTTTGCGGGCTTAATAAATGTTAGCTTTATGTTTGTAGAAAAACGTAAAACTTTGTTGCTTGTCTTTGGTGTAAAACGAACTACGTAAATTAAGAGAAACTAGTTTTTTTTTTTTAGACAAACGCGATCGCTCAATTTATTTATTTTAGTGTTTACTTTATACGCTTTTATATGAAGATACGAATCCATTCATATGCATACATAATTTGTGTTATTTGTACAAGATAATAACCCTAAGGAATAGGTACCTATGTTCATCAAATTTATATGACCAATTGAAGTAGAGTCGTTGTTAAGTGAAGGTAGTTATTGTAATTAAACAAACTGCAATATCCATGGATTTAGGGTATTAATGCAGAGTTTATGTTTGCCATGCTTGTTGAGCTAGGCTCAGACAGCATTTCATGATCGGGAATACAAATGACAATATATACTAAAGCAAGCACACCTTGCAAAAAAGGAAGATATTAGTCAAAACAACATAACGGAGATTATTGAACGGTAAAAAAGACTGTTGATGCAGTTGTATTAGCTCTTTCCTTTATTTAACTTGCTCAGAAATATCGTATGTATATATATAGTACCTATGTATGTGTGCACATTCCTGATGCAAAACTAATTGCCTAGTAGCCAATTTTCCACAATATGCACATATGAAAAGCTGCTGTCCCGATAAGAAAATCCTAATACATACATAGAATTCGTCTACTAATTTCCCCAAGCCCCACATTTACAACTAGTAAAAGTTCATTTGAAAAAAAAAACTGTTTAAACAATTTAGTTTTATTTAACGGCTTTCCAATTAAATACAAATGTATTTATGACCATTCAAACAAATTGTATATTCCAAGCAATTTATTTACATAGCCAACAATAAAAACAAAAACCGTAGACGTAGTGGGTGTCTTTTCTTTTGCACAATACATCGATCGCTTCCATAAAAAATTCAATCCCCCTACCCATGACGGACACCTACAGTGACATATTCATTGATTTTCATGTAGTCATTTGCCATAACCAAGCAACCTACTAATCAAAAACACTCGCGTAGTAGCCATCTTACACGTGAATGCATTCCACACTGTAGAAGTATTCAATGTCTTCGTTGAATATTCGCGAGTTCATTGTTGATTGCATAATATGAAAACTAGTTTCTTTATTTCTTGTTCGCTCTTTCCTTTGTAAAAATAACCCAAACAATAAAAAGAAAGGCTTTCTTGTGGAATTACACGATATGACTGTCAGTGGTATTCTCAAGTTCTGCATCCAAACCATTGAAAACCTCAATGGAACGGTTACACGAAAGTGGACTGTAGGTAAATACACATGTACGTACATATGTATGTATATAGATAGGTAGAATTTTTTTTTTTATATATTTGCAAGTGTCAAAATCAGAAAACCAGTTATAATGAAGTCATGCGAACCAAATGAAAACAGTAAAATGATAACACGACTCAAATTGTTGAGAATTTTTAGATTCTTTTCTCACTCTCAATCTGAGCTCTAGATTTAAATTGGTAATACATACTTTGGAAAGTTGCTCGTTGCAGTAGTGACATACATACATACATACACACTTCCATCGGAACAATGTGGAGAGCCGACATAATGACAGAAGTAAATCAAAATATGGCAAATGGCATCATCGTCGATCAATTTATTGTCAATATTCTTTTCAGTCAACATTTTGCAGGATTTGACAAAGACGATACAAATTGGCAGTTGACTTTTATCTTGTACATATTTGGTTAACACAGAACATTTGTATTAAGTTGAAAACAATTGATGAATATTGCTTGAATATATTAAAAAAAAACCGACAACTCCAGTGAATAAGTCTAACTCTCCGCCCACCTATCAACATTCATCATGTTTTAAAAGTCACACGCTAAATACGCTAGGTGGCTTGGCCACCCGCCCTCATCTAACACCGATCCGTCAGTCACAACAATTTATATGTATAAATGTATGTATGTACATGTTCTGGCCGCAAAGCATCTCTGGAATGAGATAATAATATGCGCAGTTTCTCGTGCACTGTAAGTCGATGAAACATGATAGCAGTCATTCCCGAGATTTAAAAGAAGTCTTACTCCCAAGATTGCTGGGTGTGTAATGGTTCATATTGTAACATTTTTTTGTTGATCAGATGACTCATATTACGGTCCATTCAGAATATAACTACTTAAAATGCAACGATTGTGAGGGTGAGGTTTATGGAATTACGAGTTTGAAAGATTAAACTGTCAGACTTCTTAAAATCCGACTTCACAAGCAGATCTTGGGTGTACATATATTAATTTTTGATTGATAAGGTGCTGGATTTTCATTTATAACGTTATCAAAAGAATGCATCAAAACAGAGGCGAGTCAGCACATGAGGAAATGCAATTATCGAATTTTAATTAAAAAGTCACGGAGGTGATCATAGAAATGCCAATGCACAAATTACGTGTAGAGACGTACAATGGCATAAATGATTTATCTTTGGTGAGAGATTAACAATTATAAACTGCAGTATTTAATTCATACGACACTATCTGACTACTCCGGCTTCGCTCTTTTGAAAGTATGAAGTACTGGCTGTGGTCTCCACTGATGGAAAATTGATGGCGTGATCAGATGAATTGTTTTGAGAACTGCTCAATTTCAGAATAATGCAGAAAGATTACAGCTTAAATGAATTGGAGAAAAATTTACTAAAAACAACTTAATTTATTTTTAAAATCGATGAGCCATTATTGCGTTAAGGCTCCCTTTCTATCATTTATACTTCGAATTTCAGTAAATCCTTTCTTTCAACGACTTTTGTAGGTTTTTGGGACAAATGATGAAGGAAGGTAAAAATTAAATTAAATTAAACGTCGAGTTTAACTCCACTTTTAGTTTAAACGAGCACTGTGAAACCGAAAAAAACTTAAACGGAAGTTAAAACCAAAACGAGAGTTTAAACTCTGACTTTGAAACTGAGCATTAGTGTTTTTGATTTTATAGTAAAGTAAGATTTACATATGTATTAGGATTAGAACGGTGAACACGTCAGCATCATAAGCAGCGACTAAGGTGTTGTTTGAAGGTTCACAAGACTGTTCTGAAGAAGCATTTACAGTTGTGGCGAACTAATTAAGAACAATAGTAAGTACTGGCAACACCTTCGTCCAACAATAAGACAAGTGGCAACAAAAATCAGAAAGTACCGTTATCACTTCACTCACGTCTGTTTTCATGAGAAACTGCAAATGTCAAAGTTATTACTCATTGCTTCACAGTTTAAATCGGTTTTTAATGTGGTAGTCGATAAATTCGCTTGGCGATATAATTAAGAACGTTAAGATAAATTAGTTTGTTTGTAAATTTTAGCTGTTCACAGAAAAAAATTTTTCGGTAAACATACTAATTCATTTTAAATAAAAGGTATATTATAAGTTTTTATTGCGTTTAAAGGTATTTTGGATGTGATATGGGTAAGAAAAAGAGCTGTACACCAGGCATGAGGGATGCCATAATAAGACTTCGCAATAATGAAAAATTGTCCTATGATGCTATAGCGAATAAAATGAATTGCTCAAAGACGATGATTTTTAACGCTGTAAAGTACGTTGAAAAACATCAAACCACCGAAAGCGTTCCAAGACGTAAAAGACCACGTAAAACAAATGCAACTGAAGATAGGCTGATAGTTCGTATCGCAAAAAAAAATCCGTTTCTGAGCTCTAAGGATATAAGAAAAGAAGTTTTCGGTGAAGACCCAAATGCACTTTCGGCACGCTCTATTAGAGAGCGATTGAATGAAAGTCAGCTTTTTGGGAGATCAGCAAGAAAAAAACCATTGCTTTCGCTGAAAAACCGAAAGGCTAGATTAGCTTTCGCAAAAGAACACAAGGACTGGACGATCGCTCAATGGAAAAAAATACTCTGGAGCGATGAAACTAAAATCAATAGAGTGGGTTCCGATGGTAGACAATTTGTGAGACGGCCAAAAAATGAAGCATTCAATCCAAGGTATACTACAGTCACGCTCAAACATGGAGGAGGGAGTATTATGCTATGGGGTTGTATGTCATTCAAAGGAACTGGACCGTTGCACCGCATAGAAGGCATAATGAATGCTCAAAGATACATAGACATTCTTGAAGATGTAATGCTGCCCTATGCGGAGGAAGAATTGCCTGTAACGTGGAAATTTATGCAGGACAACGCCCCAAACATACTGCGAGGTCAACAAAAGCATGGTTTGAGAATAATTCTGTGGATGTTATCGATTGGCCGTCATGCAGTCCAGACCTCAACCCTATAGAGAACCTCTGGTATGAACTCAAAAGAGAAGTTAATAAGCAAAAAATTGGAAATTTGACTGAGTTATCTGAAGTCGCAAAGACAGCTTGGAAAAAGATAACACCAAAAAAATGTCAGGATCTCATTATGTCAATGCCAAAACGATGTAGGGCTGTCATTGCAAATAAGGGATTCCCGACAAAATATTAAAGAAAAAACGTTTATTTAAATGAATATTGATATATTTTCTCACTGTTCTTAATTAGATCGCCACCTATTTTTTTTCACAAAAGTATTTTAAATGAAATATTATGTTTATGTTAATTTTTTTGATATTGAGTTGATTGTCTTATGTAACTGATATTTAGAACAAGAAAAAAAAAAGGAAGAACCCCATTCTAACCAAAATTTTAATAAAAAAAACTTAAAAACATTTTTCCGGTGTATCGTTCTTAATTAGTTCGCCACAACTGTACATGAAGGGGGACTGAACTTTTTAGTAATATTATCGAAATGAATAGAAAAGGAAATAGACAAGAATCCTAAAAAATCTCAGGCTCAGTCATGTTATGGGAAAACAATACTCTTATAATTGCTATCAAAATGTCGCATATAGAAAACTAAAACGTTATAGGGTTATGAATCGTTTAAAAAGTGGAGGAATAACCACAAGTTAAGTATAATATTGTGTTTAGTCGTTAGCGAAATACTATTAAAAAAATCACAGGTTTTTTGACGGTTTCATCTCTCGCGTCCGAGAGTATAACTACCATAAAAAAACTTGTCAAACAAAAAATGCCCTTCGTACATGACATTACCACGGCTTTAGCATGTGCTCTATCACGAAACAGATCTGGCTCAAGCTGGATCACAAGCGATAAGCAATAGAGCAATAAGACTAAAGAGATCCTTGATCAGCACAATAGTAGGTGTCATTACGGGATACTGTCTGATTGGAAGACATCCCCTCAGGCTGGGTCTCTCGGCAAACGATTTTTGCAGAAGCTGAATGGTAATGGAAGAGGAAGAGAGTATTATTCACCTTCTATTCACCTGCCAAGCTCTCTCAACTCGAAGAAAACTATATCTAGGAGAGTAATTAGTCGACAACCTTGGCAAACTAGCTAACATAAGTATTTATATTTATAATAAACTCAATGTTGGTTCAACGGGTAGATTGAGCACACTTGCCTGCCAATCGAACCTGACCTAAAATGGCGGTAAAGATAACTGATAAGAATATAATACGCCCAACACGAATGATTGTAAGAAGCTAGGTCCTGGGTCCCGTATGGACCTGTCAAGTCAATTATTTGTGTTTGTACTGTTCAAATGTTAAAGCACTGAAAAGCTGTAACAATTTAAACCCAGACTGGTACGTACGTCTTAACATTATATAACGAATATAAAAATCCCTAAATTGATGACTAGAAGAGAAAACGATGATACAGAGATATAAACTTAGTCGAAAATTTGAAAGGAAGCGGTATAGAAGATTATACATACATATGTATGTATGTAAGTATGTCGCGCTATTTGGACAGGCCAGGGACATCAAGCTTTTGGTATACGAAGTTGAAAACGGCTGGCTAAAGATAGAGCTGTGTGGAAGCCCATCCACAGGAAATATAGTTACATCTAAAAAGTGAAGGTCCATTAGTGGCTGTCGTTATCGTAAAACTTATTCAAAGGTGCCATGTCATCTTATATATTCTTGTACATACATACATATGTATAGATGTATGTACATACATATACATATGTATGTATGTATGCATATACATATTATATATAAGTATGTATTGTATGACATACCTAAATGCTAAAACAAAACTTACCTTTCCAACAGCTTTTTTGTAGCGCCTAGTTGACTCATGAATTAAATCCTTGACCAGCAAATCGCCACTTCCACATGGTACAACGATGCGTACCGAACCAAAACAAACTGTTACCTTCATATTGTAGATAATTTATTCACCAATAAACAAAACAAATTAATTTTACACTATTGATCACTTTAATTTTTTTTTTCTTATAATTTTCTAGATCAATTCACATAGAGTGCATTTGCAACATGTTGATAAAAAGATTCGTTTACGATAAAATGCACCATAATGCTAGCAACATTGCGTGATGTGGTGATACAGGACGAAAAGGTAGCTCACAGTTATAAGGACACTTGACAGCTGCCGGTTATAGGATATTCCGAGTGGGGTGCGCGAAAGAGATGTAAAATAAAACAATGCAACGACCGAGCAGCGAATCAATTAAATTTCTTTGTTTATAGCACCTTGTGTTCCGGTTGTTATGGCAGCAAAATAGGTCTGTTTTATACCCATGTACGTGCAATTCCCATATTTTACTTTAAAGAATAGTAACCTTGTCAGGTTTTTCTTTCAATAGGCACAATAAATTGAATCAAATTAGCGGCAAAATAGAAGAATATACTATATTTTAAATATGTTTTAACACTTGCGTGTATATCGGATCACTTTGGTAAAAAAAAAAAAAATAAAAAACAAAAACCTCAGCAAAATGAATCACGCTAACAATAAAATTCTTTATCTTGCTTATTTTAACGCTGCTTTGGGTGCTGGTGCTGGACCTGGGTTGCGATCGTGTTGTTGGAAAAATTCCTCAGGTGGTGAGTGATCGTGATTTTAACTATGTACTTTTTTTTAATGCACTTTTTGCTACACTATGGAAACATCTTAGAAAAAAAATTTTAGACACTTATTTCGATTAACATATTCGTAGGGTATTTCGTTAAATAACATGGATAAATTTATTAGTTAAACAAGAGTTTAAAATGGGTAAAGTACACGCAATAGAGCGTTTACACACGCGTTCACGTCAACAACTCGTTTACTTTTGAAATTTCATATAAAACAACTTGCACACACAACTACTACTACTTTTCGATAGAGGGGAACTTGATTGACGGAGGAGAAGCTGTTTGAAATGACGTTAATTTAACGATTGTTATTCGTTAAGTTCAATTTTATGCAGTGGGTTCCTGCTGTGTTCAGTAGTAGCAATATTTTTGTATTAATTTTATTTTACTTTTACTTAGAACGACATATATGCAGAGGAATACTATATATACAATGTACAGAAGTCATACAGTAAAAAAATGACATTCGATTCTTTAAATGCTTTCGAATAGTTTTAAAAAGAAAGTATATAAAAAATCAGAAAGACCTAAACCAATCAAAAATTGTTGGGTGGAAATAAGAAGCATAGTCGAGAAAGGAAACAAAAAACTTCCTTTAAGAATAATTGAAGAAAAATAGTTTGAAATATATCTTACTGATCAAATGTATTTAGTAGGTGTCAAAAATATATTGTTTTAATATATGGATTGATAAATTTTATATTGTTTTAATATATGGATTAATGAATTTTTTAGTATATCCATTATTGCCAGTTTTATTTAATAAACTAGCTTGTCCGGCAGACGTTGTTACGCTTACGATTATATACATATGTATATTAAGACAAGCGATCCAGTGAGTTCGAATTTTGGATTTGATTTTTGAAAGACCTGATTGCCCTCAAACGTAAATATAGTATTATACATACATATGTGATTGGGCTGAAACACTGTATCTTCCAAAATCTCAGGATGTTGCCTAGTTGTTCCAACCACAAAATAACCAGCAAAATTGAATACTGCGTTTGACTACTGGAGATGATTCAGTCGGTGAAATTACATAAAATGAGTACAACTACTCATTATTGACTGAATAGGTATGAAAGTCGAGAGATTATGAACAACCAAGGATGGAATATTATCGATGGCTTTTTATATACTCGCGATAGATGACTTACTGCGAATGGCTGGTTGTAACTTTCACTGCTCGACTAAGTGTAAGGATGCGTTTATTTTAGACCTGTGTAAAGCGATAAACACGATGGTACTGAAATGTACGCTATTTTCGAAGTGCTGAGAAAGAAGACCGTGCCCATATGCTTTTGTCATTGGACGCATCGGCGCCCTATCTTTTATCAAATGTCCAACTTAATCGCACCCTAAGAGTGCAAGTACAGAGCTCTACCACTAAGTCTTCAATAGAGATTTCTTCGAGAATCTGAGCAAGCCGTTATCTAAAGCTCAAGTTGTTGTGGCTAGTCTAGGATAACACTTATAGTGGTATCCCAATAGGTGGTACTCCCTTAGTTCATATCAAAATTGAATGATCATGAGAAAAGCATAGACTTTATTTTAGGTGCTAATGATTTTTTTCTGACGAATTGTGTCACAGGCATCTAATATCTGGTCCCGTTGTGGTTACCTTGACTCAAGTGGTTAGTGCGAGGGTTTCTAGGTTCAATCCCCAGACAACACCTAAAAATTTCGTTTACACCCACATTCGCGAGTGTCTGACAAACAGCCGAGAATGTAAATGTCATAAAAAGTTTCTCAAACTGCCCTTCGGAAACGACATTAAACAGTAGGTCCCTTCTATTCATGTAAAGAATATAATACGCACGACATGAAAGGTTGTAAACTAGGCCCTGGGTTCCATAGTCCTGTCGCGCCAAATTCTACTGGCGGTTGACTCTGTTATTAGAGCCATCACTGTTTTATAAACTGCAGATGGTAGGTTTTGACTAGGCCACCATAGCAATCGCTGCGAGAATGACTTTTTTTGGTTGCTTTAGTAAACATTTGCAGGCGACTAACTAACTTTTTCTTCATGTACTCCTTTTCTTTGAAAATAATAGATACCATTTTTCTTACACTTCTCTACTACTCTGCACCACGACAGCATTGTTCAGAAGTTCAAAAACAATTGATAAGTCGTGTCACAGACAAAGGGAAAGAAATAAACTATTCCGGAAACAAACATTTTTGTAGGTACATGTATGTATGTACAAAAAAATAAAGTGCACGACTGGGTCGTACGTACTTGTACCTTAATGCTATAAGTTTATAATCGTAAAGGCACTGAAATTCAAGTTTTTTTTGTAAAAAAGCCATCGTAAAGTGGGCGTGGGCCATATATGATGTTAAGGTGAATTATAGATATTTTCAAAGCCTATGAATTATGTTTTAACAATTTTTTTCGATTTCTAGTAAAATTTTTGAAAAAGTAAAATTTATTTAAAAGTAGGCGTAGCACTTCCAAAACTTGGTATATAATTTTTCTGCATTTATCACACCTCAGATATTGATGTTAAGCCTAATCGCTGAAGAAATAGACGAGAAACAGCCAATTTGTAAAATTACCGTTATACGCATTTTTCGCGCAAAACGTTGTATGTATCTAATAATAGCATATGCCCAAACTAACTCACATATGAAATTTTATCAAAATCGTTAAAGCCGTTTTCGAGAAAATCCATTTTTAGTGAAATCGGCCTTAAGTAGAGTACCCTGAATTTTGAGGTTAGAATAAAAATTCCAATTTAGCCTCTAGAGATCATCCCACAGACTCAAGAACTCGAGATTAAAATCTCGAAATTTTTCATGAAACCAATACTTGCCTTATACGTACATATATGTACATATGTACAAATAAAAATACACGACATCTAGGATTCAGATTTTTCAAAGTTTATCTTCACTTTATGTTTTGGTTTGCTGTATGTGTATTAGTTTACTAACCTGTAGATTTCTCAATAAAACACGCCTTTATGTCAACAAAACGCAATGGTATACCTGTCAAATGGTAAACTATCAAATTATGCAGAGGGTTTAGCGCATAACCACACGGGGTGGAGGTCCAACTGTACCCTCGGGTGTTTGTCAAACGATCCCGTTCAGTAGTCCGACGTAATAACCACTAAACCCTGGCGCCCACAATCTTGGATAATTTGGAAAGGATCAGAAGTTTTAAATGATTGATGCTAACATGACAATTTAAAAATTGCTCTAACGGTTATACGAGCAGAGTACGATGATATTTGAGTATAGTTGTGTGGTCAATCCCACTACATATCAAATTGATCAAACATAAAATATTCCATGATAAGAAATAATATTATTTTTTATTAGACTCTGTGAAACACAAAATTCACGATTTTTTTTTATTTTATTCTTAAATATGCTTCTAAACAACAAACGCCTTTTGCTTCAGCACTCCACAACAGGGTACTCCAAGTCTATTGACATAAATACCCAATTCCTAAACGATAAATCTAAAAAATAAGCAAACATATACATAATGAACCATACATTATCCATTTAAACAATTTGTCGTTTTATCGACTTGTATAAAATGTATATATCAAGGTTACATTACTTAATTAAAATGGTACTTATGTTCCTTTGCATAGAATTATTTTATGGAGATCGCCTTGACGGAAAAATTAATTCAATACTAGGCTGCCTATAATCCACAATATCAAGAATGGAAGTAACATGTGTAGTTACCTTAAGATTTGTTTGTTTTATTTGCTGTCATGTATTGCAGTTTATGTTTTCGAAAAATCGATTTACATCTACACGTATTACATTATACAAATGTCTTTTATCCCAAATAACTTACTTCAAAATTTTCTCATTAACATTTTCCTTATTAATTTATGATTGATAATTTATTAATACAACTCCATCCCTTCTCAAATTCCATAAATTGCCAAGGAATAAGAAGACATACTGCAACAGTAATGCCAGTCCCTATTATTTTGAGCTCCTATAAAAAGTGTTCACAGAATGTGGACATTTTCTGCAGATGAATAAACTTGAGGGAAATTGTGGAGACCAGGTAGGGTATATTCATGTTGTTAAGCATATATCGGAACGCGATAAGTCTTTGTGATTAATAGAGGAAAATACGGCATGATAACAGTTCGATTCTCTTTGAAAGCGAAAAGTTTCAAATTTGACTTGGTATTTGTTTGATACCTTAGATATTGGATGACAGATGTAAATGCAGCAGCGATTTATATATTTATTTGAAGGTAATCATGGCGATAGAAAGAAATGAAACATGTTCTCCTTGCGAAAATAATAAATTTAAAGAACATGTCTATTTGCATTTATCGTTCTATAGGTAGATACTTGTTGAAATGATATCAGCACATTAGAAACGAAGGGCATGTACATTTTGTCACATTTATTATGTTATGTTCATAACCAACAACCAAATACTTAATTATCATATGACATGGCAAAAATCAAAGCACTGTACCTCATTGGCTAATGTTAAAGGAGAGTTACAAATAGAAATAAACGAAGCAACTCGTTCCATTTTGTTAGAAACTAGAGCTAATGCTAAGACTTTGGAAACATCCAAAGAATATGTGAAGTAGTTCACCCAGTTTTATAGAACTCTACGCGAAAATTTCTTTGTATTGCAATTCAGGGCTAACCAAGGATAACATTCAGTCATAATTTTAAACGTATTCTTCAAACAATAATTTCCCTGTTAAAGTGAAATTCCATCCCAATGTTTGAACACTTTCTTGTAAAAATCCCATTTTTGGTGTCAAATTCATGTCACTTTACTGTCAGTGCCCCTCCTTTAAAGCTGGCATCACTTATTTTGCATGTAAAAGGTATACAACATACTTTCTAGTTATTAAATTCTATGTATTTTGTACGTCAAATGGGAAAAAATATTTAACGTCGGTGTGTCCAAAAAAGCGAATTTCTCCGCCGCTATTGTTAATTAAAATGCAATAAAAACTAAAAACTTACCCGCAAGTAGAACACTTATCGGAAATTCGGTCTAACCGACGTTCCTTTTTGCATTGCTTTGCGAAAAGAACGCCCTACTCGGTAAACAAAAATCGAGTGAGATTTGTTTCGTTTTTTTTTCCTCTTCGTCTTCGTCTTACTGCTTTTCACTCGGGTAATCGAATCGAACGAAAAAAAGAAATCAAGCTATCGACCTTTTCACAAAAAAGGTAATTCTCTCGAGAAAAAAGTTTTTTTTTTAGAAATTTATGTAGAAAAAGAAAAAAAAAACGTAGTAAGAGCATGCTTATTAAAATTGTGTTTTCTCACTACTGGAATTGAGGTGCCATTACAGAGCGAGAGAGAGTGAGCGAGTAAGGGGGGTACTCCAACCGTGCATCCTGCATGCGTGGATGATGTGCACACCAATCAACGGACCAACAACCATATGATGCTTTGGACTAACAACGAAGGTCAGCAGAAAAATCCATCGTCAGTGAACTTGGAATACAATCTGAGCAGTTCCAAAGATCCACGGTGTCAATCACCGAGCAGCTATTCGCAGCATTCGCACAAGAGTGAGGACACATCGTCGCTGCTGCATGCACACAAACAAAAAACTACGCGTCGAGTAACAACGGTTACTAAAGTCATACACGAAGTGAATCACATTCGTCCAGAAGCGATCGTTGCCGCTGACTACATAAAGATGCCATTGGAGGACAATCGCGAAACGAGAGGAGTATCCATTGACTACGTGACAATGCCGATGGGCGTTCATTCCAGATCTCAATACATTAATTATAATCAGATTGAACAGCACACTGGTACTCCGATCTACATGCAGGAGAACAAGCAGTTTCAGACCCACTACCAGGAATATGACAATTTTCCACCGGGAGGTCATTATCCGGCCTCGTCGACGTTCAATGTTATGCAGGCGGTCGGCAACACCGGATCGTATTTGTCCGAATACAGTTCAAACGAGAGAATAGGCACACCACAGACTCCGAACGAGCACAGCAGTTCTACCTCCCCATTGCCTCTAAATACGGCTGCTGGAATGTCGCCCAGCTTGGCCCAATCGTACTTACAGACGTCGCAGTTCGACGAATTAGCCGATTACCACACATCTCCTCTGTCTGTGAGCAAGGCCGATAACCATTACGCTGAGGAGTCTGCCCTCCTGTACGGCTATATATCGACGTCTAACTTTGGCATACCGGGAAACAGTATTGAATCGAACGCCAACCCTGCATATCCGACGAGAGCGCTCCTGTTCGGTGATAATTTAACTAGTTCCTCTTCGACTGCAGTGCATCCCCGGCAGAGGTTCGGCACCGAGCAGGAACTGCTTAAGCACATGTCGCAGCTATCGACCAATGATGCGACCACTTCTCCGCGTGGCGCCGATGATCGTTTCGTTGAGAACAACGGCGAACATTGTCAGGCGATTAGATGGCGCGATCCAAACCTCTCGGAGGTTATAAGTTTCCTGGACAATCCGAACAGTTCGGTAAAGGCAAATGCAGCTGCATATTTGCAGCATCTCTGCTACATGGACGATCCGAACAAGCAGAAGACGCGAACCCTCGGTGGAATACCCGCACTGGTGCGGCTTCTGGATCACGAGAACCTGGATGTACACAAGAACGCGTGCGGCGCTCTGCGTAACTTGTCGTACGGGCGTCAAAATGATGAAAACAAACGTGCAATAAAAAATGCCGGAGGAATTTCAGCTCTCATCAACCTTCTGTGTCGTACGATGGAGTCCGAAATAAAAGAACTGATCACTGGGGTTATCTGGAACCTGTCTTCGTGCGAAGACCTAAAGCGATCCATTATCGACGATGGATTGAACGTTATCGTATCCTGTATCATTATGCCACATTCTGGTTGTGATCCCGCTTGTACAGGTGAGATGTTCACTTCGACGGTTTTCCGTAACGCATCCGGAGCTCTTCGCAATGTGAGCTCGGCTGGGGAGTACGCCCGAACTAAACTACGCGAGTGCAAGAACCTCGTCGAGTGTTTGCTGTTCGTCGTCAAGACATCGATTGAGAAGAACAACATTGGCAACAAAATTGTCGAGAATTGTGTGTGCATTCTACGAAATCTATCGTACAGGTGCCAGGAAGTGGAGGACTCAAACTACGACAAACACCCCACGCTAATGAACAAGACAGCATCGTCGATCGAAGTAAAGGCGGAGAACTTTGGGTGCTTTGGTGCCAGCAAGAAAAAGCGAGATTACGAATACAGTGAACCCAACGATAGTTTGAAGTCGGCCGAGAACGGCGCCTCATCTTTGCAAACACTACCACGCAGCACCCACAGAAAGGGGTATGAACAGCTTTGGCAACCAGACGTAGTACAGTACTACCTCGCTTTGCTGCAGAGTTGCTCCAATCCAGAGACCCTAGAGGCGGCAGCTGGTGCAATTCAAAATTTGGCAGCCTGCTACTGGCAACCAAGCATAGATATCCGTGCCGCAGTCAGAAAAGAGAAAGGGCTTCCGATACTCGTTGAGTTGCTTCGCATGGAAGTCGACCGAGTTGTGTGTGCAGTTGCCACCGCCTTAAGAAATCTCGCTCTAGATCAACGAAACAAAGAGCTCATCGGCAAGTACGCCATGCGAGATTTGGTACAGAAGTTACCATCGGGCAATGCTCAACACGATCAGGGAACTTCTGACGACACTATTACTGCAGTGCTAGCCACTATAAACGAGGTGATCAAGCGCAATGCAGAATTTGCAAGATCTCTACTCGATGCTAACGGTGTCGACCGTTTAATGAACATCGTACGACAACGCCAGAAGTACACTTCCTGTGTATTGAAGTTTGCCTCACAAGTTCTCTACACCATGTGGCAGCACAATGAATTGCGTGAAGTCTACAAGAAACAGGGCTGGAAGGAGCAAGACTTTGTCACGAAAACTGTGGCAGCTCGTAATGCCGCCCCGAATTCCCCCAACAATGCAAACAACACTTTGAACAGACCAATGGCGTCACAGAGTCAAACGCGATATGAAGATCGCACCATCGGACGCAACGCTCATCACAATTCGATGACCAGTCGCAACATGGAGAACATCATCTGCGAAAACGGGGAAGCGACTAACTTCAATTCCACCACCATGTATCGAAAGAAAAACGATCAGTTCTACGAACACACCGATGGTATTCCAACCAGGCTGTCACATTCTGACTCCGTGGAGAATAATCTCCAGGAGCCCGCTTAAGATTAGGAAAAGATTAAGAATAATGCGTGCGCGTCATCTGTACTTTGTTTTGTTTTTTCTCTCGACAATGTTTTATATAACTAAAATCTATAGAACGTATTCAATTTATAATTTTTTGTATCTTTTAAATATATTTATCAGTAAATTAGTTCTTGTCAACAAAAAGAAGAATTTTTTTTTCATTTTGTTTTGTTTCTTAAAGGACACACCATACACATTAAGGATATACATTTGCTTAAACGATTTAATTGTTATAAACAGTCAATTGTGAAATATTCAAAATAAATAAATAAAAAAAGGAAATATGTTTATCAACATTTTTGTGGAATTTTCAGCATGAAGTTCTTGATTGCATTTTGTTGATCACACATCGATAGAGTTTTGAATGTTTCTGGGTGTGGCTGCAGTTGTTCGCATGTCTTGTTGCAATTTTATTCAGGATAGCGTTGAATATTCAAACGATGTTGCGTGTTTTTGGTAAAGTTTAGCTTTTAGAACGTTTACAAGACTAACAGCATAACAATACGAATTGAGTCGAAAGTAAACACCCTCGATGAATTTCCAGAGTCGTGTGATATGAAACGTTCAGTATTCTAGAATTGGTTTTTGAGCGATTGGGCTTTAAAAATCAATCATTTGCCTTTTCTTAAAAAAAAAATCGTTATAAATCACTAAATGGATTTTGAAATATTTTTTTTTGGTAGGTACTGTTTATGTATTGCATTGAATTTGACGAAGAGAAAGAATTTAATTTTTAATTCCGCATTGTAACCTTTACTCATGTAATGAAATATGGACTGGAGGGGAATCATACAAAAAAATAAGTAAGATTAGACAGTAAAAAAAGCGAAATTCCCTCAGTTGAGTAGAAAAGTAGGCTCAATCCTCGTTTTGGACCCACATACTATAAGTGAAATAAAAGGAACTCATTTAGTTTGGTATAACAACAATCACGCTTCTTTATTACTACTCTTCTTGTTTTTCTTTTTGATAAATTCACTCTTATCCAAATTATTTTGGAAGAAAGAAGTTTCCTTTCTGGCCTGCGATACTTCAGTCATCAAACGCTGTTTATGTACTGCTTGCTCGTAGTTCATGCGTTCTGTAAGGTGGACCCATTTGAATCTAGGCAAATACTTCATGCTCCACAAAGAATCATAGAACTGGGATTTCTTTCTCGTGGAGATTTGCTTATTATTTAGGAATTCAACAATTTGTTTTGCCGTTCGTTTGCTTTCAAACTCCACCCAACCTTCTGTGAAGTGTCGTGATAGACGTTTTCGTTTCTTCTTCTTGTCACTAGCTGAAAAATAGTCCTTTATAGAATATTTGCTCCAAAACTTATTTTCTTTTGAATTACCTGGCATTTTTTCCGGCTGCAGAAAAACTCGTCCAATTTTACCATAACCACCAAGAATTTCCCGGATTCGGGTTACGTTCATATGTTTTGGAATGTTTGATACATAGATAATACCCTTCTTACGTTTCTTTTTTTGTGTCGTGGGTAGATTCATCTCTTCATCGTCATTGTTTTCATCGTAGTTGCTCGGTTCAACGTTGTCTGAGTCTTCATCCTCGATGTCGGGGTTTGCTGTACTTTCAACACTTTCTTTGTCATTTTCATGTTCTTTTGCATTAAAATGTGATGAATTTATTTTTGGCGAACCTTTCAATTTTCTTTTCATTTTAAATTAGTAAGTAGTTTGTGTTTATATTAGTTTTTAAGCAAAAGCAACTAGCAGGAGGATTTCCAAAACAAGAAGTATAGTCTTTTAACAGATGTAATCCCACGTGTGGAAGAGCGAGATGGTTGCTATGAGTATTCTGTTTGCACTGTTCAAGTACAGTACAAACAAATTTTTTGTTAAATGGTTTTCCAAAATATTGTACACACATATAACACAAAAATATTGATTCGCTTAACGATCTTTTTCCTTTTTTTCGCTTAAAAGTGATTTTGCTTAATGAATCGTGGGTGGGATTTTGGCTGGACTTTAATTGTTAGGACATAGTGCGGACAGTTGAAAAATAAGGAGAAGGAATAATTAGAAGATACCAATGCACAATGGTTTTGAATGTTTGTGGATTATAATGTAAATAAATGGAGCTTTGAAGATTATTTCACATTTGTGTTCTGTGGTTCGGGAAGGAATCAATGGAGACATTTCACAATGAAAAGGTTTTCGGGTTATTCGAATCAAGTGAAATATTTTGATAATGGCAAAGAGTTTAGATTCAGCTCAAGCAGCAGAAAACCGACTTTTTACTATCCTATCGTAATGCAATTAGCTTAACATAGATACGTTGCCGCTCCAGTTATACAGTCGAAGAGCAAGGACGTGAATTCGAATATGAGAAGGTGAATCTTCGTCAGTGAAGGTTTGTATTGGATTTGGAGTAGCAGACAACGGAGACAAAACCATGCGCCAACATTTAAATGTGGAATTGTAAACAGCCAAAAACAACTTTAATTTAATGATGCACAAGACAGTTTCTAGATTCATCTACGCATTATAGTCTGTCAAATACAAACAAGTCCACGATTACCAGGATGACACCATTACATCACCAGCGTATCAGCGTGCCTGTCATTCAGGGATTATCCTAATTTAAGATATTTCATAGGCTTGTTTGGTTTATAGATGTTTGTCAGTGCAATAGGGTGGTAGTTGGAAGGAGAAGAAGATTTATTTTAAGGACACCCTAGGTAAGGTTACGTTGGGTATGATAATATATAAATATATGTACATATATATAAAATAATTACAGGCACTAAAGTGGGCCCATTATTATTCCTAGGGAACCTCTACGGTAAAAAAATTTAAACCATTTCACCCATGCATTTAATATACATACTTACAGAGTTGGAATAAATCATTAAACTGATTCGAAGACCATACGCCATCTTCGTTAATAAAGAAATATTTTCCAGATGCAGTACAAGTGTAAACATTTTTTTAATCCGTTCACTGCCACGCCCATAACTTCACTAAATTATAAATTATATATATACAAAAGTTTTGGCCACGCCCAAAGAGTTTAGGAGCGTTTTCATCAAAAGACCAACTTTGGTGGAATTTTACATGTAACATCTTCAAACGTTGGTCGTTATGGCCATATTCTAGGGTAGGGTATCATACGATCCGTTCCAGATGGTTTGTAGCTTTTCTGTATGTTTATGCATCCAATTGTGTCACTTTGTGGATAGCCTGCTCGTTTTTTGACCATTACGTCGGTTGTCCTTTCGTTGTCCTCTACATCGGTTCTGCGCATATGATACCCCAAGCATTGGAATTCCTTACTATTTAAAATTTTGTGATGTATGACACTAGCGCCCTTAGGGCAGCCTGGCTATCAATGTAAATGGCGATATTCCTGTCGGATATTGATCGCATTTCAAGGAATTCCCTAACTTTGGGCACAGCTAAAAACTTCGCTTTGAACACACTGCATGTGTCCGGAAGTCTCAGACGGTCTCGTAATACATATAGACATGACCGTGAAGCCAAGTGTGTCACCAGTATCTATTAGAGCCAAGTTAAACAAAAATATCTATAAGCACAAAAGCCTTCTTTAAGATATCCTACGGTCGCTGTCCTTCACCAATGTTGCAATAATAAGTGAAAGATTGCTATTTAGAACCTGGATTTTAGTACCTCAGCTTGGGAAGATTTTCTAACCTCATCTTGTTAAAGCTTAGGGGCACAACCAAAGATGAAAACATTTTTTTATCAAAGCCGCTCATATTTAATATTTATTTTTTCTACTTTGCTATGTATCGTCAAGCAATCTGTACAACAGAGGCGGCAGAACAATGTTGGATGTAGTATCTATTCTGTTCTTCTCCATTATCTCCATTAACTTAAGTTGTGCTCTTTCCCGTGTGCTTTACTCCTATTGTGCTATTTACATTTAACTACCATATCCAGATTCTTGTTCGGCAAACTTCTTTTAGGGTTGGGTACGAAATCTCCAAAATTAAAATCCCCAAACTGAAATCCCCAAGTCAATATCCCCAAACCCAAAATCCCCAAATCCAAAATCCCGAATCACAAATCGTTGACTTTGTTGCGGGTTGGCTACGTAATCCCCAGTTGCAAGATCCCTAAATTAGAATCGAAATCCCCAAACACAAATCGTTGCCAATAAATCCTTCATAGAACGTCCAAGATTACTTCACCGCTCGCTCCGCTTCGCTGCTCCTTAAAGATCGTGGGGATAACATGGGTATTTTGCGCTTGGGGATTTTGTACTTGGGGATAGTCAATTCGGGTATTTTTCAAAAGGTGGTGATTTTGGGATTTGGGGATTTTGCACTTGTGTATTATGTAGTAGGTATCCCCTTCTTTTACAATTGAAAATTTACACTAGATGTACTCTAATACAATAATTATATACTTTTTTAGTATTTAACTGTTTTAATAATATTTTATGGACCTTATTAACAAATACATATTTACAAAAAAGCAATATCTTACAATAAAATACTATGAACAAATTTTTACGATTAACTAAATGTACAAAGTAACAGTGGGTAAAACTCCGCATACATTATATGCCATTCTTTTAAGATACATATCACCAATGAAATTCTTTTATAATTTCAGTGACACTTTGATAAGTTCCAGTTACAATTCCCAAAACTGCCAATATTAAAATGAGTATGTTTTTGAAGTACAAAAAGAATCCAAGTGATTTTGATTGATTAGATCGTACAACAAAGTCTACAAGTACGGGAATCAATAGAGATAACGAGGTTGAGCAGAGTGCCCCGATTAGGGATATAAACAATCCCAATTGGGGGACAACTAAGGCCACAGCAACTAAAAAGGAATACAAAATGTAAGTAAAAACAAATAACAGTATTGTACAGATAAATGTTTGCCTAACAAAACAAGTTTTAAGTAATGCCTATATGAATATATCGTACAATAACTCCGAAGCCGAAGGATTGTATGTAGTCTGCAGAATATTTTAAGCCAAAAAAAACTTCGAACAAACTCTATTGTATCCATTTTGCAAATGTGATACGGGCTGCACTGCCTTAAGATAAGTTTAAAAAGCTTTTGAACATTATGCAATCCAACCATGGTCAAATATCGTCCATTCTACTATACGAAGTCCAAGATCTGTTTACATACAACAGTGGCATAGAGTAGTGATTAAATATTTGCTTACAAGCTTTGTTCAAGCACCACTTCACTGCCCTCATTGTTGCGTCCTAATATGTCTACATTAACTTTCACAAAACACTAACTAAACAAGCAAACACTTAACAATTCAGTCAACTTACATGTCAATAAAATCATAATGGTTCTAAAAACCAACTCTCCAGCGAGTGGTCGTTTACTGCAATTCATAGACTCCCTCATGCCAGGCCAGACTATCTGTATCATTATGTAAAACTGAAGCGGATATCCGAAGAATACCCCAATGGCTGCAACCACCTTTACAGCCTGTGTTCTCCTGCAAGCAAAGAAGTGTTGATGTCTCTTCACACATCGTATAACATTTTGATCACTTACCAATCAACGACGTCCAAATTGAGGGTTAAACTGCCTTCAACTACCTCACCCCACCTCAAGTATCCAACAAAGCCGGTGAAAATAAAAAGCGCTGTTATGAACACCAGAGTTACGTTCAACACACCGAAGCGACTATTGAAGTCTCCCGGCTTCCTCATGGAATTCCGTAAAGGGAGTATCAGTGCAACTCCCTCGTAGGAAAATATCGCTGTCCCAAAGAAGAGGGCCATTTTCGAACCATCTGTAACGTAATTACGTTCACTTGGCGATGGTAGTCCATTGATCATGGCAAAAGTCAAGGTTGCTGCAATGCCAATTAATAATGAAACACTCGCCAACATTGAAATCGGGGCAAGGTACTTTAGGTTCGTGATTAGCGACGGTATGAGTACGGCAATCAGCGATATTGTCATCGCTACAGTGAAATCTAAGTGTATTCCATTTTGCTGGAATACCTGCAGTAGGTTCTCGCTGATGAATACAAAATAAATGGAACAAAAACCAAATTGTGTAACACAAAGGAATGTTTCGACGACAAGTCGCATGAATTTTGATGCAAAACGGAATCTCTTTGGGCCCAATTCGAAACTTTTCTCAACTGTTTCTGGATAGTCATAGAACGTTGCACCTTTTGTGGCTTCTACGGCTTGCACTGATGCCTTTATTAGCATTTGTTCACAATGTACACATATCACAGCAATAATAGGCAAAAGGATTGCGGCTCCAATAAGACCACCGTTTTTGAATGCATCGCCCATTGCAAAGAGACCAGCTCCAACACTACCCTTAAAAAGATGAGTAGCTGTTTCAAAGTAACTATGAGAATGAGACGTGTTAGAAAATTTTCTGTTACAATAGAATTATAGTATGTATACACTTACGATGTGGTATGACGGCGATCTTCAAGGGATGCTTCAGGATCCTTTGCTTTTTCGCGCTTGCTTCTCCGACCATTCTGAGTGACGTTCTCTTCCAATGCGATAGTCATCATTATTTAATGGAAATCACAGGCAACTTAAAACATGTACACTCCACTCTTTCGGAGGAATAATGGGTGCACTTTCTGTCTGTATTTTCGTTCAGCTACGACCTACTGTAGCACTATGTTTGGAGAGAGAATAAGAATAAGGAGTGCACTTTCAGTTTGTTACTTTCGTTCATCACTAATAATAGGTGAACCGTAAGTACATCCGATTCGACATTTGGTAGAGAGAATAAGAATGATTTACATTTGCACCGTTAGCGGTACTCATAGGACTTGTTAGAGCTGATAAGACTGTTGTATGCATTCCAACATTAGCAGAGATTGCAAACCTTTTTGAAATAATTGTGAACTAAGGGACTATCATATTTGTGCATAAAACTAATTTGGCAATTACAGATTTGAAAACTAATTTACCAAAACATACTCGCAATATGGGAAATAACACCGAACATAATGGCATTGGATTTGAGAGTATTGAACAAAATTGATAAGTACAAAATTGTGAATTATTATTTGTTTTTATAGTTGTTTAATTCCCCTTTTACAATTAGAATTTAAACTTAAAAGAACAAAAAACAATTACTGAAAATAAAAATTCTTTGGACATGTAAGGCGACTAGAATATATACATACATACATAGTTATTATTTGCAACTTTAGCAAAACAGACATTTTATGTTAAACTTCAGTACAAAGAAGAGAGATCTATAGTTTCAAGTACATAACGTAATCCATAATCATTAATGCAACTTTGTTTAAAATTTAGGGTAAAATAGAGAGTATTTGATTGGGTTTGTTCCTGTAGTCTTTTCGTTACTACCAAAAAGTTACTACCTACAACTCAGAATATTTTGCGTGAAGACAAATTACTCAATAAGTCAGTTTAAATCCTTTATTTACCTAAATGAGGATGATATTTCTTTACACTATATATGCAGATGCAATAATGTAATTTTAACTATTCTTTGATATTAACATTTTAAAGAATAAACAAAGAACTACAAAACGAACTCAACACAACCGATAACTTCAGGTCTTCAAACCGAACTGCGTAACGATATAAAACTTTTTGAAACGTTAAACTTGTTTGCATATAATATAATACATATAAACGTATTTTTGCGTTTGAACTTTCGGTTTAATTTGAAACAGCATCAAGTTTGCGGATACGATTGTTTTTATACATAAGGTACTTGTTAACCTCAATGATAAAACTGGTTTTAACAAATGAAATCTTTTTGCATGCTTAAGTATAAATTAAGTACATGATATGACTAATTCATTAATTGTCACATAGTTACATGTAGTAACTCAAATTAAATACCCGTCGATTTTATGGGATTCACCGATTTTGTACAATTGTACAATTGTGTTATGCATGCGAAATAACTCCATTTAGGTTTTAAGACATAGCTTTTATCATTAGAATGCATCTTGTGAAGTTTATTAATTGGAATTTGGTTAAAAATTATTACGAATATTTTATCACAAAACTAATTCCAGATTCTTAGATAAATTTTCGAAACAACGATTGCAAGAGTTCGACAGACAATTTAGGCTGCGTTTATGGCGAAACGTATTTGCGTCGCGCGACGCTATGGCTTTTCGCGCTATTGCAAGCGACATCGCTACTAGCGAAATCGCAAGCGATTGAGTGTTTATGAGAGAGCGATTCCGCCTAGTATTTGATCGCTAGCAGCGAATCGAATCACGTCGCGCGGCGCGAATACAATCACAAATTCAAATTATGGCTTTTCCTTGATTATCTGGGTGAAATAGGCAAGTAACAATAAAAGGGTTGAAGCAAAAGACCTACAATCGGATGATCTAAAACATAGGCAACTTTGTTACAAGATATGTGGCATTTTGCAGCAATTGAGGGATTTGTGGGATAAGTATAAAACGTAAATGAACAACGCACTCGTTTCTTAAAAAACCCTATCTAACAAAATTTTCGATTTTCTCCAGGTCCCGAAATTTAGGTAAAAATCACAAATTACGGCTTTCCCTTGATTATCTGGGTGAAATAGGCAAGTAACAATAAAAGGGTTGAACCAAAAGACCTACAATCGGATGATCTGAAACATAGGCAACTTTGTTACAAGATATGTGGCATTTTGCAGCAATTGAGGCATTTGTGGGACAAGTATAAAACGTAAATGAAAAACGCACTCGTTTCTTGAAAAACCCTATCTAACAAAATTTTCGATTTTGTCTAGGTCCCGAAATTTAGGTAAAAATCACAAATTACGGCTTTCCCTTGATTATCTGGGTGAAATAGGCAAGTAACAATAAAAGGGTTGAACCTAAAGACCTACAATCGGAAGATCTAAAACATAGGCAACTTTGTTACAAGATATGTGGCATTTTGCAGCAATTGAGGCATTTGTGGAACAATGTATAAAACGTGAATGGAAAACGCACTCGTTTCTTGAAAAACCCTATCTAACAAAATTTTCGATTTTGTCCAGGTCCCGAAATTTAGGTAAAAATCACAAATTACTTCTTTCCCTTGATTATCTGGGTGAAATAGGCAAGTAACAATAAAAGGGTTGAACCAAAAGACCTAAAATCGGATGATCTAAAACATAGGCAACTTTGTTACAAGATATGTGGCATTTTGCAGCAATTGAGGCTTTTGTGGAACAATGTATAAAACGTGAATGGAAAACGCACTCGTTTCTTGAAAAACCCTATCTAACAAAATTTTCGATTTTGTCCAGGTCCCGAAATTTAGGTAAAAATCACAAATTACGGCTTTCCCTTGATTATCTGGGTGAAATAGGCAAGTAACAATAAAAGGGTTGAACCAAAAGACCTACAATCGGATGATCTAAAACATAGGCAACTTTGTTACAAGATATGTGGCATTTTGCAGCAATTGAGGCTTTTGTGGAACAATGTATAAAACATGAATGAAAAACGCACTCGTTTCTTGAAAAACCCTATCTAACAAAATTTTCGATTTTGTCCAGGTCCCGAAATTTAGGTAAAAATCACAAATTACGGCTTTCCCTTGATTATCTGGGTGAAATAGGCAAGTAACAAGAAAAGGGTTGAAACAAAAGACCTACAATCGGATGATCTAAAACATAGGCAACTTTGTTACAAGATATGTGGCATTTTGCAGCAATTGAGGCTTTTGTGGAACAATGTATAAAACGTGAATGAAAAACGCACTCGTTTCTTGAAAAACCCTATCTAACAAAATTTTCGATTTTGTCCAGATCCCGAAATTTAGGTAAAAATCACAAATTACGGCTTTCCCTTGATTATCTGGGTGAAATAGGCAAGTAACAATAAAAAAGTTGAACCAAAAGACCTAAAATCGGATGATCTAAAACATAGGCAACTTTGTTACAAGATATGTGGCATTTTGCAGCAATTGAGGCTTTTGTGGAACAATGTATAAAACGTGAATGAAAAACGCATTCGTTTCTTGAAAACCCCTATCTAACAAAATTTTCGATTTTGTCCAGGTCTCGAAATTTAGGTAAAAATCACAAATTACGGCTTTCCCTTGATTATCTGGGTGAAATAGGCAAGTAACAATAAAAGGGTTGAACCAAAAGACCTACAATCGGATGATCTAAAACATAGGCAACTTTGTTACAAGATATGTGGCATTTTGCAGCAATTGAGGCTTTTGTGGAACAATGTATAAAACGTGAATGGAAAACGCACTCGTTTCTTGAAAAACCCTATCTAACAAAATTTTCGATTTTGTCCAGGTCCCGAAATTTAGGTAAAAATCACAAATTACGACTTTCCCTTGATTATCTGGGTGAAATAGGCAAGTAGCAATAAAAGGGTTGAACCAAAAGACCTACAATCGGATGATCTAAAACATAGGCAACTTTGTTACAAGATATGTGGCATTTTGCAGCAATTGAGGCTTTTGTGGAACAATGTATAAAACGTGAATGAAAAACGCACTCGTATCTTGAAAAACCCTATCTAACAAAATTTTCGATTTTGTCCAGGTCCCGAAATTTAGGTAAAAATCACAAATTACGGCTTTCCCTTGATTATCTGGGTGAAATAGGCAAGTAACAATAAAAGGTTTGAACCGAAAGACCTACAATCGGATGATCTAAAACATAGGCAACTTTGTTACAAGATATGTGGCATTTTGCAGCAATTGAGGCTTTTGTGGAACAATGTATAAAACGTGAATGAAAAACGCACTCGTTTCTTGAAAAACCCTATCTAACAAAATTTTCGATTTTGTCCAGGTCCCGAAATTTAGGTAAAAATCACAAATTACGCCTTTCCCTTGATTATCTGGGTGAAATAGGCAAGTAACAATAAAAGGGTTGAACCAAAAGACCTACAATCGGATGATCTAAAACATAGGCAACTTTGTTACAAGATATGTGGCATTTTGCAGCAATTGAGGCTTTTGTGGAACAATGTATAAAACGTGAATGAAAAACGCACTCGTTTCTTGAAAAACCCTATCTAACAAAATTTTCGATTTTGTCCAGGTCCCGAAATTTAGGTAAAAATCACAAATTACGGCTTTCCCTTGATTATCTGGGTGAAATAGGCAAGTAACAATAAAAGGGTTGAACCAAAAGACCTACAATCGGATGATCTTAAACATAGGCAACTTTGTTACAAGATATGTGGCATTTTGCAGCAATTGAGGCTTTTGTGGAACAATGTATAAAACATGAATGAAAAACGCACTCGTTTCTTGAAGAACCCTATCTAACAAAATTTTCGATTTTGTCCAGGTCCCGAAATTTAGATAAAAATCACAAATTACGGCTTTCCCTTGATTATCTGGGTGAAATAGGCAAGTAGCAATAAAAGGGTTGAACCAAAAGACCTACAATCGGATGATCTAAAACATAGGCAACTTTGTTACAAGATATGTGGCATTTTGCAGCAATTGAGGCTTTTGTGGAACAATGTATAAAACGTGAATGGAAAACGCACTCGTTTCTTGAAAAACCCTATCTAACAAAATTTTCGATTTTGTCCAGGTCCCGAAATTTAGGTAAAAATCACAAATTACGGCTTTCCCTTGATTATCTGGGTGAAATAGGCAAGTAACAAGAAAAGGGTTGAATCAAAAGACCTATAATCGGATGATCTAAAACATAGGCAACTTTGTTACAAGATATGTGGCATTTTGCAGCAATTGAGGCTTTTGTGGAACAATGTATAAAACATGAATGAAAAACGCACTCGTTTCTTGAAGAACCCTATCTAACAAAATTTTCGATTTTGTCCAGGTCCCGAAATTTAGGTAAAAATCACAAATTACGGCTTTCCCTTGATTATCTGGGTGAAATAGGCAAGTAGCAATAAAAGGGTTGAACCAAAAGACCTACAATCGGATGATCTAAAACATAGGCAACTTTGTTACAAGATATGTGGCATTTTGCAGCAATTGAGGCTTTTGTGGAACAATGTATAAAACGTGAATGGAAAACGCACTCGTTTCTTGAAAAACCCTATCTAACAAAATTTTCGATTTTGTCCAGGTCCCGAAATTTAGGTAAAAATCACAAATTACGGCTTTCCCTTGATTATCTGGGTGAAATAGGCAAGTAACAAGAAAAGGGTTGAAACAAAAGACCTACAATCGGATGATCTAAAACATAGGCAACTTTGTTACAAGATATGTGGCATTTTGCAGCAATTGAGGCTTTTGTGGAACAATGTATAAAACATGAATGAAAAACGCACTCGTTTCTTGAAGAACCCTATCTAACAAAATTTTCGATTTTGTCCAGGTCCCGAAATTTAGGTAAAAATCACAAATTACGGCTTTCCCTTGATTATCTGGGTGAAATAGGCAAGTAGCAATAAAAGGGTTGAACAAAAAGACCTACAATCGGATGATCTAGAACATAGGCAACTTTGTTACAAGATATGTGGCATTTTGCAGCAATTGAGGCTTTTGTGGAACAATGTATAAAACGTGAATGGAAAACGCACTCGTTTCTTGAAAAACCCTATCTAACAAAATTTTCGATTTTGTCCAGGTCCCGAAATTTAGGTAAAAATCACAAATTACGGCTTTCCCTTGATTATCTGGGTGAACTAGGCAAGTAACAAGAAAAGGGTTGAATCAAAAGACCTACAATCGGATGATGTAAAACATAGGCAACTTTGTTACAAGATATGTGGCATTTTGCAGCAATTGAGGCTTTTGTGGAACAATGTATAAAACGTGAATGGAAAACGCACTCGTTTCTTGAAAAACCCTATCTAACAAAATTTTCGATTTTGTCCAGGTCCCGAAATTTAGGTAAAAATCACAAATTACGGCTTTCCCTTGATTATCTGGGTGAAATAGGCAAGTAACAATAAAAAGGTTGAACCAAAAGACCTACAATCGGATGATCTAAAACATAGGCAACTTTGTTACAAGATATGTGGCATTTTGCAGCAATTGAGGCTTTTGTGGAACAATGTATAAAACGTGAATGGAAAACGCACTCGTTTCTTGAAGAACCCTATCTAACAAAATTTTCGATTTTGTCCAGGTCCCGAAATTTACGTAAAAATCACAAATTACGGCTTTCCCTTGATTATCTGGGTGAACTAGGCAAGTAACAATAAAAGGGTTGAACCAAAAGACCTACAATCGGATGATCTAAAACATAGGCAACTTTGTTACAAGATATGTGGCATTTTGCAGCAATTGAGGCTTTTGTGGAACAATGTATAAAACGTGAATGGAAAACGCACTCGTTTCTTGAAAAACCCTATCTAACAAAATTTTCGATTTTGTCCAGGTCCCGAAATTTAGGTAAAAATCACAAATTACGGCCTTCCCTTGATTATCTGGGTGAAATAGGCAAGTAGCAATAAAAGGGTTGAACCAAAAGACCTACAATCGGATGATCTAAAACATAGGCAACTTTGTTACAAGATATGTGGCATTTTGCAGCAATTGAGGCTTTTGTGGAACAATGTATAAACCGTGAATGGAAAACGCACTCGTTTCTTGAAAAACCCTATCTAACAAAATTTTTGATTTTGTCCAGGTCCCGAAATTTAGGTAAAAATCACAAATTACGGCTTTCCCTTGATTATCTGGGTGAAATAGGCAAGTAGCAATAAAAGGGTTGAACCAAAAGACCTACAATCGGATGATCTAAAACATAGGCAACTTTGTTACAAGATATGTGGCATTTTGCAGCAATTGAGGCTTTTGTGGAACAATGTATAAAACGTGAATGGAAAACGCACTCGTTTCTTGAAAAACCCTATCTAACAAAATTTTCGATTTTGTCCAGGTCCCGAAATTTAGGTAAAAATCACAAATTACGGCTTTCCCTTGATTATCTGGGTGAAATAGGCAAGTAACAAGAAAAGGGTTGAATCAAAAGACCTATAATCGGATGATCTAAAACATAGGCAACTTTGTTACAAGATATGTGGCATTTTGCAGCAATTGAGGCTTTTGTGGAACAATGTATAAAACATGAATGAAAAACGCACTCGTTTCTTGAAGAACCCTATCTAACAAAATTTTCGATTTTGTCCAGGTCCCGAAATTTAGGTAAAAATCACAAATTACGGCTTTCCCTTGATTATCTGGGTGAAATAGGCAAGTAGCAATAAAAGGGTTGAACCAAAAGACCTACAATCGGATGATCTAAAACATAGGCAACTTTGTTACAAGATATGTGGCATTTTGCAGCAATTGAGGCTTTTGTGGAACAATGTATAAAACGTGAATGGAAAACGCACTCGTTTCTTGAAAAACCCTATCTAACAAAATTTTCGATTTTGTCCAGGTCCCGAAATTTAGGTAAAAATCACAAATTACGGCTTTCCCTTGATTATCTGGGTGAAATAGGCAAGTAACAAGAAAAGGGTTGAATCAAAAGACCTATAATCGGATGATCTAAAACATAGGCAACTTTGTTACAAGATATGTGGCATTTTGCAGCAATTGAGGCTTTTGTGGAACAATGTATAAAACATGAATGAAAAACGCACTCGTTTCTTGAAGAACCCTATCTAACAAAATTTTCGATTTTGTCCAGGTCCCGAAATTTAGGTAAAAATCACAAATTACGGCTTTCCCTTGATTATCTGGGTGAAATAGGCAAGTAGCAATAAAAGGGTTGAACCAAAAGACCTACAATCGGATGATCTAAAACATAGGCAACTTTGTTACAAGATATGTGGCATTTTGCAGCAATTGAGGCTTTTGTGGAACAATGTATAAAACGTGAATGGAAAACGCACTCGTTTCTTGAAGAACCCTATCTAACAAAATTTTCGATTTTGTCCAGGTCCCGAAATTTAGGTAAAAATCACAAATTACGGCTTTCCCTTGATTATCTGGGTGAAATAGGCAAGTAGCAATAAAAGGGTTGAACCAAACGACCTACAATCGGATGATCTAAAACATAGGCAACTTTGTTACAAGATATGTGGCATTTTGCAGCAATTGAGGCTTTTGTGGAACAATGTATAAAACGTGAATGGAAAACGCACTCGTTTCTTGAAGAACCCTATCTAACAAAATTTTCGATTTTGTCCAGGTCCCGAAATTTACGTAAAAATCACAAATTACGGCTTTCCCTTGATTATCTGGGTGAACTAGGCAAGTAACAATAAAAGGGTTGAACCAAAAGACCTACAATCGGATGATCTAAAACATAGGCAACTTTGTTACAAGATATGTGGCATTTTGCAGCAATTGAGGCTTTTGTGGAACAATGTATAAAACGTGAATGAAAAACGCACTCGTTTCTTGAAAAACCCTATCTAACAAAATTTTTGATTTTGTCCAGGTCCCGAAATTTAGGTAAAAATCACAAATTACGGCCTTCCCTTGATTATCTGGGTGAAATAGGCAAGTAGCAATAAAAGGGTTGAACCAAAAGACCTACAATCGGATGATCTAAAACATAGGCAACTTTGTTACAAGATATGTGGCATTTTGCAGCAATTGAGGCTTTTGTGGAACAATGTATAAACCGTGAATGGAAAACGCACTCGTTTCTTGAAAAACCCTATCTAACAAAATTTTTGATTTTGTCCAGGTCCCGAAATTTAGGTAAAAATCACAAATTACGGCTTTCCCTTGATTATCTGGGTGAAATAGGCAAGTAACAATAAAAGGGTTGAACCAAAAGACCTACAATCGGATGATCTAAAACATAGGCAACTTTGTTACAAGATATGTGGCATTTTGCAGCAATTGAGGCTTTTGTGGAACAATGTATAAAACGTGAATGGAAAACGCACTCGTTTCTTGAAGAACCCTATCTAACAAAATTTTCGATTTTGTCCAGGTCCCGAAATTTAGGTAAAAATCACAAATTACGGCTTTGCCTTGATTATCTGGGTGAACTAGGCAAGTAACAATAAAAGGGTTGAACCAAAAGACCTACAATCGGATGATCTAAAACATAGGCAACTTTGTTACAAGATATGTGGCATTTTGCAGCAATTGAGGCTTTTGTGGAACAATGTATAAAACGTGAATGAAAAACGCACTCGTTTCTTGAAAAACCCTATCTAACAAAATTTTCGATTTTGTCCAGGTCCCGAAATTTAGGTAAAAATCACAAATTACGGCTTTCCCTTGATTATCTGGGTGAAATAGGCAAGTAACAATAAAAGGGTTGAACCAAAAGACCTACAATCGGATGATCTAAAACATAGGCAACTTTGTTACAAGATATGTGGCATTTTGCAGCAATTGAGGCTTTTGTGGAACAATGTATAAAACGTGAATGAAAAACGCACTCGTTTCTTGAAAAACCCTATCTAACAAAATTTTCGATTTTGTCCAGGTCCCGAAATTTAGGTAAAAATCACAAATTACGGCTTTCCCTTGCTTATCTGTGTGAAATAGGCAAGTAACAATAAAAGGGTTGAACCAAAAGACCTACAATCGGATGATCTAAAACATAGGCAACTTTGTTACAAGATATGTGGCATTTTGCAGCAATTGAGGCTTTTGTGGAACAATGTATAAAACGTGAATGAAAAACGCACTCGTTTCTTGAAAAACCCTATCTAACAAAATTTTCGATTTTGTACAGGTCCCGAAATTTACGTAAAAATCACAAATTACGGCTTTCCCTTGATTATCTGGGTGAAATAGGCAAGTAACAATAAAAGGGTTGAACTGAAAGACCTACAATCGGATGATCTAAAACATAGGCAACTTTGTTACAAGATATGTGGCATTTTGCAGCAATTGAGGCTTTTGTGGAACAATGTATAAAACGTGAATGGAAAACGCACTCGTTTCTTGAAAAACCCTATCTAACAAAATTTTCGATTTTGTCCAGGTCCCGAAATTTAGGTAAAAATCGCAAATTACGGCTTTCTCTTGATTATCTGGGTGAAATAGGCAAGTAACAATAAAAGGGTTGAACTGAAAGACCTACAATCGGATGATCTAAAACATAGGCAACTTTGTTACAAGATATGTGGCATTTTGCAGCAATTGAGGCTTTTGTGGAACAATGTATAAAACGTGAATGAAAAACGCACTCGTTTCTTGAAAAACCCTATCTAACAAAATTTTCGATTTTGTCCAGGTCCCGAAATTTAGGTAAAAATCACAAATTACGGCTTTCCCTTGATTATCTGGGTGAAATAGGCAAGTAACAAGAAAAGGGTTGAACCAAAAGACCTACAATCGGATGATCTAAAACATAGGCAACTTTGTTACAAGATATGTGGCATTTTGCAGCAATTGAGGCTTTTGTGGAACAATGTATAAAACGTGAATGAAAAACGCACTCGTTTCTTGAAAAACCCTATCTAACAAAATTTTCGATTTTGTCCAGGTCCCGAAATTTAGGTAAAAATCACAAATTACGGCTTTCCCTTGATTATCTGGGTGAAATAGGCAAGTAGCAATAAAAGGGTTGAACCAAAAGACCTACAATCGGATGATCTAAAACATAGGCAACTTTGTTACAAGATATGTGGCATTTTGCAGCAATTGAGGCTTTTGTGGAACAATGTATAAAACGTGAATGGAAAACGCACTCGTTTCTTGAAAAACCCTATCTAACAAAATTTTCGATTTTGTCCAGGTCCCGAAATTTAGGTAAAAATTACAAATTACGGCTTTCCCTTGATTATCTGGGTGAAATAGGCAAGTAACAATAAAAGGGTTGAACCAAAAGACCTACAATCGGATGATCTAAAACATAGGCAACTTTGTTACAAGATATGTGGCATTTTGCAGCAATTGAGGCTTTTGTGGAACAATGTATAAAACGTGAATGAAAAACGCACTCGTTTCTTGAAAAACCCTATCTAACAAAATTTTCGATTTTGTCCAGGTCCCGAAATTTAGGTAAAAATCACAAATTACGGCTTTCCCTTGATTATCTGGGTGAAATAGGCAAGTAACAAGAAAAGGGTTGAACCAAAAGACCTACAATCGGATGATCTAAAACATAGGCAACTTTGTTACAAGATATGTGGCATTTTGCAGCAATTGAGGCTTTTGTGGAACAATGTATAAAACGTGAATGAAAAACGCACTCGTTTCTTGAAAAACCCTATCTAACAAAATTTTCGATTTTGTCCAAGTCCCGAAATTTAGGTAAAAATCACAAATTACGGCTTTCCCTTGATTATCTGGGTGAAATAGGCAAGTAACAATAAAAGGGTTGAACCAAAAGACCTACAATCGGATGATCTAAAACATAGGCAACTTTGTTACAAGATATGTGGCATTTTGCAGCAATTGAGGCTTTTGTGGAACAATGTATAAAACGTGAATGAAAAACGCACTCGTTTCTTGAAAAACCCTATCTAACAAAATTTTCGATTTTGTCCAGGTCCCGAAATTTAGGTAAAAATCACAAATTACGGCTTTCCCTTGATTATCTGGGTGAAATAGGCAAGTAACAATAAAAGGGTTGAACCAAAAGACCTACAATCGGATGATCTAAAACATAGGCAACTTTGTTACAAGATATGTGGCATTTTGCAGCAATTGAGGCTTTTGTGGAACAATGTATAAAACGTGAATGAAAAACGCACTCGTTTCTTGAAAAACCCTATCTAACAAAATTTTCGATTTTGTCCAGGTCCCGAAATTTAGGTAAAAATCACAAATTACGGCTTTCCCTTGCTTATCTGTGTGAAATAGGCAAGTAACAATAAAAGGGTTGAACCAAAAGACCTACAATCGGATGATCTAAAACATAGGCAACTTTGTTACAAGATATGTGGCATTTTGCAGCAATTGAGGCTTTTGTGGAACAATGTATAAAACGTGAATGAAAAACGCTCTCGTTTCTTGAAAAACCCTATCTAACAAAATTTTCGATTTTGTCCAGGTCCCGAAATTTAGGTAAAAATCACAAATTACGGCTTTCCCTTGATTATCTGGGTGAAATAGGCAAGTAACAATAAAAGGGTTGAACCAAAAGACCTACAATCGGATGATCTAAAACATAGGCAACTTTGTTACAAGATATGTGGCATTTTGCAGCAATTGAGGCTTTTGTGGAACAATGTATAAAACGTGAATGAAAAACGCACTCGTTTCTTGAAAAACCCTATCTAACAAAATTTTCGATTTTGTCCAGGTCCCGAAATTTAGGTAAAAATCACAAATTACGGCTTTCCCTTGCTTATCTGTGTGAAATAGGCAAGTAACAATAAAAGGGTTGAACCAAAAGACCTACAATCGGATGATCTAAAACATAGGCAACTTTGTTACAAGATATGTGGCATTTTGCAGCAATTGAGGCTTTTGTGGAACAATGTATAAAACGTGAATGAAAAACGCACTCGTTTCTTGAAAAACCCTATCTAACAAAATTTTCGATTTTGTCCAAGTCCCGAAATTTAGGTAAAAATCACAAATTACGGCTTTCCCTTGATTATCTGGGTGAAATAGGCAAGTAACAATAAAAGGGTTGAACCGAAAGACCTACAATCGGATGATCTAAAACATAGGCAACTTTGTTACAAGATATGTGGCATTTTGCAGCAATTGAGGCTTTTGTGGAACAATGTATAAACCATGAATGAAAAACGCACTCGTTTCTTGAAAAACCCTATCTAACAAAATTTTCGATTTTGTCCAGGTCCCGAAATTTAGGTAAAAATCACAAATTACGGCTTTCCCTTGATTATCTGGGTGAAATAGGCAAGTAACAATAAAAGGGTTGAACCAAAAGACCTACAATCGGATGATCTAAAACATAGGCAACTTTGTTACAAGATATGTGGCATTTTGCAGCAATTGAGGCTTTTGTGGAACAATGTATAAAACGTGAATGAAAAACGCACTCGTTTCTTGAAAAACCCTATCTAACAAAATTTTCGATTTTGTCCAAGTCCCGAAATTTAGGTAAAAATCACAAATTACGGCTTTCCCTTGATTATCTGGGTGAAATAGGCAAGTAACAATAAAAGGGTTGAACCAAAAGACCTACAATCGGATGATCTAAAACATAGGCAACTTTGTTACAAGATATGTGGCATTTTGCAGCAATTGAGGCTTTTGTGGAACAATGTATAAAACGTGAATGAAAAACGCACTCGTTTCTTGAAAAACCCTATCTAACAAAATTTTCGATTTTGTCCAGGTCCCGAAATTTAGGTAAAAATCACAAATTACGGCTTTCCCTTGATTATCTGGGTGAAATAGGCAAGTAACAATAAAAGGGTTGAACCAAAAGACCTACAATCGGATGATCTAAAACATAGGCAACTTTGTTACAAGATATGTGGCATTTTGCAGCAATTGAGGCTTTTGTGGAACAATGTATAAAACGTGAATGAAAAACGCACTCGTTTCTTGAAAAACCCTATCTAACAAAATTTTCGATTTTGTCCAGGTCCCGAAATTTAGGTAAAAATCACAAATTACGGCTTTCCCTTGATTATCTGGGTGAAATAGGCAAGTAACAATAAAAGGGTTGAACCAAAAGCCCTACAATCGGATGATCTAAAACATAGGCAACTTTGTTACAAGATATGTGGCATTTTGCAGCAATTGAGGCTTTTGTGGAACAATGTATAAAACGTGAATGAAAAACGCACTCGTTTCTTGAAAAACCCTATCTAACAAAATTTTCGATTTTGTCCAGGTCCTGAAATTTAGGTAAAAATCACAAATTACGGCTTTCCCTTGATTATCTGGGTGAAATAGGCAAGTAACAATAAAAGGGTTGAACCAAAAGACCTACAATCGGATGATCTAAAACATAGGCAACTTTGTTACAAGATATGTGGCATTTTGCAGCAATTGAGGCTTTTGTGGAACAATGTATAAAACGTGAATGGAAAACGCACTCGTTTCTTGAAAAACCCTATCTAACAAAATTTTCGATTTTGTCCAGGTCCCGAAATTTAGGTAAAAATCACAAATTACGGCTTTCCCTTGATTATCTGGGTGAAATAGGCAAGTAACAATAAAAGGGTTGAACCAAAAGACCTACAATCGGATGATCTAAAACATAGGCAACTTTGTTACAAGATATGTGGCATTTTGCAGCAATTGAGGCTTTTGTGGAACAATGTATAAAACGTGAATGAAAAACGCACTCGTTTCTTGAAAAACCCTATCTAACAAAATTTTCGATTTTGTCCAGGTCCCGAAATTTAGGTAAAAATCACAAATTACGGCTTTCCCTTGATTATCTGGGTGAAATAGGCAAGTAACAATAAAAGGGTTGAACCAAAAGACCTACAATCGGATGATCTAAAACATAGGCAACTATGTTACAAGATATGTGGCATTTTGCAGCAATTGAGGCTTTTATGGAACAATGTATAAAACGTGAATGAAAAACGCACTCGTTTCTTGAAAAACCCTATCTAACAAAATTTTCGATTTTGTCCAGGTCCCGAAATTTAGGTAAAAATCACAAATTACGGCTTTCCCTTGATTATCTGGGTGAAATAGGCAAGTAACAATAAAAGGGTTGAACCAAAAGACCTACAATCGGATGATCTAAAACATAGGCAACTTTGTTACAAGCTATGTGGCATTTTGCAGCAATTGAGGCTTTTGTGGAACAATGTATAAAACATGAATGAAAAACGCACTCGTTTCTTGAAGAACCCTATCTAACAAAATTTTCGATTTTGTCCAGGTCCCGAAATTTAGGTAAAAATCACAAATTACGGCTTTCCCTTGATTATCTGGGTGAAATAGGCAAGTAACAATAAAAGGGTTGAACCAAAAGACCTACAATCGGATGATCTAAAACATAGGCAACTTTGTTACAAGATATGTGGCATTTTGCAGCAATTGAGGCTTTTGTGGAACAATGTATAAAACGTGAATGAAAAACGCACTCGTTTCTTGAAAAACCCTATCTAACAAAATTTTCGATTTTGTCCAGGTCCCGAAATTTAGGTAAAAATCACAAATTACGGCTTTCCCTTGATTATCTGGGTGAAATAGGCAAGTAACAATAAAAGGGTTGAACCAAAAGACCTACAATCGGATGATCTAAAACATAGGCAACTATGTTACAAGATATGTGGCATTTTGCAGCAATTGAGGCTTTTGTGGAACAATGTATAAAACGTGAATGAAAAACGCACTCGTTTCTTGAAAAACCCTATCTAACAAAATTTTCGATTTTGTCCAGGTCCCGAAATTTAGGTAAAAATCACAAATTACGGCTTTCCCTTGATTATCTGGGTGAAATAGGCAAGTAACAATAAAAGGGTTGAACCAAAAGACCTACAATCGGATGATCTAAAACATAGGCAACTTTGTTACAAGATATGTGGCATTTTGCAGCAATTGAGGCTTTTGTGGAACAATGTATAAAACGTGAATGAAAAACGCACTCGTTTCTTGAAAAACCCTATCTAACAAAATTTTCGATTTTGTCCAGGTCCCGAAATTTAGGTAAAAATCACAAATTACGGCTTTCCCTTGATTATCTGGGTGAAATAGGCAAGTAACAATAAAAGGGTTGAACCAAAAGACCTACAATCGGATGATCTAAAACATAGGCAACTTTGTTACAAGATATGTGGCATTTTGCAGCAATTGAGGCTTTTGTGGAACAATGTATAAAACGTGAATGAAAAACGCACTCGTTTCTTGAAAAACCCTATCTAACAAAATTTTCGATTTTGTACAGGTCCCGAAATTTAGGTAAAAATCACAAATTACGGCTTTCCCTTGATTATCTGGGTGAAATAGGCAAGTAACAATAAAAGGGTTGAACCAAAAGACCTACAATCGGATGATCTAAAACATAGGCAACTTTGTTACAAGATATGTGGCATTTTGCAGCAATTGAGGCTTTTGTGGAACAATGTATAAAACGTGAATGAAAAACGCACTCGTTTCTTGAAAAACCCTATCTAACAAAATTTTCGATTTTGTCCAGGTCCCGAAATTTAGGTAAAAATCACAAATTACGGCTTTCCCTTGCTTATCTGTGTGAAATAGGCAAGTAACAATAAAAAGGTTGAACCAAAAGACCTACAATCGGATGATCTAAAACATAGGCAACTTTGTTACAAGATATGTGGCATTTTGCAGCAATTGAGGCTTTTGTGGAACAATGTATAAAACGTGAATGAAAAACGCACTCGTTTCTTGAAAAACCCTATCTAACAAAATTTTCGATTTTGTCCAGGTCCCGAAATTTAGGTAAAAATCACAAATTACGGCTTTCCCTTGATTATCTGGGTGAAATAGGCAAGTAACAATAAAAGGGTTGAACCAAAAGACCTACAATCGGATGATCTAAAACATAGGCAACTTTGTTACAAGATACGTGGCATTTTGCAGCAATTGAGGCTTTTGTGGAACAATGTATAAAACGTGAATGGAAAACGCACTCGTTTCTTGAAAAACCCTATCTAACAAAATTTTCGATTTTGTCCAGGTCCCGAAATTTAGGTAAAAATCACAAATTACGGCTTTCCCTTGATTATCTGTGTGAAATAGGCAAGTAACTATAAAAGGGTTGAACCAAAAGACCTACAATCGGATGATCTAAAACATAGGCAACTTTGTTACAAGATATGTGGCATTTTGCAGCAATTGAGGCTTTTGTGGAACAATGTATAAAACGTGAATGGAAAACGCACTCGTTTCTTGAAAAACCCTATCTAACAAAATTTTCGATTTTGTCCAGGTCCCGCAATTTAGGTAAAAATCGCAAATTACGGCTTTCCCTTGATTATCTGGGTGAAATAGGCAAGTAACAATAAAAGGGTTGAACCAAAAGACCTACAATCGGATGATCTAAAACATAGGCAACTTTGTTACAAGATATGTGGCATTTTGCAGCAATTGAGGCTTTTGTGGAACAATGTATAAAACGTGAATGGAAAACGCACTCGTTTCTTGAAAAACCCTATCTAACAAAATTTTCGATTTTGCCCAGGTCCCGAAATTTAGGTAAAAATCACAAATTACGGCTTTCCCTTGATTATCTGGGTGAAATAGGCAAGTAACAATAAAAGGGTTGAACCAAAAGACCTAAAATCGGATGATCTAAAACATAGGCAACTTTGTTACAAGATATGTGGCATTTTGCAGCAATTGAGGCTTTTGTGGAACAATGTATAAAACGTGAATGGAAAACGCACTCGTTTCTTGAAAAACCCTATCTAACAAAATTTTCGATTTTGTCCAGGTCCCGAAATTTAGGTAAAAATCACAAATTACGGCTTTCCCTTGATTATCTGGGTGAAATAGGCAAGTAACAATAAAAGGGTTGAACCAAAAGACCTACAATCGGATGATCTAAAACATAGGCAACTTTGTTACAAGATATGTGGCATTTTGCAGCAATTGAGGCTTTTGTGGAACAATGTATAAAACGTGAATGGAAAACGCACTCGTTTCTTGAAAAACCCTATCTAACAAAATTTTCGATTTTGCCCAGGTCCCGAAATTTAGGTAAAAATCACAAATTACGGCTTTCCCTTGATTATCTGGGTGAAATAGGCAAGTAACAATAAAAGGGTTGAACCAAAAGACCTAAAATCGGATGATCTAAAACATAGGCAACTTTGTTACAAGATATGTGGCATTTTGCAGCAATTGAGGCTTTTGTGGAACAATGTATAAAACGTGAATGGAAAACGCACTCGTTTCTTGAAAAACCCTATCTAACAAAATTTTCGATTTTGTCCAGGTCCCGAAATTTAGGTAAAAATCACAAATTACGGCTTTCCCTTGCTTATCTGGGTGAAATAGGCAAGTAACAAGAAAAGTGTTGAAACAAAAGACCTACAATCGGATGATCTAAAACATAGGCAACTTTGTTACAAGATATGTGGCATTTTGCAGCAATTGAGGCTTTTGTGGAACAATGTATAAAACGTGAATGAAAAACGCACTCGTTTCTTGAAAAACCCTATCTAACAAAATTTACGATTTTGTCCAGGTCCCGAAATTTAGGTAAAAATCACAAATTACGGCTTTCCCTTGATTATCTGGGTGAAATAGGCAAGTAACAATAAAAGGGTTGAACCAAAAGACCTACAATCGGATGATCTAAAACATAGGCAACTTTGTTACAAGATATGTGGCATTTTGCAGCAATTGAGGCTTTTGTGGAACAATGTATAAAACGTGAATGAAAAACGCACTCGTTTCTTGAAAAACCCTATCTAACAAAATTTTCGATTTTGTACAGGTCCCGAAATTTAGGTAAAAATCACAAATTACGGCTTTCCCTTGATTATCTGGGTGAAATAGGCAAGTAACAATAAAAGGGTTGAACCAAAAGACCTACAATCGGATGATCTAAAACATAGGCAACTTTGTTACAAGATATGTGGCATTTTGCAGCAATTGAGGCTTTTGTGGAACAATGTATAAAACGTGAATGAAAAACGCACTCGTTTCTTGAAAAACCCTATCTAACAAAATTTTCGATTTTGTCCAGGTCCCGAAATTTAGGTAAAAATCACAAATTACGGCTTTCCCTTGATTATCTGGGTGAAATAGGCAAGTAACAAGAAAAGGGTTGAACCAAAAGACCTACAATCGGATGATCTAAAACATAGGCAACTTTGTTACAAGATATGTGGCATTTTGCAGCAATTGAGGCTTTTGTGGAACAATGTATAAAACGTGAATGAAAAACGCACTCGTTTCTTGAAAAACCCTATCTAACAAAATTTACGATTTTGTCCAGGTCCCGAAATTTAGGTAAAAATCACAAATTACGGCTTTCCCTTGATTATCTGGGTGAAATAGGCAAGTAACAATAAAAGGGTTGAACCAAAAGACCTACAATCGGATGATCTAAAACATAGGCAACTTTGTTACAAGATATGTGGCATTTTGCAGCAATTGAGGCTTTTGTGGAACAATGTATAAAACGTGAATGGAAAACGCACTCGTTTCTTGAAAAACCCTATCTAACAAAATTTTCGATTTTGTCCAGGTCCCGAAATTTAGGTAAATATCACAAATTACGGCTTTCCCTTGATTATCTGGGTGAAATAGGCAAGTAACAATAAAAGGGTTGAACCAAAAGACCTACAATCGGATGATCTAAAACATAGGCAACTTTGTTACAAGATATGTGGCATTTTGCAGCAATTGAGGCTTTTGTGGAACAATGTATAAAACGCGAATGGAAAACGCACTCGTTTCTTGAAAAACCCTATCTAACAAAATTTTCGATTTTGTACAGGTCCCGAAATTTAGGTAAAAATCACAAATTACGGCTTTCCCTTGATTATCTGGGTGAAATAGGCAAGTAACAATAAAAGGGTTGAACCAAAAGACCTACAATCGGATGATCTAAAACATAGGCAACTTTGTTACAAGATATGTGGCATTTTGCAGCAATTGAGGCTTTTGTGGAACAATGTATAAAACGTGAATGAAAAACGCACTCGTTTCTTGAAAAACCCTATCTAACAAAATTTTCGATTTTGTCCAGGTCCCGAAATTTAGGTAAAAATCACAAATTACGGCTTTCCCTTGATTATCTGGGTGAAATAGGCAAGTAACAATAAAAGGGTTGAACCAAAAGACCTACAATCGGATGATCTAAAACATAGGCAACTTTGTTACAAGATATGTGGCATTTTGCAGCAATTGAGGCTTTTGTGGAACAATGTATAAAACATGAATGAAAAACGCACTCGTTTCTTGAAGAACCCTATCTAACAAAATTTTCGATTTTGTCCAGGTCCCGAAATTTAGGTAAAAATCACAAATTACGGCTTTCCCTTGATTATCTGGGTGAAATAGGCAAGTAACAAGAAAAGGGTTGAATCAAAAGACCTACAATCGGATGATCTAAAACATAGGCAACTTTGTTACAAGATATGTGGCATTTTGCAGCAATTGAGGCTTTTGTGGAACAATGTATAAAACATGAATGAAAAACGCACTCGTTTCTTGAAGAACCCTATCTAACAAAATTTTCGATTTTGTCCAGGTCCCGAAATTTAGGTAAAAATCACAAATTACGGCTTTCCCTTGATTATCTGGGTGAAATAGGCAAGTAACAATAAAAGGGTTGAAACAAAAGACCTACAATCGGATGATCTAAAACATAGGCAACTTTGTTACAAGATATGTGGCATTTTGCAGCAATTGAGGCTTTTGTGGAACAATGTATAAAACGTGAATGGAAAACGCACTCGTTTCTTGAAAAACCCTATCTAACAAAATTTTCGATTTTGTACAGGTCCCGAAATTTAGGTAAAAATCACAAATTACGGCTTTCCCTTGATTATCTGGGTGAAATAGGCAAGTAACAAGAAAAGGGTTGAATCAAAAGACCTACAATCGGATGATCTAAAACATAGGCAACTTTGTTACAAGATATGTGGCATTTTGCAGCAATTGAGGCTTTTGTGGAACAATGTATAAAACATGAATGAAAAACGCACTCGTTTCTTGAAGAACCCTATCTAACAAAATTTTCGATTTTGTCCAGGTCCCGAAATTTAGGTAAAAATCACAAATTACGGCTTTCCCTTGATTATCTGGGTGAAATAGGCAAGTAACAATAAAAGGGTTGAACCAAAAGACCTACAATCGGATGATCTAAAACATAGGCAACTTTGTTACAAGATATGTGGCATTTTGCAGCAATTGAGGCTTTTGTGGAACAATGTATAAAACATGAATGAAAAACGCACTCGTTTCTTGAAGAACCCTATCTAACAAAATTTTCGATTTTGTCCAGGTCCCGAAATTTAGGTAAAAATCACAAATTACGGCTTTCCCTTGATTATCTGGGTGAAATAGGCAAGTAACAAGAAAAGGGTTGAAACAAAAGACCTACAATCGGATGATCTAAAACATAGGCAACTTTGTTACAAGATATGTGGCATTTTGCAGCAATTGAGGCTTTTGTGGAACAATGTATAAAACGTGAATGAAAAACGCACTCGTTTCTTGAAAAACCCTATCTAACAAAATTTTCGATTTTGTCCAGGTCCCGAAATTTAGGTAAAAATCACAAATTACGGCTTTCCCTTGATTATCTGGGTGAAATAGGCAAGTAACAATAAAAGGGTTGAACCAAAAGACCTACAATCGGATGATCTAAAACATAGGCAACTTTGTTACAAGATATGTGGCATTTTGCAGCAATTGAGGCTTTTGTGGAACAATGTATAAATCGTGAATGAAAAACGCACTCGTTTCTTGAAAAACCCTATCTAACAAAATTTTCGATTTTGTCCAGGTCCCGAAATTTAGGTAAAAATCACAAATTACGGCTTTCCCTTGCTTATCTGTGTGAAATAGGCAAGTAACAATAAAAGGGTTGAACCAAAAGACCTACAATCGGATGATCTAAACCATAGGCAACTTTGTTACAAGATATGTGGCATTTTGCAGCAATTGAGGCTTTTGTGGAACAATGTATAAAACGTGAATGAAAAACGCACTCGTTTCTTGAAAAACCCTATCTAACAAAATTTTCGATTTTGTCCAGGTCCCGAAATTTAGGTAAAAATCACAAATTACGGCTTTCCCTTGATTATCTGGGTGAAATAGGCAAGTAACAATAAAAGGGTTGAACCAAAAGACCTACAATCGGATGATCTAAAACATAGGCAACTTTGTTACAAGATATGTGGCATTTTGCAGCAATTGAGGCTTTTGTGGAACAATGATAAAACGTGAATGGAAAACGCACTCGTTTCTTGAAAAACCCTATCTAACAAAATTTTCGATTTTGTCCAGGTCCCGAAATTTAGGTAAAAATCACAAATTACGGCTTTCCCTTGATTATCTGGGTGAAATAGGCAAGTAACAATAAAAGGGTTGAACCAAAAGACCTACAATCGGATGATCTAAAACATAGGCAACTTTGTTACAAGATATGTGGCATTTTGCAGCAATTGAGGCTTTTGTGGAACAATGTATAAAACGTGAATGGAAAACGCACTCGTTTCTTGAAAAACCCTATCTAACAAAATTTTCGATTTTGTCCAGGTCCCGAAATTTAGGTAAAAATCACAAATTACGGCTTTCCCTTGCTTATCTGGGTGAAATAGGCAAGTAACAAGAAAAGGGTTGAAACAAAAGACCTACAATCGGATGATCTAAAACATAGGCAACTTTGTTACAAGATATGTGGCATTTTGCAGCAATTGAGGCTTTTGTGGAACAATGTATAAAACGTGAATGGAAAACGCACTCGTTTCTTGAAGAACCCTATCTAACAAAATTTTCGATTTTGTCCAGGTCCCGAAATTTAGGTAAAAATCACAAATTACGGCTTTCCCTTGATTATCTGGGTGAAATAGGCAAGTAGCAATAAAAGGGTTGAACCAAACGACCTACAATCGGATGATCTAAAACATAGGCAACTTTGTTACAAGATATGTGGCATTTTGCAGCAATTGAGGCTTTTGTGGAACAATGTATAAAACGTGAATGGAAAACGCACTCGTTTCTTGAAGAACCCTATCTAACAAAATTTTCGATTTTGTCCAGGTCCCGAAATTTACGTAAAAATCACAAATTACGGCTTTCCCTTGATTATCTGGGTGAAATAGGCAAGTAACTATAAAAGGGTTGAACCAAAAGACCTACAATCGGATGATCTAAAACATAGGCAACTTTGTTACAAGATATGTGGCATTTTGCAGCAATTGAGGCTTTTGTGGAACAATGTATAAAACGTGAATGGAAAACGCACTCGTTTCTTGAAAAACCCTATCTAACAAAATTTTCGATTTTGTCCAGGTCCCGAAATTTAGGTAAAAATCACAAATTACGGCTTTCCCTTGATTATCTGGGTGAAATAGGCAAGTAACTATAAAAGGGTTGAACCAAAAGACCTACAATCGGATGATCTAAAACATAGGCAACTTTGTTACAAGATATGTGGCATTTTGCAGCAATTGAGGCTTTTGTGGAACAATGTATAAAACGTGAATGAAAAACGCACTCGTTTCTTGAAAAACCCTATCTAACAAAATTTTCGATTTTGTACAGGTCCCGAAATTTAGGTAAAAATCACAAATTACGGCTTTCCCTTGATTATCTGGGTGAAATAGGCAAGTAACAATAAAAGGGTTGAACCAAAAGACCTACAATCGGATGATCTAAAACATAGGCAACTTTGTTACAAGATATGTGGCATTTTGCAGCAATTGAGGCTTTTGTGGAACAATGTATAAAACGTGAATGAAAAACGCACTCGTTTCTTGAAAAACCCTATCTAACAAAATTTTCGATTTTGTACAGGTCCCGAAATTTAGGTAAAAATCACAAATTACGGCTTTCCCTTGATTATCTGGGTGAAATAGGCAAGTAACAATAAAAGGGTTGAACCAAAAGACCTACAATCGGATGATCTAAAACATAGGCAACTTTTTTACAAGATATGTGGCATTTAGCAGCAATTGAGGCATTTGTGGGACAAGTATAAAACGTAAATGAAAAACGCACTCGTTTTGATCCATCTTAGCCGGAGAGTCTCAGCACAATATATGTGCTGCCGTCCCGACTTCCTCCAGGCATAGTTCACAGGTGTCGTCCTCCAGAAGACACATCTTCTTTAGGTGATACCCGAAATTCCCATGACCTGTAGATAACACTACCACCCATTTCAGTGTTCTTCGCCCTAAGCTTAGAACCTCTCTGTGAGTGGTGCCAATCGGCATTTTAATAAACATTTTCGCCTACCTGCAACCTTCCACGGTTGATCACTTTCTCTGGTGTTCCGCCGCGGCCCATTTGCTAATCAGGTGTTCTACCATCCATCTGCCAATTGCAGTGAATGGTTCCGGACTAGAGAGCTCCGAAGTTGACCCTTGCTTTGCCAGAGAGTCCGTCTTTTCATTCCCCTCAGTCACTATGTGCCCTCTCACCCAGAGCAGCGTCATCTCATGTCGAGATGAGCATTCATTCAGCTTATGAGCACATTCCAATGCCAGTGATGTATTGATATCTGTTTGGTCCATGCGTCTAATCACTGATTGATTGTCCTGTGCTATGGTAACGTTTTTACCCTCGACCTGACCCTCTTTCAGGTGATCCAAGGCATGCAACACAGTAATCATCTCGACTTGATAGACTGAGGTATATTTCCCCAGACTAATATGACGGGCTAGTTCCAGTTCTTCTGAGAAGATACCTGCCCCCGCTCTGCCATCCATCATGGACCCATCCGTAAAGATGATTATATCACCAATCTTCTTTTCCGGAAGTGTTCCATCTCCAATTAGAGTTTTGTGATACCTTTCGGTAACACGCATTCTGTTTATTCCATCCATGGGCATATTCAACTCCCTAATCTCGTTTTTCATGAGATTCAGGGTTTTTTTTTATGACCGTAGATAGTACAGCGCCAGTGCCAGTTGGCATCCCGGTGCAGACGAAGTGCCGTCGAAGCCGCCACTTTCTTAATAAATAAGTCCAGCGGCAGAATACCTAGGATCACTTCCATTGCGCATTTTGGTGTCTTCCGTATTGCACCCGCGATCCCTAAACATGCCGGACGTTGGACCATATCTAAATGCTTTTTTACAGTTTTCTGGGTGGCTTTCTGCCACCATACAACTAACACATATGTGATAATCGGTCTAACTATCATCGTGTACATCTGCGAGATTCCCCACCTTAGTCCACATACCCGTTTGCACTGATGAAGCACTCTTTTCGCCTTTCTAATCTTCTCTTCCACATGGAAGTTGGAAATTAGTCCAGCATCTAGATACTTAACCTTCCTGGTCACCTGCAGCTCCGATCCAAAAAGTGTCAAGGGCTGAAATTACAGATCTCTCCTCTTCCTTGTGAAGATGATCAGATCTGTTTTTTCCGTATTAATGGAGAACCCTTGTTCCTGATACCATCGCTCCACCAATCTGAGAGTATTTCTCATGGTATCTGCTGTGATGTTCATGAATTTATCCCTTGCCATTATTGCTATATAATCGGCATATCCCACAGTGTGGATGTCAGTCTCTTCAAGTCTTCTTAGGAGAGACTCCACAGTTATATTCCACAGAGTAGACGATAAAACGCCTCCCTGCGGCCAACCTCTGCTAACCCTTTTTCTAAGTCTTGAAGTTCCCGTCTGAATATTTATCGCCCTATCATTCAGCATATTGTCCACCCATCTCACCACCAATGGGTTAACCCTGCGTTCTTCTAAGACTATTCTCAGACTTTCGAAGCATATCTTATCGAAGGCATCAGGTCCCTGCATTCTTCTAAGACTATTCTCAGACTTTCGAAGCATATCTTATCGAAGGCATCAATGTCCATTATTATGGTCAATGCGATGCCTCCGCTATTCATCTCCTCTTCCGCAAGGCGTACTACCTGGTGTAGCACTGTTTCCGTAGACCTGCCAGCATGTTGTCTACTACTCAAAGGACACGTTTTCAGCGCCCTGCTCTCCATATGGTCCACCATAATTCTTTCCATTGTTTCAACAGAAATGACGTTAGGCTGACCGGTCTGAAGGACATCGCTTCGGTGTAGTCCTTTTTTCCCCGGTTTTGGAAGAAACACCACATTTGTTTCTCTCCATGCATGTAACGTATATACCCCTAAGCCTGCAACCCATTGAATTAAAGCTGGAAATATACCATCCGGTCCCGCGGTCTTGTAAGAAGAAAACGTTTTTATCGCCAGACTAACCGCTTTTGGGGTTACTATCCGTTCCGCTCCTGTGCTATCCGTCCTGTTTCCTCCTTGTTTCCTCAGAGCCCAGGGCTGATCTGACTTCAGTCTTCCCGGAAAGTGTATTTCCATGAGGAGCTCATTTGTACGATCCAGTGTCTCAACAATCTCCCCCGTTCTATCGCAAATAAATCCTACTTTGGAAACTGGATCCCTCGAGACAATTTTCTGAAGTGTATTGCCCACTCCAAGACTCCCTTTTACGTCGTCACAGAGTTGCTTTTAGCTCTTTCTTCTTTGCCTTATACTCATCCCATGATCCAGGATCATCCATTCTCATGGCATGATTAAAGGCTTTTCTCACCTGCTTCTTTAGATTTTTAAGTTCCCTACACCACCTTTTCGTCTACCAAAGTAGGTATTCACGCCTCTTGGTAAGCAGTTTCAACAGCTGGTTGTAAGTGTTTCAGCTGTATCTTTACATTCGAAGTGGTTTTCGGTATTTTGGGTGCCCTCCCAAACCTCCGCTCAGGATCAGAGTCTCCACTGTCATCTTTGGCGCGTTGCAGCACCGCATTTTTCCATCGACATCGACGATTTTTCAACTTCACCATTGTCCTCACGAGCTCTTCCGCTGTCGATACTGCACCTTCCGGCACTTTCTCGACCTCTTCGGAGCCTTCCGCCTGGCCCTCTATTTTCGTAATTAAAAGGTTGTTTGTAAAAAGTCGCTAGTATTCAAACACGTTTAATATGCTTGTTGAGTCTATTAATGGCCTAAATAACTTTGTTTTTATAAAAGGTACAAAAAAACAAAATTTAGCGCATCAGATCTCTACGGCACTCAGAGCCTAGCTTCTCCTAATCATTCGTTATGTGCATGTGTATATTATATTATTCACACGAATGGAAGAAACCTAGTACATATTTGGTATCTATGTAGAATCACCCTCTCTGCGCACCTTAAAAATTGCCAATTGATTTGAAACGGACTCTACCACGTTCGACGGGAATTTATTTCTGTTTTGAGAATCATGTATGAATTGTAGACAACTTGAATGATTAAATATTTGATCTTAATGATTTTTTTCAGTGTCCTGTTTCAGGTATGTATTTAAATTATCTACATTTCACCCAGACATGAATATGGCCACATTCATTCATTCAAGTTAATTAATTTACATCAGTAAATTTTGCACTAGTCCCCAATTATGACAATACAACAAATATGTACGTGCAGCATAATATGCATAATCATCATCCCAATACGACACCATCCAGACAGTTTCAACTTCACTACACATTCTATCATCCCAACACGATAGTTTCACCTTACTGCATAAAACCCGCATAGCTTCACATTTCCATCATTCCGCTAATGCAACTGCATCTCAAAACTAAGAAACCGGTCTTAGAGGGGTGCGTTGTTATTGTCATTTAGTTTTCGATAAAATATTAGGAGGTTATTGAATTTAAGTTGTAGCTCGTTTTGAATTTCTTGCATATAGAATGACATCATCAGCGAATATTATCGAATTTACCACATTCCTAAACATGTCAGAAACATAGATGTTAAAGAATATTGATGCAGTAACTGTACTCTGCGGCAGATCATTGGTGATATTAAAAACTTTAGTCGTCATGTATCTGTTACAACAAATTTCTTCCGACATACCATTGAGATTATCACCTTTATGAGCTTCTGTGGAAAGTTATATCTCATACTTACTTAGGTGGCGCTACAGTTCGGGGTGAGCCTGGGCCTCAACTAACAAGCCTCTCCAGTTAGCTCGGTCCTTAGCTAATTGCCTCCAGATTACAGTTGACATCTGAAACCTGTTTGGTAATAGCATGTACGGACGAATGTTTTCTCTTGAGCCCAAATTGATTCTGCGGAATTATCCTCTTTCGCACGCGAACAATTTTGACCACCTCAAAAACCTTCCCAATGTTACACAGAAGACTAATTTTGGCCTATAATTTACAAGATCAGTAGGATCTTTATTGTCATTTGGAAAAACCTTCGAATATTTCCAACAGCTTGGGACACCAATTAGTCGGCAAGTTGTTAAAAATAACACAGTATTGCCGTATCATTTCGATTAGTAAATGCTTTAGCACAATCCTAAACCAGATGATTTTTTATTATTCAGTTTCCTGAATATGTCTGTCGGTTCGTCTAGTATTGTGTGATAGTTGTTCGACCGTTTAATGTCAGTTCGTCTGCTCTTACGTCATCAGAAAAATGAAGCAAAGTGTCTAAATTTATATTTATGGTGTGAAACTTTAAAAACTCTCTTAATACGTCCTCAGTTTTAGAACTTTGATGAGCTGTTGCGTGAACTATCTCAAAGCTTGTCCATTCTACCATTGACAACGAAGTGGTTATCGATGATGGTACATTGTCGACTATTAATTTCTACCTAAGAGAGAAGTGGTTTAGAACGAATCTCAATTTTCGAATTTTGAGAGTAGAACGAGGCTTGAAGATCTCATTTATTTGAGGGATCATGTTTCTAGCATCATTCTTCATTATTTTTTCGGCGCGTTGCCTCCAGCAGTCATTGACCGAATTTCGAAACTGATGTTTTATGAACGACTTCACCTTTCTCAGAAGAGATTTTAATTTTATCACTTTCAGATTGTTTGATTCATCCTGAAACTGGTGACGTACACGATTTATCTGTGTAAGTAAAATGAGATCGAAGTTCGGGGACAGTGTTATCTTCAGAAATGGACAAGTCAGTTGGCCGTTTCGTTTGTGTGATTTGAAGCCTCTTTTTCTTTTCAACTATGTCAAGTCTACGTACTCAGAACCAACATCGAATACGAAATTGCCGGCATACCGCCTGACTCATGCGAAAAAGTCAGGGAAAATTAGGTTCAGCGCATTTACTCGTGCAATCGTTTCCATGGAGGGCATTTGAGTGATGTATGTATTTCATAATTAATTTAGGAACTTTAACCCAAAATACCTACATTTTTTTATCTCAAAAAGTAACTGTTTTATTTAAAAAAGAAAATGGAGCGCTCTTAATGAAAGCTCTACAAACATGCATATGCAATATGTGAACATACATGATTAGGTATGTATGTTTGTGTTTTCAACAGAGACTAGATTTTGTACCATTAAGGTATTTTATCTATCCAATGTACACATTTTGGTTATAGTTAGAAGAGACACAATAAGAAGACGAGTATGGAGATTATTTCATTTAGTTGTATTTAAACTATCTTCATAGTTCTTATATTCTTAAAAACAAAATTCTTTGTTAAAACCTTACATATTATATGAAACTATAAGTAACCATTGGTTAACATTTAAAATACCACTCTGAAAAGGCACTTATCAAGTGTATAGTAGTTAGGTACAAATAATCTTTGTTTTGTATCTTATTTTAACCTTAAATTATTAAGATGATATCCAATGTTTGAATCCAAACTATAATTCAAATTCACGAACAATAGCTGATATACTTTCATAGGTTCCAGTTGAGAATCCAAGCAATGCCAAAATGAGAATTAAAATATTTTTTGCAAAAATTGCAAAGCCAGGACCTTTAGAGTTTTCTGTTCTTACAATCAATTCTATCACAGGTGGGAAGACAAGCGCAAGCGCAGTAGAACATAGTGCTCCAATCAACGAAATAAAAACACTTAGCTTTGGCACAAGCTCAGCTATGGCCACTGTGAAGAAAAAGTAATGCAATATTTACTATGTTGCATAGGAATGTATGTATTCATACAAACTTACATGTTAATATGACCATCATGCTTCTGAAAATAAGTTCACCAACAATGGAGTTCTTTTCAAGTTTGAACATCTGTTGAATGAATGGTAACATTATTTGAATGGCCACAAAGAACTGCAATGGATATCCAAGCAAGACTCCTAATGACACCATTATTTGGACGGATTGTGCCAGCCTAATTCAATTTTAAAAGGTATAATTAGTGTTTTATGCATAAAAGTAACAAAACATGCATCGCTTACCAGCTACTTCCCAAGTTAAGTGTAAGACTTCCACCTACTAATTCTCCCCATTTTAGATACCCAAAGAATCCAGCGAAAATAAACGCAAATGCAACCAGCGTCATTCCAACATTCAGAACACCTAATCTTCTGTCAAAATGGTTTGGTTTCTTCATAGAATTCTTCAGTGGCAGCACTAAAGCGATTCCTTCGAAGGCAAATATAGCCGTACCAAAATACAAAGCCAATTGATGACCATTTGTAAAATAATGACGCTCGCTAGGCGCAGGTAGACCTCCTTTAAATGCAAAATACATTGTTATGATCAATCCACACACCATGCCTACATTTGCTACCAACGAAACTGGAGCCAAGTATTTCAAATTTGTTATCAAAGATGTTAATAAAATGGGAACAAATGCAATTAGCATTATGTAGTGCACATTCCAAAAGTATCCATGGTGATGTAAAATCTGTAACATAAGAATTAGATAAGATTTTTATAACAGACTAAATAAAAAGAACTTACTTGTTCTAGATTTGTGCTTATGAAGACAAAATAAATGCAACAAAAACCCAGTTGAGTTACACAGATGAATATATTGACGACAGTTCGCATATGCATTGACCAACTACGTAGTTTCGGTGGTCCTATGTCAAAACATTGTTGAACGGTCTCCGCGTAGTCAGGGCATTGGTCAGACTGACTTAAATTTTTAACTTTTTCCGAGCATTGGAGAAGGATGTGTTGACAATGAACTGAGATTAATGCTATTAAAACTGTAAGAATGGGCGATACTATAAGGCCACCATTTTTGAAGGCATCCCCCATTGCAAAGAGTCCTGGTCCAATGTTACCTTTAAAGAGGTGAACTATCGTTTCCTTGTAGCTAAAAATAAATCACAAATGATACATGTATACGTTCAATTGTTTGGCGAATGTTAAACTTACGACGTAGGAGGGTGGTCGGTTGTATCAGAAGTTGAGGTATTCTCCGGTTTCTCAGTGTCTCGATCTCGTACACGTATGTCCTTGCCTGACATATTAATTTCCTGCATGATGTTATGTTCTCTGCAAATATAAAAATGTAGTGTAATTTAATAAAGGTAAAAGATACCTAGAATAGTATATCGAAAAGACTTTAGTCCTTAATAGAAATAGACTTTAAAAAGTTGAATTCGATGATGATGAAGAAACTTGCCCAAGTGCTCTATAGATAGAAAATAAATCTAAAGATCTAATACAGATATAATATATTCGTTGCCTTGGAACTATCTACTGTCACCTCACATCAATGTTCTGTAGACAATATCCACCGTTAACTTTATGTATGTATGGACATGTGTACACACATTCACATACAAACATAAAAATAAAATTAGATGCATATACGCACGTGCATACCCTGAAGTATCCCTTGAGAAACCAAGGGTCAATGTCTTGAAACATACTTCTCGAGAGTAACCCTCTTGTATTTAAATTTCAAATTGTCTTTAACATCCTCTAAGGAAATATGTGTTGATGCACATGAAATGCATGGGACTCACGTAATTGCATATTCAATTTGATTGCATTAATAAACCTTAGACGCCCAATCTTCTTTTATAAAAAGCAGTCGCGCAGCGTAATGTAGTGATGATGAGAAGAACACTTAACAGCTTGTGGCGGCTGTATATAATCAATTCAACGGAATCGCAAAATTTTCTTACAAGATGCATATCAGAAATACAACGTACTCCTAACACGTGACAAATAAAATGCAAGAGCCTTTTAACCCCAATGTATCTGTTAGTTGTGGCTATACGAATAAAAATATACATTTGCGGTGTTTCACGTTAATTTATTCAAACGATTGTCGAATTAATTTAAAATAATAAAAATTGCTATATCACGAAATATGGTTTGGTTTCCTTTTTTATTTACAATTTAATTGCTGTGCTGTGTATACTCGTAAAGTATAGTGCAATTTAAAAATAAATCATCATGATCATCTAAGCGGTGTTTTTTTTTGAAGATCCAGAGATAGAAATCAATCAAGCAATTGATCTCGAAAGTAGAGTCTTACATGGAATAGTTTTATGATTTTTTTTGTTTATTTCAGAGGTTTGGGAATTTTCCAATGAAAAAAGTTAGCGGTATATGAAACGATAAGTGTAGCAAATTAGCGAAGTCATTTAATCGTTTCATGTCCAGAAAGTATGTTATCAGTTAATGTGAGTAATGTAATTTGAATAGTGTTTCGCAACAGATCTTGGGTAAGACTTGTAATTAAACGTTCTGAGAACATTCGCTGATTCAATTAGATGCTGTGATATCCATGTATAGTATATTCTAAGTCGGGTTGGAACTTCATTCCAGACTTCGGGACTACAGTAAACTGCAAAAGGTATGTGCGGAACATCCTTGTTAAAGCTACAGCCATATGTATGTATGTGGAATCTACTACTCTATTTATCTCTTTGTTGCCTACCTCTAATAGTATAGTGGCAACGATTTTACCAGTATGTAAGCATTAAAGGAATGTCGGTGTAGGATTTGAAGCTTACATATGCAAGTCGGTTCTGGTGGTAATTTCATTTGAAATCGATCATTAAATTAAATAGCAACCATTTCGCATGAGAAAGTAAATACAAGCAAAACAAAAATAAAATTTTATTCTAAATTAGTGAAGCGATGACTCTAACCTACACTAAAGAACGCAATGCAAAGAAAAACATACAGACATTGTACATGTATTTGTTTATCAAAATTATAAACAAGTATTATTTTTCTATAAAAAGTTTTCACCGCGACCTTACATTTTATTTCGAACCAGGTATTTATTTTTACTTTTATAGGTTGCTGAACTGTGGTATCGTATTCTAATGATGCACTTGATAGAGTCTTCAGAGATTTGAAGACATTTTCTAAATTCGTTTGCAGAATTTAGTTGATGTCTTAAGTGGGTGACAATCTGTAATCTCCCTCATTTCATTAAAAATATATTATAATTCTCTGCATACTTTTGAACTAATGTTTTAATGCTGAAAAATTATTCTTTTGAAAAACAAAGCCATTTTCAAAAAGAACTAAAGCATCATGAACTTAACCTTTGCCAACTCCACATCAATTTATAAAGCTACACTCGTTCATCTTCTCATTGTCATTGTAAGATGCAATTTACTCCGTAAAGTACTTTCAATAAATAATCTCAGCATTTTATTGTTAACTTTAACTGCAGTCCAGACGTACTCGTTAGACCTACATTTCATACTTGGTACACTTGTACTTGGAACTTAAGATCACTTCTTGTTCTTAATGGGACCAATTCGCCTTTGGTGTGTGTACGAATCATATGCGCTCGTTTCCGATACAGTACAAACCTAATAGGCTATGATGAAGAAAACTCGCAATGTTTTGATTTATATTGAATGGAAAATCCCCATATGTGTTAAATACAATGTTAAATACAATGGCCCGAAATAAATAAAACAATAATTGATTTCTGATGCTGCGTGGTACGCACAAATATCATTTTTATCTTCAAATGCACGAATTGCATAAATGAATTTGTGGCGCGTCTCTTTTGCATGTAAATAATGTTTGCAAAGTGGAACGTCATTATCTAAATGTAATAATTATTGTATTTACTTATCAAATGAAGTCTGCGGTCATACAAATCTTATCTACAATAAATTACTTATTTTCAAATAATTTTCAGATGCATTGCATACCCATAACTCACACCCGTTTTAAAGTCTTAAAACATGTGTGTATGTATGTCTTAAGTCTTTAATAATGATTTAAGTTAACATCTGTAACGTAATACTGATCGTTCAGATGTCAATGGGCGATGAGTTATTGTTATTGAAATACAATATTTTACTACAAATGCCTAAGTTGCAGGTAACAGGACGTAAAGAGAAAGCTTTGTTAAGGAATTGTATGTGGTATACACATATGTATCTACGTAACAGCTGTTCTTTAATGTATTCATCTGAGATTTGATTCTGTTCTTTAAATGAATATGTGCAGTGAAGCGAGTGATAGTATAATTTTTTTATACAAAACACTGTACATTCATACGGATTGGGTTCTCCATGGAATAGTTATAGGTTCTCCATGGAAGTACATAACATTATTTAATGTACTGGAAATCGGAATGGAACAAATCAGGGGCCGAATTACCGTAGTCAATAGCGAGTAACTCGTAAGGATTTGGTATTACCGCTCTCGTGATCGAGCATTCACTATCGAAATTTGAGATGACAGCACACGTTATTGCGCATCATTTTAATCAATTTTTTTTTTCAATTCTTATTAAACAAAATTTACTAATTGAATGTATATTTTTGTTAATTAAAGACAGATCTAAATTAAATTAATTTGTTGAAAAAAAATCTTGGTCGATTTTATAGCCAAACACCCTGGGCCGAATCGATAACGAGTAACTCATCATCAAAACGTGAGAATTTGACATTATCACTCTAGTGGTAGCTAGCATTCACCAGCGAAATTTGAGATGATAGCACACGTTATCGTGCGTCATTTCATTCGAACGCTAGTGTGCTGTCTAGCAAAACAGCAAAGACGTAAGCATTTTTGTTTTAATTTTTTTTGAAAGAAATTTTCTAATACTACTTTTTTTAAGTTAAGGTCCAATCTTAAAAAAAAATTAATTTGCTGTAAAAAAATATTCTAGCCGATTTTATGGCCAAACGTCCCGAATTGGCAAAGAATATTTTGCTGAATCGCCGTGACTATGACTTTGGCAATGAGGACGAATTGATTTTATCCCATAAGCGCCGGCGATCAACACGTCTGCGGTAATCTTCGTTGGAATAAGAGGACAAATAAAAAAATAGGTCCATTGTTTACTTAAGTTTCAGTGCAAATAATATTTTCCATCTTTTATATCAACTGGAGAAACGGCACTTTGTGAGTTGTAGTAGAATTTCTCTAATACAATTTTGTTTTCATTCGAAACGTGAGCTTTCGAGTCCACCATCATCCCAGTGAAGTTACTCGATCTTGCGATCACAAGTCCTACTCACTCATTTGTATTACTTAGCTAGGTAACAGTTAGAATGAATGAAATGTAAGTATTGTAAGTATTTTAAATGTAATACTTCTTTTGCAGATGTTTGAGAATACTGCAGACATTCGTTAGTCCTCTCGATTCGTCCGAACTTTACCATTTTTACTCCTATTCCAATTGGGACTATTGTTCAGTTGATAAGACTGATAAGACTGTATACATCATCATTACATATAATCAGATCTTATAAATATGTATGTATCTAATGATTTCGGTGTTTTTGAAGATTGGTGTTGTTTTTCAAATTACCTGCCCTTACCCTTTCAATGAACCTACAAATAATATCACTTTCGCAATGTAGTGTTTACTTATGTTGGATTAACTTGTCACCAAAGTAAAAAATATCAAATATCAAGTTCTAATAGTCCAGACAGTAAGACAATCTCTGGGAGGTCATATGGAATTAGGACCGAAGCCAAGACACTGAGGATATATGTACATACATATGTATGTACATATATATATCGCAACTATATATATATATATATATTATAAATTCAAATTAAATAACTATAAACATATATAGACGACACGATAATAGAACGTACATACATATGTACATATGTACATACGTACCACGTTTTTTAAGTCTCCCTAAAGAATATTTTTCTCAAAGACTTGTTTACACAGAACGTATTTAATTATTAATTTCTGTCATAATAAATATAAATATAGAAAACAAAATATAGAAAAACATACGAAAAAGCTGCAATTCGTCTGGAACGGATCGTATGATACCCTATCCTCCCTATGCAGGCCTTATAAAATGAGCGCGGCCATATTGAATTTTGTACTGAACTACGAAAACTTCGAGTTCAAACGTTTGAGGATGTTACAAAATTTCATCAAAATGAATTTTTTAACGAAAACGCACTTAAAAAGTGTAATATATGTACCTAGACAATACAATGTAAATATCTAATTGGTCTTAATGAAATTTTTTGGTTTTATATTTATTTAGTAAACTCATGCAAAAGTAGGCGTGGCAGTGGGCGGATTTCAAAATTTTTTACACTTGTATTACTTTTCTTCTTCAAAAGCCTAAATATAAAATATTATCCTCCTAGGCCCAAAAAGTGGTGACATATGGTTGGACAGAAATACGGATGGTCAGACAGACGGACGGGCAGGCATGGCTCAATCGTTTTCGCTATTGATACTGATCATGAATATACATATACACTTTATCACTCTTTGAATTGAAAAATGTTATGTGCCCTTCAGTAACAAACATTTTCTCTGCAAATGACGCCTGATCGCGATTAGCCCCGACCTTTTCCATTCCCATACAATTTCCTCTCAATGAAAGAAGGTTACCTGAGAGATAGTTTCTTTACCAAATTTTCTACTGACGCAAAGTTTTAGAACATTGTACAGAAACACAAATTTAAAAAAAGAAATTGTTTTCCTTATTACTGTTTGTTTACAAAATACAAGCCCACGCCAATAAAACACTCACATGAAATTTAATAGTGACGAGTAATCCACCTGATGATTCAAAAACAGGTTTCACAATGTATTATTGCTTTTGAGTTTTCCTCAATGAAATTCTGAAATTTCTCACAAAAATAGCGCTTTACACTATGTAGATATCACACACATTACAACACGGTCCAACTTTAGAGTATTTTTATCTTATTTTCTTTTAAATTCAACAACAATAATATTTCATCGTAGTTCTTAATTGAGGGCACACACGTCTCGCCAAAGTGTAAAATGTTTACATGTGTCTATGTCGGCCGACGACACCTTCAAGACTGAATTACTTCGATATTGATTCACACAGCCACTTGTCGCATTGCTTCTCTCGGGACGGGAGTAGTTTTTTTCTGAATTAAGTTTATTTGAAATGTTGTTTGTGTAGAATACTTAAAATGCATATCTCAGAGAATTCAATTTATAAGTAAGGAAATCTGACATCAGATGCATGCATTTAATCGTACCTACTTGTTGGGTTTGTAGTGCAGTGATTGAACGCAAATGCAAGAAAAGTATAACAGTTTTAGAGTTGAGTTGGCAACTCTTTAACTCTGATCGCTTTAATACAAATCGTAGTGCTTTAGGTAAAAACGAATTGATATATACATAACTTATTCCGAAAGGGATGGATAACAGTTTTCCGCATTCAAGTAGGTACCCTAAAACCTCGAGTATTTAAAAGTGAATTTGGGTTTGACCTATGAATACAGATGCATATGTATGTAAATATGTATGTACATATGTATATACGAAGTAGAATAAATCCTTAATGAAAGGAGCTCCGAGCTAGAAAGACGTAACCGATGTTAGTTACATACCTGCTTGGTTAATAGTTTTCTTTGTTAGTCATTCCAGTTCATAAAATGAGTTTAAAGTTTCACCCATAAAACTTGTGGCATACTATTTAATATTATTGAATCCAACGATATACACATACATACATATATATACATACATATGTACATATGTACATAAATACCGACGCCTGACTCTTTTGTACCAATCTGGCTGAACTAATAATGTAGTTTGTAGCTTCATACTCTATACTACAGCCATATACATATGTACATGTCTTTACATAGTTGTGATTGATTAATATTAATTTCCTCAAGTTCAGCAACATTTCGGTAGAATATTGTGTAACAGAAGTTTAGAAAAACTTTAAATAATGTAATACATACTTATACTTATGTAATGCATATGTACATGGATTTTTTTTGGCAAATGTGTAATACATGACAGATCAGGACTTCGAAATTTGCCAATCCACCCAACCATTTGGGCTGTAGGCGACTAAGAGAAACCTACATATAGTAATAAAAAAAGTGGACCAAAATCACGAGATCAAAATTTTTCATGAATCCAATACTTGGTTTGTATTATGGTTGGAAAATAAATGTAAATACTATACACATATGTATGCATACAACTGGAAGGTTTACCCCCTTTATACATTTATCAAATACGTATAGTACTACTCCAGTCCAAATATTTTTTTTCGTTTTGTCATCAATCTGCGGTACAATCTGAAACTCTGTGGATTGAGATATTTCCTAGCATTAACTCAGTATCTTTACAACAATAATTGAAATATGTGCAACGCTTCGTTGGCCTGTCAAATGATTAATTAGAAATTCTCAAGGGCGATGAACGTTTATTTTAGTTTAGCTTTTCAAATGCATGTATGATTTAATATCAAACCCGGAAGACTGCAACTCTATGTTGAGAGGAAGAAGGTATATATATGCATGTACATATGTATGTACCCACTTATCTCGATTACAATTTTTACATGTTTTGCTGTTGAGTTTGTATTAAATTAAAAAAAAAAACAAACGTATGTAGGTAACGAATAGCTAATTTAAGATAAAGTAAAGAAAATAATTCTTATTCGTATATACATATGTATGTATGTATGTAGATATGTATCAAAGAAACTATACAATACTTATCATGACACTGAATTTTATGAAGCACTTCAGCGATTGTAAACAATAGACACTACATATCTGGGAAACGTTTATATAATTCCATATCACGTGAGATTGTAGGTTTGTACAGAGTGCATTCCCGAAGTTTAATAAACTTCTATAATGGGACATCTAAAATAAATCTGACTAGGTATACTTGCATTAAATTTCATTAACGTAGCTTCGGTTTCTAACAATCTAATCTAATCATTATCTGTACCATGGTTTTATTTATTTAACACTTAATAGTAAAATTTGCTCGGTTCTATAAATTGTTCTTTTAACTTTGATGTTAAAACAGTACGTTAACAAGACAAGTGGCTTAATTTCATCGACGTATTCAAACGTGAGATTTAAGTCTTAAATTTTACAACATGTAACAAACATTTGCATTTGACTACTAATCAAACTTCTTTTAAGCTCGATACATATAGCATCGAAATATAAACATACATATATACATTCATACTTCATAATTCATAATACTGCAAAACGACAATAATAACAATTCTATTCAATCTAGTTTAGAAAGGAATAATAATTGCTTTTGTATAGTCTAATCGTACAATAATTTATTGATTGATTGACAGTAATAAGCAATGAAAGTATTCTCATCAACGCTGATGAAATGAGTTAGGATGAAAGTATAAATACACAAATAAATGTAACACAACAAAACAGCATTCTACAGACGTGTGATGTGACAGCGTTTTGCCTGCAGGCATTATCAACATACATAAGTTTGCGCTGTTTCCTTCTTTGCATCATTCCTTAAAGATTTAAAGTAAGTATACAGTACCAGCGAAAAAAGATTAAAAAAAAAATCGCTTAAATTCAGGGAACGTGCTCACTCTTTTTAAGAGATCATCAATAACGATGGATATAGGGAACAACGGTAATAAGTCGGCAAAGATTAGTTTAGTTTGAAGAGTCAGATGGAACAGGAACAAAACCATGTTAAAAGCAGATAAATGACGATCATGTTGTTTATACCCTTCTGTCATTTTAAGAAATTAAACAATTTACTGACAGAAGCTTCAATCTGGGCCTCGTACACATACTTTGCCAACAGCAACACTTCACAACACAATACCAGTTTACCTCATAGTTCAAGGATTGTTAGTTTATCGTTAAATACAAAAAAAATAGAAATATTTGGCTCAGGAACGCACGAGACCCAGGGCCTAGCCTCTCACATCCATTCGTGTTGTATTCTATATACACACCCTGTGCCCTGTTGCACCAAATATTTGTGTTTGTAGTTAATATTTATTCTTTTATTTTCTAATAGGAAATGTGTGAAAAAACAATTCACAAACATATATTATACATACATACAGCAATAGAAAAAAATATATTTTGACGGTTAACAGAAAAATAGTAGCGACTTCAGATATTGTTACATTTTTTTTATTATTGATAAGATAGAAAGAAGTTCGAAAATGGTCCGTTCCTTTTAATACCTTGTTGCTATAACCACCTTACAACGTCTTGACATGTAGTCAACAAGGCGCCTACAGTGGTCTGGTGATATGCCACACCATGCATCCCGTACAACTTCCCACAATTGATTATTATTCGTAGGCTTATTGTTGAAAACAGCAGTCTTAATAACGACCCAAAGATTTTCAATGGGATTCAAGTCAGAAGATTGGGCTAGCCATTCCAAAACTTGAATTCTATTGTCGTTGAACCAGGCTTTCGCTATAACCAGTTACCAAAGTTTTTCCGAAATACTCGGGGTTAGAGTAAAACAAGCCGAAAGATCGAGAATAATATTGTCGATGCTGAATACACCGGCAGCATCCAAAAGTTTCTTATTAGAAATCTAATGCTGAAAGTCGGAATGTGTGCTTTTAATCATCGAAGCTTTTCCATGTAAGATGAGTTTATGTTTCACCATACTGGACTTCGTAATATATAACCTTAACATGATCTCAGTTGGAGAAGAATAGACGTTTGGGAGATTTAAATGTCTTGCTTTTACGGCTGAATATTTATTTACGATACGAATTTCCAATTTGCCGACGATGTTACTTTGTATGCGAGTTGCTCAAGAATACAACAATTAATTTTTTATTGAATGTTCTTTGTGCAAAAACAGCATATCTTCTCTAGTTAGGCCCTTCTTCCTGTTGCATTTACAGAGATTGTTGATTTTGTTACTTTTACTCATTTGTTAGTTAGTTTCCTGGACCTAATATTCACCTGATATTTCACTAAAAAGGGTGATGTACACAAAAATAAAACAATGCTGCTCAAGAGTATCAGATCGCACAAATTCAAAAGCGTTACCTATCAACAACCTGCATCACAAGATAAAGTTCGTGTCCATTAACCAATTACAGTCTTTTACTTGGCGCCAATTTAAGAATTGCTGAAGTTGTCAGGTCGTTTAATCTCCTGCTTTCGCAAAAAGTAAACCCAAATGTGCAAACTGTTTGAAATTCATCATCAATCCATACTTCTAGTTGGTAGTTATTTTTTCCCATTACTGTTAACCTATTGCTTTAAAATCTGACTTTAAAAGAAGGAGAATCCACACAACTGAGTGCACTATGGAGATGATCTTCCATCAGTGTAAGATAATTTCAAAGTAAAAGTTTTAATAACTCGAGGATGTGGATGAAATCTCTTAATTACACAGAATATTGTGGAACTTTTCACTTTCTACACACCCAGTTAAAGGAAAAACGTAAAACTATTCACTTTCTTTACATGCAACAAAAATCTCTGCCGAATTTCTTAGTAAGCCCTACAGGTGGTGACCTGTTGGTATTGCTCAACCGTGTAACTACTTTTTTGTACGAAAATAAGTGTCATCAGGCAACTATACAAATACATACCACAGCGGAAGTAAGCAACAACAGCAACAAGTTCAAGTTCATATTCAGAGCATGAATGGGACATGGACTGGAATATTTTCCCAGCACTACTATGATGATCTATAATAGTTATTGCGCTTCATTGAATTCTAACTCTGTAATAAAGTCACTGGGGAGGAAGAGTGCATTAATATCGGTTAAACGCTTCACCGCTACCCAGGGTAATTATATAGTTGAGACGCTTTAATTGATGAATATCAAATATAAGTATCTTTTCTTTGACTGCTGCGAAGTATGTGTATCTACCACCGATATTGTCACAGATACACGTCAAAGGGAGGCAGGAGGATTGATCCAACCTCTGTATACCTACTCTTGTTCACACAACATGTGTAGATGAATATGACATTACGTGAAAAAAGAAGAGAAAGGTAAAAGCTACATCGTACACTGTACAATCAATTTACGATGCTTGGTTAAATCTATCTATCTGTGTGGAAGATTCTGTTAAAGCTGGTTTTATTTGCATTTGAAACGTCGCGCGATTAAGTTACGCATTTTGTTGTGAGAAAAATGTTCAAGACACTTTTCGGTTGTTGCTTTTTGTTAATTGTTGTAGTGACTTCATATGAGTATGGATACCATCCAAGCTCCGAAGAATTTGACGCTCAAATGAGACAGAAAACTTGGACACGTGATCTCCTATGGCAGGAGCGAAATATTAAAAAATTCTCACCAAAATTTAATTTAGAAAAACCTAAAGCGAGTCCTTCAGAGTTCGGTTTTGAAGGACATCCTTTAGCGAGCAGTTCAAGTGAAAAGAATGATAAATACGTAGGATACGTGGATAGTGATACGATTGCCCTTTCTAGTGAAAGTGTCCTAGAAGTGAATAAAGATTCATTGGCTCACAAAGTGCAGGCAAACCACACAACATTTCCAATATTTTTTACGAATCCCGCAACAGGGATTGTGTATGCTATTACGGAAGTCGGAGTTAACAACAATCAGACGGGATTGTCAAAAAATGGCACTATACCGATTTTTATTAGTAAAGAACAATACGAAAGGGATTTGTATATTTTAAAGAAAAGCTATGAGTCTAAGTGTATTCGACAAAGCAGACCTCAGATTATAAAGCTAGATGGTTCTAGTTCAGTGAAAAGATTGGATCCAGTTATAGTCAAGACTGAGCTCACTGTAGCGGGTAATAATACCCTCGTTCACAGAAGAAAAAATCGAAAGAATCGACATCGCAAAGCCAAGAAAACTAAAACATCCAAGAAGAATCAAATAGTTCAAGATTTGCAAAATAATTCTCCATATCCAATGGATACTATCTCAGCGTTAGATACACAGCTTGAGAAGCCAAATAAAGAAAATTTATCCTCTGTCTTTAGTAGTTCTCAAATCAAAGCATCCTCAAGAGTGCCTCTTATAAGATCAACAAACGTCAAAGGAAATAAACACATCCACCCACAGAACTCAACGAAAGCTAGAATTCACAAAATCATCAGAAGATCACTGAATTCTACAAGTGTGGGTGATGCATGGAATGGAATACTTTCCACTAAAATTACGATCTTCCCTACTCAAATACCTCAAATTTCTACAAGATCGTTAAATTCCAGTGAATCCAAGAAAATTATTTCTACGCAAATTCAAGTGACAAGTGAATACATCGAGCCAACTATGAAGACTAGAACGCCGAAGACTTCAATTGAAGAAACCACGTATACAGCGTTACCTCCAAAATCTTCAACGCCTCCTTGTAAGGTAGTTAAAGCGAGAAAACCCGCCTACGATGAGTACGATGATTACTACGACTTTGGTGAAACATCTTACAATGATGATGACGATGGTAATGAAGATACTGATGAATCCTTAGAAGACCAAGGCAGTGTATTTAGTTCGGAGAATACCATTACAGATTATACTTCACTGGAGAGTACTATCCAACAAGACGATAATCACCGTCTAAGAAAGACCACTAAAAAGCGAATCAAACGTAGACGACCGTATAGTGATGAATATGATGACTACGATGATGACTATGATAATGAAAGTGATGACGGCGTGTTGGGATTGCTTCGTGGTCTTTTTACGCCGGTACAGTGGGTGATGGATAGGATATTTGATAAGGCTGGGCATATGTTTAATGAAAATGTACAAGTGGAAAATAATGATAACCGCAAGCCTAAGTATCCGCAATATACGGTTTATAATAGTGGCGCAAACGAAGTGAAAGACACTGATGAAACAGATGGAGATCAGGGAAATTCACTTGGATCGTGGTTTAGTTCATGGTTTAGATTCAGAAGGAGGAGTGTTAGTACTACAACGCCGGCACCACTGGATGATGAACCTGGATGGTTTGAATCTTGGTTTGGTTATGATGAGAGAACACCATCGCCGAATGAAGAAGAAAGTGATCGTAAGTGAGCCGTTATATGTACATATATTAACCTTTTGCCTCCTGTAAAGAAACCCGTTAATTAAATATTTATTGACAATTGTATATATTGAAACTCAGTCCAAATATTCAAATTTGCGTGGATCTTCGAGAACATACTTTAACGATTCCTGGCAGGCTTACCAAATCGTTTGGTAATTAAAAACCAATATAGAAAATATAGAAATACGTGAAGAAAGCAGTATTGTTATGAAACAATAAAAAAAAACAAGATAGAATGATTGAACTGACGTTCATTAAGCCATTTTCACAAGATCTTGCACACACCGGGTTCGGTTTCTTTAAATCTATGTCTGTTAAAATGTAGGGAAGCAACCCCAACAGTCGTAATGTTGTAATAGCAGTAGTTCACCAAATCCTTATTTGGTTCTACATATGCGGTCTTGGATCCTAGATCATTAGCTCTAGATAGATTTAGATCAGTAGATTTTAATTAAATTTTTAATAAAAATACCTAGCTAACATCAACATGTTATGATGCTTGTAGTTTATTAGTCGTTCATGTTCGTGAGATAGGTGCTGGCCAGTAATTGCATTACAACATAGCTTTTCCTTGGTTAATTTCATGTATATCTTAATGGAAACGGGCGTCGCATATTTGCCTAGAGTCAATTAAGATTCTTTACAGATCTTATTTTTTTTTTACATTCTTATCGTTTTCAGCATGGTTTTTTGGATGGTTTAATAGTAAACCAAGACCCAAGCGGACCACTACAACTACCACTACAACACCAGTACCAATACTTACTATTGCAGAGCCCTTAAAAAATCCCCACAAATGGATAGGGATTCTTGCACAACATATTATAAATTCAACATCAACTAACAGCCCGCTACCAGAAACAACCACAGAAAATCCAGATATACCCAGAAAAGTGTCCTACGAAAAATACCAAATTTGGCGACTTAAACCTAAGGATGATTCACAGGTCAAAGTTCTTGAGGAATATAAACGAGGAGAAGAAGGTGCTCGCATGCAGTGGCTTAAGGGCCCTACCTTAAGGTTATATCTATAAATCTATCTCGATCTGCTTATTTGTTTAATGATGTCTTGGTCTTTTCAGAGGCCTTACTGATGTTGTTATCCCACCAAAAATGCTAGTCGATTTCCAAGGAACTTTAAATTTTGAAAATATCGCCCATGAAATTCTTATCTTCGATGTAGGTAAAGTAATTTCCTATGAACAAGCGAAACAAGATGATATCCTTCAAATGACACACGGCCCAGGAAAAGCAATAATGTCATGGAATAGATATTATGACTATGATAGCATAACTAAGTACCTAGAATTAATTCAACTACGAAATCCGGAATTTGTGGAATTAATCCATATAGGACGCTCATATGAAGGCCGACCTCTAATCGTAGTGAAATTGGAGACAAAAAAGGCCAACGACAAGTTAACAAAGAAAAAGAAACTTAAACTAAACAAGAAATCAGATCAAGTTAATGGTGTGTTCATAGAAGCAGGAGTCCATGGAAGAGAATGGATTGCACCAGCTTCTGCGACATGGATGATCAATGAGCTGTTGAAAATTATGAAGAGAAATCGTAAGTAAAAGTTGCATTTACTTTTATGCTGCTTGAAAGTGGAAACACTTCTCCAAAATTTTATTCAAATTTTATTTGAATTAAAAAAAATTATTGAAAGAATACCCCAAAGCCACAAGAGATATTGTGAAAGGTCTGAGAAGAATTGAGCTTACTTTAACTTGTGACGATTAACAACTTTTTCAACTGACTATTTATTCTACAAGATCTTAACTGACTTCCTTACTACCCATTAATCTCTCAAACACCACCTCAGGAAAATTGGCATTAGTCAAAGGATTTATTACCCCATCTGATATCATCTTAACCTCAACAATAAAGGTCCTAAGTTTACTTCAGGATCTTAAAAATACACCCTTTCTAGGGGACTATTCAAAAAATCTATTATATATATTATAGGTCGAAGTATTTTGTTAAGTTTGTAATTGTTGGCACTTGTTAACTGAAAGTAAAATGAGCGATTGTATAAGGCTGCCAAGAACATTTGAAAAAGTGGTTATACCTGTTTATAATCTTTTCTAGATTGCCGTATAAGATTTACGAGTGCTTAAATAGTTGACTAATTAAATATGTCTGTAGTTATATAGTTGATTGCTGTACATTGGCCATTTAGGACTTGACCGGTGGTACATATATTTTCTGTAAAAAAAAAATACAAGAATGTATTTAAATATTCCAGTCGCCCGAGTAATATGAGTAGATTGTTTCGCAGGAATTGTCGAAGAAAAATACCAATGAACCTCTAAAACGATTATTGCAAGTGAAACTATCACGAGCCTGATAGATATTTACAATCCACAAAACAACTTCCTTTATGTAAATTATTATTCCTATTCCTTTATGCCTATTATTATTTGCAATCTAAGTTGCTTTGTATTCACTTCCATGCTGAGACTATTACCCCTAAATCATGCACCAACCAATTGTGCAGAATAGGTCAGACAATGAAATTTTAAATTACACAAAAACTACAAACAATCAGCTGTGTATTTATCAAATATGTATTACTATCTATAAATTTTAATAGTCATCTATTATAAGGTTCTTTAAATACACAATCAAAGGCGGAGGCTTTTTCATTTCCATCGCCATTGCCGGAATAAAGAACGTTTTTGATTCCTTGTAAACTTCCTTTTTTTTCTCATTTACTATCGTCAATGTAAGCTTTTTCGGTACATCTGGCTGGAGTTGTATTTCGTCAGCCTTTTTTTTCTTTTCCAAGTTTTTGCCATGTAGATTTATTACCATATATTCTGGAGGTGGTTTTGGTGGTTCAGCTGGTGGTATAGCTGTTAAAATTATAATTTGTCAAGTGTTAGATGATAATACATTGGCATTGATCAAATATGTATATAAATAATGAAAGAAATGATCCTAGTTTGATTACCTGCTTGCTTCTTTTCCTTTTCACGAACATACGCTGCTCTGCATGCCCTTTTATTAAGCAAAACACGGATTGACATCGAAAGTAACAAAAGGGTGACTAATCCAGCTATAAAAAACTTCACATACCTTAATAAAGCGACCTTAGATAAATTATTTTATAAAAAATAGCATTATATAATACCGATCCGAGTAATACAGCTTTTTAAAGAAATCAAACAAGATTCCTCCAACAGCCAACCAAAAGACTACAGAACCAAAAACTAGAAACCTGTTTACATATATTTTTCATTAAAAAAAAATTTAAACTTTATATGCAATATATGTATGCATATGTAGATTAAACTCACGCTATTACTGATATTGTTTCTGTAACAAATGTAAAGAAAGTCCTTTGTTCACCATCATATTCATTTTTAGAATCTTCACCTGTAGATGAACTACCCCGCCGTTTTACTCGAGAACTATCGTAACATGGACAGGTGCATTTAATTTTACATTCCTCGATTATCTGATCTCTCAGTTCTGAATTCATTTTTTTTTTTTTTTTTTTTTATTTTTTCAATTTAAATCATTTTGAGCTATTCGAAAATTTGTTATAATAGTACTAACAATTTCAACAAGCTTGCTAAGGAAGTAACAAAAAAAGTGAGTTCGAAGTTTTTTGTATTTACAGAAAACGTAAGGTGCCTAAATATGTATGTATGTACACACATATGTATGTATGTATATACACATACATATATAAGCATATGTGTATACACTCCGGTTCACTTGATTGCGGCCAGTTTTTTTTTTTTTAATAATGTGCATTATTTTGGTGTTTAGCGTACCGGTCACGTAAATTCAAATTTACATGTTGAACTGATATTCATTACGAAAACATCGCACCAAATATTTTTTGATTCTATGTAGAATACCATTCATTTTTGCCATGTTATTCCCGACTAGATACTAAAAAACATGTTCATTACTTATTGACTTATAGAAGTATCCCAAAATTCAATTGCCTTGCTTGGTTCGACTAATGAGCACGTCAACAAGTTAAAGTACATAATGAAGAAATTTCTTTATTTTAAGATATTTCATTTCAAAATCTATTCAGTAAATGATTCTTTATTTTAGGAACCAATTTGGAAACAGAATACATTAAAAACACCACATGGTACATAATGCCAGTTGCTAATCCAGATAGCTATGAATATAGCCACCATTACGATCGCCTTTGGAAAAAATCTCGTTCCCGACACATAGCCAAGCCAAATGGTATCATAAATTCTGCCATGACTTGGTTACAAAAAAATAAATCTGTGAAGGTTTGTTTTGGTGTGGATCTGGACTGTAATTGGCACTATAATTGGGGCAGAAAAGGAAGCTCGAAATCACCCTGTAATGAGCATTTCTCTGGACCAACACCGTTTTCTGAGCCTGAAACTAGAGCTCTTTCGAAATTTCTCATGGATAATAGAAAACATATCAAGGTTTGTTTGTATTTTAATTACATAAATACGATGAAGACATCTGATGCAAATATTTTTCATTAATTTAGCTATTTACCTCGCTACAAGCTTACGGCCAAATAATAACCTATCCAAACAAACTGAATTCGTCCTTTCAATCACAAAAGCTGGACGATCTACTAGATGTGGCCATGGTTGGAACCGATGGCCTCAGGAAAAAAGGCAGTAAATCTAGATACAAAGTGGATTCCATGAATGACTTGATTGAAAACAAATCTGGTAATTTATAAGAAACCATTTTAGATTCTGATATGTATTAATGTTCCCCTGATTTTGTTTTTCCAGGCTCTTCAGACTATTTTGCAACTTTTGAAGTTGGAATACCTTTTAGCTATACTATTCACTTGGCTGACAACGGTGTTCATGGATTTCTATTGCCTAGTACTTATATTGAACCCACTGCTCGAGACGCATTTGAAATTATAACGGCAATGATTGATTACATTTGAAATTGTTAATTTGGTTTAATTATAAAATTGGAATAAGAAATCGTTTTTCTTTTTTTGTTATTAATATGCAGTTTGGAAGCCTCTGTGCTGCATTTGAAACCATCGCCAGTCTGTACGCGGCGTGATAATCGAATTAAAAAAAGTTTGACAGCCATTTGACAATTGACAGCCGTGTATCCAAACAAAACGTTTCAATTTGCCTCGTTTTACCGATTATTTAAGATATCCCCTTGATTATTTGATAAATAAAAATATATATTGAACAAGTTTGTTTTTAAAAAATGGAAGAAGTACAAAGGCACAGTGTACATACATTGGTGTTTCGTTCTTTAAAACGAACACACGACATGTTTGTATCAAATCAAGGTGCATTGCCCGAAATCGATGAGAAATTGTAAGGGTTTTTTTTTATTTACGGTTAATTGTGCTAAAATAATTACGTGTTTTCCATTTTTAAGAGATAAAATGAGAAAATCAGTGAAAGCGAGGGACAATTACTCACTTGTGTTCGAAAGAGTGAATAAAGCAATGGAACTGAAGCGACTCAATCCCACATCAGCGACTGCAGAAATGCCGGAAACACTTGCTATTACCAATGGACCATCCATATCATCGGCATCTGGTATAGATGGGAATAGTCAAGCATTAGTACCTATAACAGAATCGTATCAATCTACTGTGGCTGGCCTTAATAAAACGACGAACACGACAACAAACAGTGGAATGCAACTAATACCAAAGAAAGCACCAAGTATACCGAAACCAACATGGCACGCTCCCTGGAAACTGTCACGAGTTATATCAGGTTTGTTATATTCATAAGATCAGGGATAAATGAGTTTTTCAAATAACTACCGCGTCTATTACGAGCAGATGTTCCGGAATAAGATGCACTCTGGTATAGTTTCTGTAAAAGGTAATCGTGAAATTGCTTCACTCGGTATGTTTCAGAGTATTTGGCGTTTTGAAAATAAATATTTTTCTTAAATATATCGCATAGACGCAAGGTAGCCGTTTTTAGACCAGATTTCAGAAGTGCTGTCCAGTGCCTTTTCTACATCAAATCCTTGCTTTTTCTGCTTTCTCTACATCAAATCCTTAACCATAACAATACTCACCATGTGGCACGACAGGTCGATAGGACCCAGGGTTAACATCTCAACCATTCGTGTTGTGTGTGCGATATTCTTCGCACGAATGGAAGGTGCCTACTGTGTAATGCCGTGTCCGAAGGGCAATTTTTTTATTTGAACAGCTTTTTTATGACAGATTTGTTGACAGATTTTGCTCGTGAGGGGTGGGGTTGTGAAAAAACTCGTGTTGTCTGTGGATCGAACCTCGAACCCCTCATTTCGTAAACCCCTCGTTCAAAAACCCGCGGACTCCGAATTAAAACCATATTGTGATGAACATTTTTACGTGCTTTCGGTGTTACTTATAAGCTCACTTTAAATTATTTTGTATTTCTGGGTTTGTCAGAATATTGAATTGTACCCTCCTGGATCCCACAATCTTAATTCAAATTTATGTTCAATGTCACACACGGGGTGCTAAACAATTCTTGGCTCTCATGCAAGATAGCTGAATATATCTTACAGTATCTATAGGTTCAAGGGCGGTTTTATTTTTTTTTTGTTATACATAACTCGAGTTTTTGTCAGAGTTTCACAATAAGTGGGGCTGTGAAAAAAAATTCTCTTTTGTATTATCTTTTACTGGTTATTAACTAATAGTTTACTTCTTTTTCTAGGTCATCTCGGATGGGTTCGTTGCATCGCTGTAGAGCCCGGCAATGAGTGGTTTGCCACTGGTGCCGGTGATCGTGTGATAAAAATCTGGGATTTAGCCAGTGGTAAGCTGAAACTTTCTCTCACTGGTCACGTGAGTACAGTTCGTGGTCTTGCTGTAAGCAACAAACACCCATATCTCTTCAGTTGTGGTGAAGACAGACAAGTAAAATGCTGGGATTTGGAATACAACAAAGTGATTAGACATTACCATGGTCATTTGTCGGCAGTCTACTCACTCGCACTGCATCCGACAATCGATGTATTAGCCACATCAGGGCGTGATTCAACTGCAAGAATTTGGGATATGCGAACGAAGGCAAACATCCACACCCTTACTGGCCACACAAACACAGTCGCGAGTGTTGTAGCTCAGGAATTTAACCCACAAATTATTACTGGAAGCCATGATTCAACAATTCGCCTATGGGATCTGGCAGCTGGTAAAAGTGTCTGCACACTAACCAATCACAAGAAAAGTGTGCGAAGTCTTGTGATTCATCCTAACTTGTATATGTTCGGCTCTGCTTCGCCGGATAATATTAAACAGTGGCGTTGTCCCGAGGGTAATTTCGTACAAAACGTGTCCGGGCATAATGCCATTATCAATTGCATGGCTGTGAATCCGGATGGAGTCTTAGTGTCGGGCGGTGATAACGGTACTATGTTCTTTTGGGACTGGCGGACGGGATATAATTTCCAGAGGTTCCAGGCGCCAGTCCAGCCAGGTTCAATGGACAGTGAAGCCGGTATATTTGCGATGTCATTCGATCAGTCCGGTTCACGACTTATTACAGCAGAGGCTGATAAAACGATTAAAATCTACAAAGAGGATGACGAGGCAACTGAAGAGACCCATCCGGTCAACTGGCGACCAGAGATACTCAAGCGAAGAAAGTTTTAGTACGGCAACACAAATCAATGGCTATTATTCGTGTTTTTACAATAAAATAAGATTTTTCTCAATGAGGTGTATACTATATTTGGTTACTACAGACTATATCGTTACACATTTGCAGATCAAATGGTTGGAATGGACACGGCATTAAACAGCATGATGCTACAAGTTAAATGAATAACCTGCGTTATTCCTTTTCTAATTTTAGCACTTTTAGGTTTATTGAAGAAAGTTCCTAGATTAGTTCAATACTTTCCAAATATGAAATAAAATTCGTTTTGGTTACTTGCGAGCAAAGTTAAGGAGTGATCCAGGCTGAATTCCAAAAACGGCAAAAAATGCGTATCGCGACTGCACACTGCTTTGGTGATGCAAAAATCTTGCAGCTTTGAAACTGGTACGCTTTGACCTTTTGGAACACGATGCTTTTGTCTATTGGAAAATGTACATGTCAATAATTCCACTAAATTGGACGGTACAATTTATAAAGTATAGTTCGTTAAATAAGTTGCAAAAACTTCCATTTGCCAATCAAAAACAGAACAGAAGAATTATTTGCATCACAGCTGATTCATTCATGTTGCGTTTTGAAACGTTTTGAAACGTGATGCAATAGTGTTTTTGTTTAGTACTGCCTTTTGGAATTCAGTCAAAGTTGCAAAATAATAAAAACCCAATTCGATTGCTTCGGTTTAGAATAAGATTATTTTCTTTATTTTTAAATAATGAATTTTTATCAATTTTTAAATTTTTCTTTCATAGTTGTGTGTTATTAAAAAATATATTTAAATTTAACGACAAATTAAAAAAATAATAATAGCAAGCACAATACACATATTTACATGTACCTACAGCAGAAAACAAGATTAAAACAGGAATTTCTCATTCAATATTTCAACAAATCGGCAAAGAATTTATTTTAATTATTTTTTTTTCGTGTTTTTATTTTAATTTATTTATTATTATTTTTTTGTTTTGTTTGTATATTTTCTGTTTTCTTTGTTTTTCGTGTTTTTTTTTTATTGTTAATTTCATAGGCTATTTAGCAATTCAATTGTTTAATTGTAGATTTTGATAGCTTTTTCGGAGAAATTCAGCGAAGTTCTCTTTCGGGACTTATTAATGTGATCAAGGCCAAAGTAAGGCAGTGGTGTTCCACCAACAACAGTCGCTTGCGTTGTTCCAATAGCTCGAAACACATCCAAATCGATTAGAGTACTATCGATGACGTCGCTTATTGAAGCCATTGATATGACACCGAATTTATAGCTTTCCCATTCCTTATCGGGCACATTGAGACGTTTTTGAATACGTTGTTTTAATGATCCAAAAGTTTCACCGTGCTTTGCTTTAATTAAAAAGGGCACACCAAATGAATTATAGATTTCCTTGCTGAAATGTGATACTGGTATAAGCATTTCATTTTCGGCCAACTGCATGTCTTCAACTGGAATTTCTTCAATACGGAACGTTTTTTGATTGCTCTGGCTGGATACTGCCTCGTTTCCCTTTTGAAGATTCTCCAAAGGAACATCCTCTTTGAATACGCACATAATTTTGTGGCTGGCTACTTTCATAAGGCGCAGTTTCTTTCGACTATTTTCGGGGAATTGAATTTTCTTTGCGGCTTCGTCGAGTAGACTTTTAACGGTTTCATTTTTATTCGGATAGAGCACAAGCTCTTTTTCCTCTCTCAGATCGTTGGATACCCAAATGCATTTAAATTGACGCTTATTGTCAAGCTCATGAATACTCAAGGACAGTCTTTGATAGAAAATCTTTTTTGGTGCCGCTTTGCTGTATATAATTAGATCTTTAATTATACCCTAAAAGAGAAATACAAAATATTTATTAATTATTTTTCTGGGAAATGTAAAAATACAACTAGGCCTTGGTACGTTAATTTATTTAAATTTAAACAGAACTAAAAACACAATGCATCTTGTTCCATCCATGATAATGTTAACAGATCTACTAATAGCCGCTCTACATCGGGGACATTCAATAGTTTTGGATACAGTTCAGTGAATCAAACAAAAGAGAGGGTAACATTAATTCAATTTATAAATTAATGAGTATGTATTGCCCAAAACACATGTGCAGAATTCTGGACGCAGAAAAACTAGAACACAAGCGGTGCAATGAGCGTAGTTACATGTGAACGCTGCATGCACCGCAGCACTGCAACACAACTCTATTTCTAAATTCGCTGCAAAATACACAGTTTGAGAAGTTTTGCATCACCGGTTTTTGAAGCTACGTTGTTTATTTATAGGATATAGGTGGTTGGGGAAAATTGAAGAGAAGTTAATAGAATTCAATATATGTAAAAAGCCGGCACTACAAAAATACATATGTATGTACATATACATATATATATCCAAGATAAAATGTTAATTTTGAAAAAGTTCGAGACAACATAATTTATAATTCAACTCACAAATGACTGTAGCCGATGCGACGCATGTCAAAAAATTGTGTTTCACGTGCAGAGATGCACCCTGTACAGAAATCCTGCACATATGTTTCATGTCACAAATGGATGTTCTTCTGGGCCCTTTATCAGGCAATAAACAATATAATTCCGAGGTGAGTTGTGAGAAAACATATTAGATGTGGAAATAAAATGCATAATTGCCTTCAGAATCCAATACTAGAACGCCTTCCTCTATATAACAGCATATGCACTACAGATCTATAACTCACCTTATGCGTATAAGCAATGGGATTCCCTGGAGTGTCTTTGTAACTGTGATTACACATGAAAAACTGCAACTTATTCGGATCGGTATTAAGGCGTTCGGCAACGGCCTGAGCCATTTGATCGTATGTATTGCGATTGGACAGCTCTAAGACGAATTCCGGATCATTAGGGTTGCACTTATCGCAAAACGTTATCTCGACACGGTATAGCAAATCTTTAAAATAATCATCAACAGTAGGCAACTCTAGTTTCATTCCGACATGTTCCTTTTCGAATATAAGAATGTACTCTTGCAAATTATCTGGTGAAATATGCAGAACCTCCTCCAGTGTATCCTCCAAGTTGACAATTTTCTTCTGGCTAGATTCATCGTAAACCGTTAACTCGGTACCAGCTTCGAAACCCAAATGCGTATTAATTCCCGGTATAATATCCACAAGGCGTCGGCGTAAATCTTCTTGACTGCAGCCGATGTAGTTAAGGCGCTTATTCGATGCATCGTAGTACTTGTAGAAAATCAAGACCTCCCGCTTCGGGTTGAATGGCAATAGAGGGTCTGGACTATCAGGAGATGCCAACTCTAGGAATATATTCCAAGGCTTTTGTGAGCTAGCTACATGGTCTATGGTGCGAGTACCTTCGCGATTAAAATCAATATAGGTGAATTTTTGCAAATGGGACGGTGCAAGTGACCAGATGCGCATGCGATCCTTGGATACACCAAATGTGCGCACAAACATTGCGACCAACTCGTCGATAGTTTGATTTTGTTTTAATTTAAAAATGCGAGGATGTACCTTTTCTATGTCAAAGAGTTTGCGCTTTTGCTGTGATTCAAAGTACTCCTCGAGAATCACCTGTACGGTCACATAGAGATTGGCCTCTGCTCGCTCCTTGCGACGCACCATCTCTATGCGTTTCTCAATGGTCAAACGATCGACCAATTCGCTGGGGATCTCATTCTCCGGTATGTCGCTTAGAACTCGTGGTAATTCCGACATACGAATGTACACAAGCATGTAGGCGTTACTACACTTGGCGTGAAAAGATATTTCTTCGTCCATACCACCATAATTCTGATCAATCGCCTCCACTTTGCGGCAACTGGATACGACGTCATCGTCAAACTTAAACCATTTACCGTCTGCTTTTGGATTAATAAAAACGACATAGTGACCCCCATGGTTGTCGCCAGAGTGAACCAACACCGCGTGTAAAACGTAGTCAGCGGGCGGTGTCTGCTTATCGGATAGATAACGGTCCAGATTGATTTGCTCATAGAACTCAAAGCGATCATTATACTTAATGGAACTATCTGTTATCGGATCGTACTGGAATCGCATTAAATGCAAATGTAGGACCGGTGGGAACGACGTAAAAATAACTCCCTTACTTGCTTCCTGCAAACCATGAACTCCAGCATCGTACTTGTTATCTCCTTCCAGGGTCTCAGATGCAATGTAATCTTGAAAAGAATCGTAAATGTTTTTCTTGTCCTTAATGTTCAATTGAATGTCATAGAATGTCTCGTAACGAGTACTATTGTAGTTGACATTCTTACACTTGATGTACGAGGACATCTTTCCCTCAAACAGGCTAGGGATCGTACCTTCCAAGCAGGTTCCCTTCATTTTCGACTCTAATTTATCGAGCAGCACTCGAAGGAATTCCTGTACGTCGTGCTGCATGAAAGAGTCTAATGTCTCCCAACCAAAACTCTTTGTAAGTTTCTTGGTTCCAACGGGTTTATCGCCGAACTGCAGATCATGGAAAACTCGCTGCAAAGATAATCCCACCGACTTGGCACTATCATCCGCCTCAGTTGGTATTTTATACACCGCTTTGCGCAACTGATTTGTAAAATATAGTGTTTGTAGCAAGGAATTCATATAACAAGTTGCCCCTTGATTCTTCAAGCCCACATAACCCGTATGCTTCTTCGAGTCCCAGAATACACCATGCGGAGCATCAGCTATGACATGTACCTCCAACACAATCGAATCGTTTCGAACGTAACCCTTTTCCGGATCCTGTAGGTCAGCCCACGTTATGAAGTTCGAGTACCCATAGTCGTTTTCTTTGTTGTAAAACAAATGCTTGATCCTAGCTCTGGTAAATGGTGGCGAATTGGGCTTAAAGCACTTCAACCTCAGCTCAGCAATAGCATTACATGACCAAGCTGTCGAGTCATTCTCCCCATTGCACTGCAAGAAGAATCCCATTGACCGTTCAATGGGCAGAACCATAATCTTCCATGGCAACATTCGAACATAAGTCGGCGGCGATAGGATTGTATTCTTCAACGACGAGATATGATTCACGACAAAGGAAAACGTCGCCTCTGCACGGAACTGATCACATTTGGGATCTATGGAAAAGTAAGACATTTCTTAGTTGGTGCCCGGCGGTCGGTACAGTTGAACTTACCATTTTCATCAGCGTCTTTTATTTTTCCTCCTAGGGAGGTGTCGACTGCCACATATTCGATTTCTTGAGTATCCATAGCTTCGATTAGTTGGTCGGCTTCTACTACATCCATTTTACGTAATATAAATACGTGCTGGTGTTTTTCTTCTGCTTTCTTTGTCACTTGAAATGCAGAGTAAATGCTGCCGCTGCCACCGCTGCCGCTGACGCACTGTTTATGGAACAAATGTATACTAAATAAGAACAAAATTGTTTTAACACAAAAGCGGGAGTACAATGCACATATGTACGTACATGTGGTGGCAATTTTTTCTAACAAAAATTTACGTTTATCTCAATAACGATTTTTTTACCTTAATAGCTTTAAAGGCCGATGCTGCTGTCAAAATCAAAGGAAAAAAAAAAAAGAACTAAAGGAGAAAAGAACAACGAACACGTTAGGGAGCAGCAAAAATTCCAACTTGTCCCTTCGGTTTTTTAGTTCCGCAAAAATTACAATTGGCGTGTAATTGATCTCACGGGGACAGTGCTCTAAATTGATGTCCAAAGGAGAGACAATTATTATCAAAATAAATATTAATCGAGTAATTTCGTCAAGCGCACGTTTAATCGTTTAGGACGGGTTGTAAATAAATGAATTTGCGAAAATGAAAATATATGTAGGTGGTATGCTTTTTTGTCTGCTATTTTTTTTTTTTTTTTCTTTTTTATTATTTTACATTTTATTTCCACTGCTGCCGCGATGTGAAAAATGGAAATACACAAATATTCACACACAACCTGTCAAACACACGAAAATAGAAATGAGTGTGCAGCGGAGCTATTCAGCGGAAGCATTCAGCTGTAGAGAGGCGAATTTGCGCAAAAATTGGAGAGCGGTGTTGCCGTAGGAGAGTAACGGTTTTCAACCTAATTAGATTCTTGTTCTCTTTTCAGTAATAATGGAAATATTTTGTAGTAAAATATAATTACCAGGCTTGCTAATTTAACTGAAGTTTCAATTTAAATTGATTACATGATCTGTGTAAAACAAGTTGATTTTTTTTTCAGCTCTTATAATAGTGTGAGAAGCAACTATACATTTTAAACTTACATCTGAATGTGGGTGCTGAGTGCTCGATAGATCAAGTGCAAATTGAGCATAAATGAGAATTGACGGCTCTTAAACTTCAACTTAGATCAAGTGCAAATTGAGCATAAATGAGAATTGACGGCTCTTAAACTTCAACTTAATAGCTCAATTTGCGAAGGATGTGTTCGTATATGTATGTATGTATATACATAATTCTAAAAAGCGAATCATGAACCTTTGTGCGAAAGTTCCTCAAAAATCAAATCTGAAATCAAATTTATAAAAGTAACAAATAATTTTCATACCCGCTTTCGTGCGTAAATTTTCAATCCAATTACATAGATATTATTCTATATACGTTCCCAAATTATTTATTACTGGGTACGTAAGACGTTATTTTTTTTTTAAGAAATACCGAATAACTTTATTTCGTTCAACACACTGAAGCTAAATTCAAATAAGATTTTCTTCCTTCAAATAAACGTATTAATATTGTGAGCCACTCTTTTGTTTTTTAGGCTCTTGTTTTGATATCATTTTACATGCTTTATAGACTATATCCTTTCGATGTACTCTCATTGAATAAAACGTTGCTCTGTAAAAGGACTTACATATTAATAATTTCATCTGTTAAATCCTATAAGGTTTTAAACCGAATAATGATGAGAAGGGAATGCAAAAAGGAGAGAAGGTAAAATTGAATAGTAAAAGGAAAGAGAGTGAATGATGATCCGGGATCACTTTAAATGATGAAATATTGAACAAACAAAATTACATCACATATGTACGTTGGTTGGCTATAAAAAACGTACTTTTGAATTTCATTGCGCCCGAAAGTATGCATTAATTATGAGCTGTGCTACTATCGATAAAAACAGCAATATGTATAAATATAACATAACATGCGACATTGGGCGCCTTCCGCATTCTAGGTGTACCTTTTGAGGTAAGGCCTAACATATGAAACGGCAAAATGACTGAAAAAATAGGTGTCATTTCATGTGTCATAATTCTTATCTCACTTCCCGCTTTCATTTTAGATAAATGGCTGTACTTTCCTCTATTGCCTATTCGGAAAAAATTGGAAAAAAATGTTTCTACATGTAAAATGCCTCCTAAACACGAAAATGAAACAGCAATTTCTCTTTAATTTCCACTTCCTAACATCATATTCTTTGTTTTAAAACTATAAAATATTATAAATAACTAATATAAATAAACAAATAAAGATAATAAAAAACAGAAGCTATAATTTTCCAAAATGATATATTTTCTAGATATATGCAATACAAAATAAACTTGCGTATGCCCAAACTCGCAACTACTCCAAATCGTACAGAGATCACAAGCAGGGGGGTTGCATATTTCCCACACATATTTCACTGTTTATGGGAGTTACTTGTTAAAACGGCGAGTTATAAAATTACAAGCACTGATTTTTAAACTTAATTCTATGCCACCAACTTTTGCATATTCTTTTGAATTGCCTATTTCTAAGCAATACCTGTTTGTACGCATTATTTGGACTTCATTTATTTTACTGTAATTTGCTGTTTGCAATGAAGGCGGAGAAATTTAGTGAACCCGTGCGCTATCAAATAATGTTATGGAATTCTTTGTTTTTACGCATTGTTTGGAGTTTATTTATTTTAATGTGATTTGCTGCTCGAAGTGAATGTTAAAAAATTATTAGATCCGTGCACAAGCAGGATTCGCTATGGAATACAGCCAATACAAATCATAAAAATAGGAATAAAAAAATGAGTGTATGGAACGTATATTAGGCAACAGAATGTGTTGCTGCCGATTCAACCTTGTTGCTGTAACAAATACTTCTTCATCGCGTTCTTTCAAATGCTTAAAACTAGTTTCAAATATTCCCCTGACTTTACGTCCTTTAACCACCTCCTACGTTTCCTCTGTTTAATTAGTTTTGTCGGCAAATAGCATAAGTACAGTACGCTCATAATAAATCCGATTTCATCTTCCTCATCCATTTCTTTTTTTAATAACACTTCAATTCAATTTATCCACGAATTTTACTTTTCACAAATTTTCTGAGAAGTAAACACAAATATCGAACAGATACAGATTCAATGACCGTCACTATTCTGTTCAATGTACATATGCAGTCACTTCACAAGCCAGCGATTGAAGATGCAAGCTTCAGATTCACATTCTCTTCAGTCCTTAATGTGCATCAATAGAACATGACAAATAACATTTTCTTTATCCCTTATTTTCATTCTTCTCGCTCTTATCAATTACATAATTCATTGTTATAATATTAAAACGAGGAGTTTATGTTTAAGTTTGTCATAGATGTATCATCAAAATATTTATAATCTTTCAATTTTTATCACACTTAACACCATTCACGTGGTAACAATCGAACACATCCACATGACAAATGGATAAACGTCAAGTGAACGTCACCCAGCGATGCTCAACAGCAGCAGAAGTGTATCTATCTGAAAAATTCGCTAACATATTTTTCTTTACACAAGTGCCTGGCCCCGTAGTATTTTTGGATTTTGTTTGTTTGTTTATGTGTTCAACAATTAAATAAATCTCTCTGTTATAACTTCCACACTTAGTGCAAAAAAGTATTGTTCCGTAAAATTTCCTTCAGTTAAATTTTGGAAGGCCTTAACATTAAACCAAAAGAAAAAAAAAACCTTGTAGAGGTGGCAGATTTTATCAGACCCAAACAGGAAATCGTTAAAACAAAATATGGAACAGTAAATTAAGAAATTCTAATCTCTGATAATCGTGAAATACTTGTAGTTAATCACAATGAACTGCTTCAGTGCTATCAGTGTGCCCACTCTGGGTGAAATGGAGCAGACCATTTGTATGCTCGAGAGAGGAACTATAGTCACAAAGCTCTACTCCAAACATCGACCGGAGCAAAAGAAATTGATACTTGTTCGTGAAACCAGACAGCTCCTGTGGTCACTGGTGAATGCAAACACACGTACGGACTTTGAGGGCTCACTGGACCTGCGAGAAGTGAAGGAGATTCGGGTTGGTAAGAACTCTAAAGAATTTCGCAACTTTGCAGAGGAGACGAAGAAGTTCGAGACTGGCAAATGCTTTGTAGTCCTCTACGGCAGTTCATTTAAGTTGAAGACGTTTTCTATTGTTGCCCTCTCTGAGCTGGAGTGTGAGAATTGGGTACGAGGTCTAAAGTACATGGTTCAGGATACAGTTAACGCACCGTATCCGCTGCAAGTCGAACGATGGTTACGACGTGAGTACTATGCAATTGAGAACGCTAACCAGCACTCAAAAGAGGGTGTCACTGTAACGGTGAAGGATTTTAAGGCATTCCTGGCAGGGGTCAGTTGTAAAATGACGACAGGCAAACTAATGGAGTTTTTCTCTGAAGATGACATTCGTCGTAAGAGTGATCTGCGCTTTGATGATTTTGCTCGCTTATATCGTAAGCTGTTAGTTCCGTCGACGTTTATAGATGAGTGCTTTCTGGACAATCACTTTCAGTATTCGAAAGACGGTGAGAATGTGACACTGCGCGAGTATAAAAAGTTCCTCTTGGTCGAACAACAAGATTCGATGGGGCACGACGACATTATGGCGTCGAATTTCGTTCGTGATTTCATTCAAGATATTGAACGCGATGTTCAAGAGCCGTATTTTACGATTTCCGAGTTTTTAGATTTTTTGTTCTCCAAGCAAAATGATTTATGGGACCGGAATCGTGATAAAATCTACATGGACATGAAACAGTCCATGTCGAACTACTGGATTGCATCGTCACATAACACTTACTTGACGGGTGATCAGTTTTCTAGCGAGTCTTCCACCGAGGCCTATGCGCGAGCGCTGCGTATGGGATGTCGTTGCATTGAGCTGGACTGCTGGAACGGTCCAGATAATCTGCCATATATCTTCCACGGTCACACGATGACATCAAAGATCAAGTTCAAGGATGTGATTAAAACAATCAAGGAGCATGCATTTGTTACGTCGGAGTATCCAGTAATACTTTCTATTGAACAGAATTGTTCGTTAGAACAGCAAAGGAATATGGCTCAAGCGCTGACTGAGGTGTTTGGCGATATGTTGCTGACGCAACGTTGTGATCGTGCGGAGTCACAGATGCCTTCACCATATCAATTAAGGCGTAAGATCATCCTCAAACACAAGAAGTTACCAGAGTATGAGGATGGTTGTAGTGTAAGTAGTGTTGGTGGAGGATCTGGGGTTTCCATCCGTTCGTCAGATGAAAACGAAAATGTACGTAATGTGATCAAGGAGGGAATGCTGTGGTACAAGGATCCGGTGGACAAGTCTTGGAATATCTATCATATTGTCCTGACCCAACAGGAACTGATCTATTCCTCTGAGACAGACGAGAACCGCGATGAGGATCACGAGCATTCATCGTCATCACTATCACCAAAGCCGAAGGAGAATCTAGTCAATGATGAGTTGCATTTTGGAGAGAATTGGTTCCATGGGAAGTTAGAAGGTGGTCGTCAGGAAGCTGACGCTTTATTGGATGCCTACAAGCATTTGGGTGACGGGACATTCCTTGTCCGTGAATCTGCAACTTTTGTTGGTGACTACAGTCTGTCGTTTTGGCGTCGAAACCGCCCCAATCACTGCCGAATCAAGTTGAAACATGAAAACGGTACAACAAAGTATTACTTGGTAGATAACTTTGTGTTCGACAGTCTTTACAGTCTGATTGTTTACTACCGTAAGAATATGCTTCGAAGTTCCGAGTTCTCGATTACTCTCAAGGAACCTGTTCCACAACCAAAGAAGCACGAGACCCAGGAATGGTTTCACCCAAATACCACCAAAGAGCAGGCCGAACAGGTTCTCATTAAGTTGGATGTGGGATCGTTTCTTGTCAGAAACAGCGTTCAGAACACAAATGCATTTGTGATTTCATTCACAATCAACCGGAAAGTCAAGCATTGTCGCATATTGCAAGAAGGTCGGCTGTATGTCGTCGATACTACCCAGTTTGAAAGTCTGGTTAGCCTAGTAAATTATTATACTCGGAATCCACTATATCGGAATGTGAAACTTCTCTATCCAGTGTCTCAGGAGATGCTGAAGCAGAAATTGCTGGCATGTCAAGCATCACTGGTAAACGAGGGTAATGGAAATGATTTTAACGACGCCTCTAGTTATATGGATCCCAGTTTGGATGACCGTGTCACCTGTAAGGCTCTGTATAGCTACAAAGCTGATAAACCAGATGAGTTATCATTTCCCAAGCATGCGATCATAACTAATGTGCAGCGGAACAATACAATGTGGTGGCGTGGAGATTACGGTGGATTAATTCAGCGTCATCTTCCAGCCAACTATGTAAAAGTAATTGATGCTTCCAGCGATGAGTATAATTGCTTCACTGACGAAAGTACCACAAATGAAAGTTTCTCGAGAACGGATTCCATTGAAATTCATGGAGCCATAGCTACCCTCTACGAATCGAACGAGGAGAACATTCTAGTGAAAATGCATATTCAAACGCCAACAATGCAGAATGCCCTTGTGATTGGATTTGATAACCAAGAGAAAGCTGTCGAGTGGATTAAGGCAATCCAGGAAGCCGCTCAAATCGCAAATCAATTAGCCACAGAGAGGAGAAAAAAAGAACGAAGCGCTCGTGTCGCCAAGGAAATGTCAGATTTAATAATCTACTTCCGAAGTGTTCCATTCAGAGAGCATGGATGGGTATTTTACGAAATGTCCAGCTTTCCAGAAACCAAAGCAGAGAAGCAATTTCTGCAACAAAATCCCCAACTCTTTCTCGCCTATCATCGCAATCAGATTAGTCGTGTCTATCCGAAGGGACAACGCTTGGATTCGTCAAACTTTAACCCTGTTCCCTTTTGGAATGTAGGCTCACAAATGATTGCATTGAACTATCAAACTGGGGACAAGGCAATGCAGTTAAATCAAGCCAAGTTCCGTGACAACAATAATTGTGGCTATCTTCTAAAGCCGAAGTTTATGTCAGCAGATGGATTCGACCCAAACAATCCGCTGACTATCAGTCCAGCTGAAGAAAAAATCATAACAATCCGATTAATAGGTGGGCGGCATTTATTCCGCGGCGGCAAGAGTAACAATCCACTGGTAGTAGTTGAACTAGTCGGAGCGAGTTTCGATAGTGGCATCAAACATCGAACAAAAGTCAACGAGAACGGATACAATCCAACGTGGAATGAAATTTGTGAGTTCTCCGTACGTAATCCTCATTTTGCTTTGTTACGTTTCGAGGTGCAAGATGAGGATATGTTTGCCGAAACGCATTTCATCGCTCAGGCCGTTTATCCGGTAAATTGTATACGCACTGGCTACCGGAGTGTCACTCTGCGCAATAAATTCAGCGAAGAACTCGAGTTGGCGTCGCTCCTGATACATATTTCTGTAATGAATGGAAGTCCCCTAAGAGGAAATTAATTTTTTTTTTTCAATTTCAAACCAAATGAGCAGCACGAACAAAAAATCATTTAAAACACAAACATACATAAGCACATACAGTATCTATGCATTTAGTAGTTATAAAGTTCAACACTTTCCATTAAAAATTCAACGAAAGGCGCAACACATATCAAACAACTTCCTTATTATGCTTGAGACTTAAAAAATGGTATTTGTGGCCGAAAAGAACAATAGTTGGAATCCTAATGTTTCGAACTGTTAAAAGATTTTCCTTCAAGTTGGTTTGAGCTATTGTGTCTTTTGGCCACATGTATACAAATAAATATAGGTATTCATATTGTTCATATTAAATGCACAAATTACATACACAACTTTACACTTAAGGTTGAGACTTTTGTTTTTATTTTAGAGAAATTTTATATACATATATATAAATTCAAATATTTACATATATATTTTTATATGTGTGTTTACTCACTCTATTTTTATTTTAACCAAAATGTATGTATACGCGTATTGTATTTACAATTCTATTGATTGTAGGTGAATGTAACAAAAATATATATATTTTGCGTAAAGAAATGCTTATAGCAAATGTACTGTTGTCTAAACAAAAACAAAAAAAAACTTAAATGAATGTTAAAATGTATTATCTAAATAATTGATCCTTTGTGAAAGGGAATGATTTTAAATGTAATAATTAAATGTTTTTAATCGAAAATGATGTATGTAAGGAATAAATGTCTTAAATGTCTATTAAACTAATATACTTGTGTTTCATTTTGTATGTCTTTTTTGTTACATCTTTAGAATACACATGTTTTGCTGAAGATCTTCAACTGCGTAACAAGTCTTTACACATAATACATACATATATGTACATCAATGAGCCGATTGCAAGCACTAAAGTGTTATAAACCGTCTGTCGCTGGCGGCACGTTAGTATGTGCAATGAAGTATAATAGGCTTAGTTTTGAACCAGGTTTAACTAAAATACTTATGTATGTATATGAAGTTATCAAGAAAGGGCAGTCAACAACAGTAGTTTGGATAGAATATCACACTAACCAACCAGCACTAATAGACTAATTTTGCCTCAGTCCTGATCTGGATTATCAGCTAGCGAGTGGTACAGTATGTGAGGGTTGATGCATACTAATTACGAAATTCTGATTGCACAAACATTGCTCAGAGTTCGTGGTAATAATATGACTGGTACCAGATATATCAGCCTGATAGCTTTCCTTCGAACATGAGAAACATCGGTAAAACTAGTGATGCTGGTGATGTAAGGTCGGTCTTTTCGGCTTTCGACGTTAATAAAATCATAACATGTGATGAATGGTGGTTTTATGAGTGCGTTCCAGGAACTCCACATCCATCCATGGTTTGGAGCTCGGAAACTGCAAGTTTACGGTGGTGTAGAGACTGTCTTTTTCTAGTTTATTTAATTAATAGAATTTAAAGAAATAATTTGCTCTAATCTTTATGTTCTTGGCTTATGTAATAGGAAAGGAAATACCAACTAATAAAATACAATGCCTAAAGGTAGTCTACACAGTCATTGTTTTGTTTCAATGTTTTATTAATTTGAGGCTGGTTAAGACTTTTGTGAAAGTTTATTTTTATTTAAAATAAAATGTTTCGCTATATGTACATATATGTATAGTATAACTGAGTGAACTCTTTCACTTACGATTAGCCAATTCTGTCTTCTTTCGTCGACCAGACTATTGGAAAAATACCTTTGCACTGCATAGATTATAGTATAGTAGATTATATTCCATTTGATGCGTAGTTATTCGTTTCTCTGTCAACGCTAGCGTTTGTTGAAGTTTCTCATTTTCATCCTTTCGTCCTGGATTCGATGTAATATCGGCCCGCATTGATTTGATTTTTTTGCGCTCGGCCTCGAAACGGTCACTAACCGTGTTGAACCAATGCAATGAGTTGAACTCGGGTATTTGATTTAATAATTTTAAAATATAGGCAAGTCCAACAGTAAAACCATCATCAAACAGTACTGCTTCTTGTTTGTCTTTTTTGTGGATCTTTTCCTTAACATTTAGAATGTATTCCACATAATTGAGTGTTAGCGCTGGTATGATTAGGTAGAAATTTTTTAGATGAATATTATTTGGATTGCGGAAAAATGGTTGGAATGCTTCAACTAAAATCTAACATAAAAGTATAAGGAATTAATAAGACCACACAGAAAAAAAGCAAACCTTAAAATAATCCGTTCCATCGGAGAAACTCTTTGATAAATTTCGAATGTTTATTTCTAAATTCTCTGCTGCCGATGCAGTTACATCATTTAACTGATCTTGTTTGGCATAAATGACAAACTTGAGATTTTCGTCGAATTTCGGTAGAAAAATGCTAGCGCTATAGTTAGCATGTATGCTACCTGATCGTACTAGGCGAATGTAACCCATTGCGTTACCTGCAAGGTAAAATACTTATAAATAATGGAAAAAAAAGAAGAAAATTATAAGAAAACTCACCAACGTGAGAAATAACTTTTCGAAATAAATCCATGTATGTTTGTCCATCCTGAGACAACCCTAGCTTTCTAATGTCCTTATTAAAAGCATCGGCTCTCTCGTATGGGTAAAGGTTCCGGGAATTTTGTTTATTCTCCACTAAGGCACGAAATTCCTTCATAAGGCGAGATTTAATTTGTTCATCGTAAAGAAACTGCGAGAACGTGTAAAATTTTTGACGCAGAAATTGATATGTAAAGTTGACTGTAGTGTTTATTATGCCCGTTCCATGAGTTCGCAAAGAATTTGCTATATGACGAATTCCAATTGTATCCAAGTGTTTGTTAGAACTTTTCTGTTCGACGAAAATTTGTGTATTCATATTGTAGACGTATTTAGAAACAAATATATGGATGTTGCGCATAATCTCCAGAACATCAATGCCCTGAAACAAGCACGGAAATTTAAGTGAGTAGAACATCGTACAAGATTTATTCATCGCTCGTCTGCGGAAGGAATCCTAAAATGCGGTCTAAATATCCCGCGCTAAAAGTATGTATTTATATTTTGATGTTGAGACTTATAGATTGATGAGGTGGATCAACGTTATTATAACAATCTCATGTCCGCATAAGCAATTAAGGACTGATAATGGTTTATTCGACTAAAATTATTTAATGGAAGGATCTGTCATATGTATTAGTTAAAAACAAACGAGTTTATAGGAAGAGAGACATGAATCAGATGCATATTTTTTTGCGCTGTTTCAAAGCGTATAAATTCTAACGCTGTACACTTAGACGTTGCTCGGGCTCCGCCCACATACTACATCTATTGTTTGATTTGGTAGATAATCTTCAATAGGATTCAAGTTCAGTCTATAATTTCCCAATTGGCGCATTTCTTCATAGGTTTTCCAGTCATGTAAGGAAATTGTAGTCAAATTATAGAACATGCTGCTCAAATAATTTTCAACGTGATCTGTGAATTGAATTTTACATTTTACGTTTCATTTACATACTACATACCTGTTCTATTGTTTGATTTGGTAGATAATCTTCAATAGGATTCAAGTTCAGTCTATAATTTCCCAATTGGCGCATTTCTTCATAGGTTTTCCAGTCATGTAAGGAAATTGTAGTCAAATTATAGAACATGCTGCTCAAATAATTTTCAACGTGATCTGTGAATTGAATTTTACAAGATAAATCCATTTCTAAATGTATTCACATAGTTGAACCTTGCAAAATAACATACTGTCCATTTAATTCGATCGGACATATGTTAATCAAATCTCTATAATCGTTGATGCTTTGTTCGAATGGATTCATTTTCTCCAATTGTAAGCTGGAATGCACCTCCAAACGAAGAAAAGTTTCAATTTGCGCACACAAATTGCTTATGATTTCTGTTTTAAAACTTTCGAAGTTCGACTTTTTTAACATGTCAGCCAATTTTAAATCACCCAACTTCAACATGTCTAGAGATCGTCCACAATCGTTACATGATTTCACCAGGAACTGTTAAAATTCCACATGTTACATAATTTAAAAATAAACATTTACTTTACTTACCTGAAATGAATTGAAATCCATTTTCTTCTCGACAATTTGTTTTAAATATGCAGACAAAAGTGACTGATGCCAATAGATGAATGAGGTATCACAGAGTAGTCTCAAGTTGTCTTGAAATTTAGCCAATAATTCAATGCGGTTAATCATACTTGCAAATTTGTCATGGAGATCATTTGGCAGCGTACGACCACTTGAATTTGTAGCATTAATAGCTAGGTTGGCTACCAAAATACGCATACAAGTGGCAGGACCTTGCAGGCACTTCTCAGCGATTTTCAATGCAGCTAATGCGTCCACGTTTCGATCATGCAGAGTGGTGCTGGTTATTTTTTTCTATCAATAATATATAGAGAAGTGTATTGAAAGAGGAATGATAGTTATATGGGTGTAGTCGGGAGAAGCACAATATTTTAGTTTCTGTTGTTGTGCAAAAAATCAAACAAGAGTTATACAAATATACTATAAACAAAATAATACCTTAGCCATAATAATGATATGCAACGCTTTATACTGCAAATACTGTACAATGCAATTAACTGTTTTGGCAATACTTTCCACATCACTTTGGAAAACAAGTTGAATCATCTTCAGCATCTCGATAAGTTTAGCAACAGACAGCAAGGTATTTTTAGCCATTGTTGTTTGCAGCAATACATGCATGTTAATCACTGCTTTTATAATGTAACTCAGTTGACCCGAGTATTGTAATCCTTGCAGCAACATGTTTGCATGCTCCTTGAATTGTTCTACTTTAAGTTCTGAGGTAGCCGACTTAAGGGCGTTTTCCATATAAATTGTCCACAACGATATCTGGCCGCAATAAAGCCTACAATCTCGCTGTATGTTTTGAACTCGACCGTCTAAATAGGCTTGTCGTTGTTTCGTTGTATCGTGAAATGATTTCTCGTAAGGACGCATTAAAGTCTCAGCATGTTTTTTCAGAAACGGTACTGGGGTCCAGACAACATTTCCAATCAAAGTTATTCCCATATGTTTGTTATTAAATTCTAGTATGGTTTTAAGGAATTTCAAATCAAATTGTCCAAAGAATTCATGACAAAGAACACAAAATATATTCATTTGCACCAATAATTGTGTCTCACTGAAATCGCATAGATCAACCGGGAACTTTTCTATTTTTGTTAAATTTGTTCGTAAATACTCCTGGAATTGTGTGCCCAATTGACTCAGAGCCTTTGGTCCAATTTTCTCTTTTATCATGAATGTGCTGTCCAGAAAACTCTGTAAGATAAATAAGTGTGATATAAAATGAACAAAGTGCTTATTGAACCCTATACATTCTTTATGTAGAGAATTAATAGAAATAGAGAAATTAGTTCTTACTTGAAATATATTTCCGGAGAAAAGAAACTCTAGTTCGTTGAGGCAATTGAGCAAGCCACTGATTTCAGCCGCGGTACAAAAATCAAATTTATCTCTATGTCGGGTGATTTTCTCCACAGTCTTTTTATAATAGGACCAATATCGATGAAAGTTGGATTTCGAAAGAATCTCATCGAAAATCAACAATTGCAGCAAAACACTTCCCAAAGAATTAAATACGTTCTGCAATATTTTTATCTTTAGATATAAAACGAATAATTCAATTTTTAGAATACTTACACAAAATTTAAATTCGAAAACTTGATTTTCAAAGGACAAAAATGCTCCACATTGATGCAGAACATTGCTTCCCAAAATTATACATCGTTGAATAAGAAACTGAATGTTACACAGGAAGTCAAGAGACGAACTCATTTTATGAAGATACTGCTCACTTGCTGCGGTTTCATTTGGGTTGGTAGTCTGCATTGCCTCTTCATTCGTTTCTAAAGTGCAAAGATCTTCATCGATATATAGAAATTTTTTTTCCATGGCTTTAGCGTCGGCTACAATCTCATCTATTTCATTACAGAGGTGAGCGAATGTTAGGATGCTCTTGTTTAGCAGCCTATCCGAATCGATAAGTTTGAGGAGCGAAAGGTTTTCCTGATTCGATGCATACCAGACTTTAATCGGTTGATTGAATTTATTAATTTTAGGTTCCATCTCGATGCCATTGGAAGATTTAGACAGCAAACTTTTGAGAAGCTTATCATGTTTTTCAAGGAAGCTACCGAAGTTCTTTAGTTCTTCCTCAGCAGACGAAACTGTTGGTATATTGTTGTAGATTGTTATTTCATTAGATTATTTAAAAAATAACTCACGTTGGGTATTTGGATCCATTTTTATTATCTAAATAATTTTAATTAAAAGCAATAAGCAGTAAGCATTTTTTTTTTTTTGTAAACAACTCAAATAGAACTGAATCAGCTGGAATGGTTGTCAACGGAAAGATGAGTTTGTTTTGAAAATTACGAGCACTACACCAAAATTAAGTTCAAAAAAAAAATCCAGTTATTTTTTAACAATTTGAATGTAGGAATAGGATTAAAGCATGACTTTAAAGATTTCCATAGCATGATCGCCTAATGCTCCTTTCCCACTATTCCGGTGACTTTCTTTTAGTGGACTGAAAAAGAGCACGGACACTCTCACATTACCCGTTAACGGCGAAATGCCGTCACCATGCCGTGTAGCAACCGACAATGTCACTTCAATCCACGGAGCACGTACGTTTTCGATTCATTAGGGGTGTTTTTTGCAAGCTCGATATCTCTTAAGCTATGGAATACATGTTAAATACAACAGCGACTAATCCTATACGGGCTTAGCTAAGCACAAATGAATTTCGTGGTTAGCTCCGATAGAAACAGTCACACCAGACTTAAATTTTCTTTGTATTATCAATAATTTGTATGAAAATGTAAAAATATACGTATGTTGATGTTATCCAATAAATTTTTGTTACAAATTGATTTTACTAGTTCTTCCTTTTATTACTGGCGGTTATTACTCAGAACCTCCTGCTTAGTTGTCCGACGCACTAACTAGTGAGGCACGGCGTGGTGCCCACAGGCAGTATATGTACATATTATTCGGCTTAAATGAAAATGATGTTAAAGATCAATAGTAAACTAGGGTGAAGTCTTGTTCTTCACCTAATTTAATTAAATTAGTTGCTTATCTTTGAATGTATCACAGAATGGATGTTTGTCAGTTGTTTAGGAGATATTGAGCGGCGAAAAAACATGTTGATGTTAACCTGGAACCCCTCAGTTCATCGGTTTGCCCGATGCACAAACCACTGATCCAGGAAGGTTTTTAACAAACTGATTTGACTTGACTTCGGTAGAGTAACCATATGAAATCCACGTTGTTTAAACGGCGCTGTTAAAAAGATTTATAACAACTCAAAAGTGTAAAGATTAAACGGACTATAAAAGAAGATCTTCGTATGAGGTTCTGCAGCGCTCTGTAGCGGAGTAGACTACATATTTATACAGGAAGAATACATTTTGACATTATCATTAAAATGTATCACATCTAAAGCTTACGTGAGACTAAGCCATGTAGTTTCCATTCAGTCAAAGTCAATAAGGTGAAATTTAAGTTCTGATTTAATAATTAGAAAACCAAACTTATTGTATTATTCATTATTAAGATATTTATTTGTTACAAAATATGAAATAATTGATAACATAAACATTTATGTACAAAACACACATAAAACATATCATTTAACATTTAGTCTTACATATTATAGTATAATGTAGTGATGAAATCTATGCATAGGTATTTATAGTTATTTTTGTAGGAATTATTTGAGTACTGAGTGAAGAATTACAACCAAGTTTGTATACAGCTAAAAGTAGAGTAATAAATAAGACTAACACAACACAAAATATCTAACAACGAATATGGAAAAACAAAATTTGTTTAGTTTAAAAATAAATTCAAAATCTTTAAAAGAATTCAAAGTTTTTTTACTTTTCAATGACACTGTGAAATAGGAATATAAAGTTTAAAAGCAGAATTACCGTTTGTGTTAAAACGTACCTATAATCTATCCTAAATACATATTTAAAAAATAATATATATGCGCAAATATTTATTACTTGCTTTCGTACGTAATAGAGATCAGTTTGAAAGCCATATACATATTCAGTATAATGATTATGTTCAACTTATAAATAATAATATTAATTAGTTTTTAAGTCATTATTTTACATTACATAGTTTAGTTTATGCTTTATTTCGTATGTTTTGAAAAACTATTATTTAGTAATGTGAGTTAATGACACATTGCGCTTTCATTATGACTTTAAAGCGAATTTAAATTGATTAAAAGTTATATTTAATTTTTTTGTTCGTGACTAGTTATTTTTTTTTTGTTAGTAATAGTATCCTAGACGTTCTGACTTTAAAAGTGAAGTTTTACTTTTTTAGTCAATTTGCGTTTTTATTTACGATTGGTTAGTTATAAAAGTAGACACTTACTTAAATAGTTTTTTTTTCTTTAATTAGATAATTTATTTTGATTTTTATATCAATAGTATTCAATAAAAAGCTAAAGTTATTTAACAGTTTTATCAAATATCTTTTAAGCTGACGGCGTAATAAAATAACTGACATACTCAACACTGAGCTAATTCTAATCAAGATCATTCTAGATTGTAGATTAAGACGTTGAAACTTTATTACGGAACTTTTTATTGTAGTCACTAAAGTCATATGCAAGTACTTATGTAAAGTTATTCTTAGACTACCACCAGCTTAATTATCTTACTTACTTAATATTATAAATTAAGGATGGATACATAATTTAATACCAACACACGTTGAGCGATTGGCATTTTTTTGTCCCGTTATTTAAGACTGCCTTACATATTTGGACCTCCATAAGATGACGCATCACTTATGCGTCGGCTAAGAGTTGCTTTCCGATTCAAGGTACCCGAATGCGAAGTATTGGAGCGATGTGGATAGATATTCAATGGTGGAATATTAGGATTCTCAATTTTTGTTGGTGATGAGACCAATGGACGAGGTGAACTACGTGAGAGAGTTCCAAGAACTTCTTGTGGTTCTTGATATCCGGAGTCTAAATCATCGTGATAGGAATCCATTAGAGGTGTTGGATCTTCATAGTCGTAATCAATAAATCCACTGTTGTCAAATGACTAGAAAATCAAAATTGTTACAAATACCTAGTAGTCCTATAATACAACTCACTTTGATCGGTGTTCTTTTGACAAACTCACGTACTGGAACAGTATTTTTGGCACGATAGTCAACTACTTCATAATGACCGTCATGCCCTAGTGGATAATCAGAAACAAAATGCCTTGTTCCATGTGGAGTAAGAGTAGCCCATAAAAGTCTATTATCATTGGCCAGTTGCTGTTGTAATGAATCACGATTTGTTGCACAAGGATATAGAATACCTCCAGCCATGAATGGATTTGCCTTTGATGGTTCACCCAAAGCGGACATTGTAGTTTGTTTTATATTCGAGTCGTGATATGATAGATTGCAACTCGAAAAAAGGGTCCTATGTAAAATATTTTTTAAAAAATTGTTACTTGAGGACAATATTTAGTACTTACTCTCGACACTTAAGTAAAATTATGGCAAAGAGTGCACCCAGGATAAGAACACCAACACACGAGCTAATAAGGACAAATACCCAGGTATTTTCCATGTGATTCCTTCCAGTGAGTTCGATAAACTCCAATCCACTCTCTCTAGGACGTGGATTGGGTTCGCAAAGAAATGCTGCAAAACATGGATGGGTATCGTTTGGTGGCAGAGCAATGACAGCAGTATTGGGAATAAGAAATGACGGTAATGGTGGTGGTGGCATCGATAGAATGGTATCAGGAGGTGGGCCAAAGTGGCCACAGTTTTCTATACATCCAAGCATTTTGTGCTGTGAATCTGTAAAAATAGTAAAAAAATATTGTGTCGCAATTATTTTGAATAATGTTGAAATATACGGGTCTGTTTGGATTTATTGTAATGCAATCGTAGCCCATTAAATATGAACATACGTTCAGAATCTTGTAGTTTAAATGAATGAACACACTTTGTAATGAATACGATAATATTTAAATAACCCGTAGATCGCTGACAGAGCCCTCCTTTAAGGACAAAATACAAAAAATACAAATTTTTGGCGCGACAGGTCCATGGAACCCAGGGCCTAGCTACTCGCAACCACTCGTACTGTGCGTGTTATATTCTTCACACGAATGGAAGGGGCCTACTGTTTGATGCCGGATCCGAACGGCAGTTTTTTGTTTTGAGAAGCTTTTTCATGACAGTTATACTCTCGGATGTTTGTCAGACGCTCGCGAGAGGTGGGGCCGTGAAAGAAATTTTAGGTGTTGTTTGGGGATTGAACTTGGAACCCCTCGCTTCCTAGTCCAACGCACTAACCACTTGAGCCACGGCGCCCACGCCCACGCACGATCCTTTAAGGACAGTGGCTATTTAATTCATAACTATTATAAGTCATAGTGAAGAGTTATTACAGAGGTCCATTTCTTTATAATATCTCGTAAAGAGTTTAATATTGCAACATATCTTGGGTTCTTCTAGCATGGGAATTATACGATAAATACATACATCCAAGAAAATAAACATTATGTTTGATTTTGCTTTAAATAATTTACAGTGTGCACCCAAATGCACCCAAATTGCATAAACATCTGACGGCGTTAAAGGTCAGTGGAATATAGATTTCCAGAGTTGTTATGGCGCTTCAGAAACCATAGAACATAAAAAGTTCTTGTCAATTTTTTAACGCAAAGTCTTATCCCGGAATGTTGTTAAAGATTAACCTTCAGATTTTCATTGTACGTCTGAGTCCAATTAAGAGTTCACATGCACAGAAAAAGCACATGCTATCTCCCAAGTTTACAAATGCATATATGTTGGTCTGCCGAAAACTGTAAATTTACTAATGAAGAAGTTAAGGTAGCATTTTCTGCAATGACAAAATATTCGTTGATATTCAAGGATAATATAATTATACATACATATGTACATATGTATATGAAACAAGTTGTAGTGGTCTCTTCAGTGTCCAATAGTACCTATACATGTTCTGAAGTAAGAATCCCAAGAAACATTGTAAATAGAACTGTATTATTGTCTTCAAAGTATACATGGCTTTGATTTTATAACTAAGTGGTCTAAGAAAGCGTTAAAATGATGTGACGGTAAATCCGTAATAAAAGTATTGGAGTAGCATGCTTGCTTTAATTCATTTCAAAAATATTTTTGGGTTCAAGGTTCAATCCTCAGACAACACCTAAAATTTCTTTCACGGTTTCACCTCTCGCGAGCGTCTAACAACCAACTGAGAGTATAACTATCATGAAAAAGCTTCTCAAATTGCCCTGCACACAAACATCGCACATGAATCCTCTACTCCTGCACTTTTCATCTCCATTTCCAGGACATTATCATGTCGCTCAGCCAAAATCACACCGTGCAAAAGTGCTCAAATATAATCAACGCGAAGCGCGTTACATTACATTACATTACACCAAATGTTTAAAGATAGACTACGGGTTTAATGCTGCAATTTTTACAGAAACATTGCTATGTCATATCACACACCATCCGAAACTATTATTATCTATGAAAGCCCGAGTTTTGACTACGTCACCCTCCAAACTGGAAAAAAAGTGTAAAACTCGCATCGCTAGGTTGTCAGATGAAAATAGAAGGGAATGACGAGGATGATTAGCTGCTGGGAACCAGCTTTGGCTTTATGTAAAGCACATTGGGCAAACACTTCTGAAGGAAATCTCAAATATAAGAATTATAGACTTGAATACTTTCTTGAATGAAACAGAATGGATCTAAGATTTTCATTCAGATTTCCGCCCTTTAAAAGCATACTCAACGGAATTTAATAATCAGAGTTTAGTGAGTCGTGATTTTCAAAACTGATTCAACTTCTTCTACTTTCTTAAAAACTTCTTCGATTGTACATGTACAAGATATTTAATAGCATGATCTAGTATCGAAATATACATAAAAAGTGGTGATTCAGCAAACATTTCCACACTCTTCGCAAATAACTTACTCTAGTGATTTGATTCCAAAGCTGGCTCAAATATATAGTCTTAGATATGATAAAAATTATACACATACATGTATAAAGAAAGCAACCTAAAATCTAAAGAAACAAAAGAGCTTAGTTTAAGGTCTCTCGATTGGTATCACAATGGACCTTCTTTTGGTCACTGCTGAGCGGAGACAAACACCCAATCCAACCCAACCAACCTAGGTCTCTCGGTTCTTAGTTTATTCAAGCTTCAACACTCAAGACATACTCGTATGTATGTACAGTCAGGTTGAAAAAAAACAGACAAAATATTAAAAATTTCGAGATGTAGTAAAACTTGACTTAGAGGAAGTTCGAGTTAGAGATACTGTCATGTCGAAGAAGTAAAGTCTAGATACAAAAATACAAATATTTGGCACGACAGGTCTATGGGACCCAGGGCCTAGCTTTTTGCAACCATTCATGTTATGCGAGTTATATTCTTTACACGAATAGAAGGGACCTACTGTTTAATGCCGTTTTTTATTTAAGAAGCTTTTTCATGACAATTTTACTCTAGAATCATTGTCAGACGCTCGCGAGAGGTGGGGCCGTGACAGAAATTGTAGGTGTTGTTAGGGGATTGAACCTCGAACCCCTCGCTCCGTAGTCCAACGCACTAACCACTTGAGCCGCGGCGCCAAAGTCTTTTAGATATATGACAAATTTTCGATATAATATGGCACGATATTCGTCTTTCGACTGAGATATTAATGATCTATTAGCGTAAATTGTCTTTTCATTTATATAAAATACCTTAAAAGCTATCGATGTCTAAACATTAAAGGGATGTCTACGAAATTCACTTTTCTTGTCCCACCCAATGTTTACTTTAGTATATGTATACGAGTAAATTAAAAAAAAACAATATATGATACATAGATGTCTATACATACGTATATGTATCTAATCTCATATGAAAATAATAAAATACCTTATTTGGTATTTCTCCTGTTATTCTAATTATTATTCCATTAGAACTTAACACTTATTGACACATTTTTTATGGTGACATATTTATCGTTTACGGATATTGGAATTTTTTCTTTGACATCTTCTTTCTAGTCGTAAATTCATCTAATAGCACTATGTCGCATACATACCTGTTCACTCTTCACTCTATAATGGTATTATCGATTTTTCTTTTGATAAAAAAGGAAATAAAAATAAAAACATGAAAATGGAAGCAAATTTTCCCACTACCACTTGAAAAGGAATCTTATTATTTATTTTATCGATTTGTTAAATCTTTTAATGTACGTAATGTATAATTAGCACCTACTTACCACTTAAACTAGAACAAGAATTATTGTATTTTCTTTGTTTAAAAAGAATTTTCTGCCGAGCACCTTGTGAAAGGATGCATAACCAGCTACTACAACTTCTAACAAAGGTAATAGAAAAGTATCGCAAATTCTCAAACTTGAATATCCGTTGTAGATATACGACGAATAATGATTGCTATTCAACCCCTATACATGCGGATTGGAAATCGCTGGGCTATTTGGGATGCTTGTGCGCATGCGAGGGGTGAATTTCTAATGCGAGTAGGGTGAATTTTTTTTCTCTTATGAACTTATTGATCCCTGTAAAGTTAATTTTATTATATTCCATGGTAGATACAAAACCCTGCGGTCCATTGTATAGATATACGAGGAATGCACATTTTGATACAGTTTTGCAGTGACAAGTTTAATGAAATATGTACATATGTAGGTACGATACAGTACCTTTGTTTGATATTTTAACTTTTGGTTTAGAGGACAGCTTTTGGAGCTAACATTATTTGTAGTTTTTCGTTTTTATTTTTGAGGGTGCACAGGAATATTTCATTTTGAAGCGCATTGCAGTTTAGTTGCCGTTATCATTGTATACGCTTTTGAGAGACATATGTACATAATATTTGAAAATATGACTTCTGTTATTAATGGTAGATAAGTACTAGGTTATTTGAAAGAATGTCTGTTGAAATCACGGACCCTTTCCATATACATATGTATGTATGTACTCTAACTTCATTTTTGTTCAGTTGCATCACAACTCTTTTCGAGTGAGTACATCTTACACAGTAGCAATAAGTCACAACATTAATGTTTTTTTTTTATGAAGTAAAGTTAATTAACAGAAGAGTTACGATAACACGATCTTTTTCTAAGCTAAAACATCTAGGTCTTCGGCACTATTACCAAAAGTAGTCCAAAGCGAGGTGGGAGTGCAAAACTCATTTTGTATTTAGCCTGTACTGTGTTTTATTTTTGCCATAACTGCACTTTTTATCACATGTTTGAGTAATAGTGAAAACCTAGTATGTACACATGTATGTATGTACATACTTTATCCACCCTCATGTATGCTTGTGTTGTATCATAGAATATCTGAGCTGAGTAGAAGCCACCAATAACATTCTGTAATCTGAAAAATCCGTTAATCTGATAAAGGCGTGCAATGTAGTCATTGGACTGCGTCAGCCTTACTACGCGGAAAATAGAAAAGTTCAATTTGTATCTACATATGTACATATGTACATATAAAGCCGACAGACAGTTCTATTTATCGATTAACATTTATGGAGCTTGTTCGTTTAATGTCCTAAAATAATGAAGTCCAGGGTAATAAAAATGTGCAGAAATGACCGGACTACTGTTGGTCTAAGTAAGCAGTGACAAACTTCTTAAGGCATGTTTATTGGGTATGGGTAGATATGATAGAAAATGGTGGTTAGCTGACTCGGCGAACTTCGTTCCGCCTAAAATTAATTAAATTATAATTATCTATTGAAAGATTGAAACTGTTTTGGAATTAAATTGAATTCAATTCATTTTATTTACACAGAAAATGGAACATTTCAAACATTTTAGGTCAGTGCAATGCTTGTTTTATCGGTGCATTGGTTGTTTTGTCGTCCGGTGCATAAACAAACAATGCAGACGGTTTTCCGACACGCTAAAACGCCATGGACAAAATCAGATGTTGACATAAAAAGTCATTACTCACGAACGCGTCGACCAATTTCGTTCAAACCAAGATAAACCAGCTACATGACCATGCGAACATACCCTAAAAATTTGATCGAATTCGGTTTGACCGTTCTTGAGTTATAAAGTCACAACGCACTTGCAACAATTTTTTATATGTATAATACATATACGTATGTATGTAGAGATAAGGCTGACTGCACTACTAATTAACTATTAATTTTCTTAATGATAACAAAGAGCTTGGTTCCTATGTCATTTGAAATAAGCCCACACCAAAATGTTAAATATTAGTTTAGTTTCTGTAACCATTCGTGGGGCATTGGACGTCAACACTGCCTGCACGCAATCGAGATACGGTTCAGTAAGAATATTTTTAAGATTCGTAAGGAACCCAGGCCCCAGCTCTTCAGTACCTTTTGTTTTTTTGTACATGTATACCCTTTGCAAAATGGAAGGGGCCTACTGTTTAATAGCGTGTCCGAATGCAAGTTTTGTTTGAGACTAAACTAGGGCGCGATATGTCCAAATAAACAACATACTAGTGAAACTGAAAACAGATGACCACTGGAGAGGTGTGAAGAACTGGGTTGCAAAGTTTATTAATATAAATCAAAAATATTGAAACTTATGTAAATTCCAGCTGTTTCAGTAGAAATTGATACTGCATCCTCATACATCATAAAAATGATAAAAGTCTTTTCTACTATGAAATCTGGCAGGATCGTCAATTTTCTTGGTGTCTACAGTTGCATTAATCCATCTGCAAAGCATTTATTTCATATACTGACAAGTAGTAGTTTAATTATTGGAAACATTTAAACTCAATCTTTTCTCGTTGTGACCTGTTATGCTATCCCAACCAAATAATAACAGAAATATTCTCAAGCATCTACAAAATCCACATTATACATATGTGGCACTTCACACTCGTATAACCTCTGAGCCATAGTCCCTACAAGAACATAATCCTATTTCTCAACCCAACTAATACATATATTAATCATATATGATATATTTTAATTATTTCGCTCGACAATTTAGCATATCATAGGTCCCGAATCTGCGTCACAGACAAACGATATTCCCTTGATCGTCAGCTAACACCTGCATCGGAAAAAATAAGTTTATCTATAAAAACTAATGTAATTGCCATAAATGATAAAAATATACATAAGAAAAATACTAACAAAGATCTATAAATGAAACTACGATGTATACAATAAACGAGTAATAGTTCGTAGTGCAAGAAACTTAATGGACTGTTATGTAGCAGTAGACCATAGCACTTAAGACAAAATAAGGCACAATAGGTATAGTATATAAATCTGTAAATACATTTAGTACAGAATGAGATATTTTATAATATGTATATTTAGATACATAAATATGTATGTATTTTCTTTGCAATGTTTCGTCTTCTCTATATGAAAGGTTTCTTTTTAAACTACTTTCCATTTGTTTTATATTTTTTCGTTTAGTATAGATTATAATTCCCTCTCCATATAGAAGTTAATTTTAATCCCAATTTTTCCAACCATTTTCAAACAAACCTTGAAAATCATTCAAAAATAGCTGAACATAAATTGTGAATCAAACTTCCTTTAATACTTCAAGAGACATGTCGCACTTCCTCAAGTATAGTGAATACTGCCCCAAAAAAAGGCACAAAATGATGTAAAACTCGATGACGCAAATTGGACGAATTTAGCTTTACGAGTCATAAGTTTTTCTAATATCATATCCCTGCCATTGTCAGCCATCCATTCACTATACACGCATTAATTATAACAACAAAAAGTCACCCATCCTACCCTACTGTTGCCTGAATGAATAGGTACAATTACTACTATATATGGACGCATAGCGTGTAATGTCCTTTAAGTATATAAAAGACTGGTGGTTCTTCTAACACCAAAGAGTGAAGGAGCTTTTGCGCCCAAAAGCCAAGTGGTTCCACTTGTGATGCAATGCGAGATTTTAATTGGAATGACGAACACGATACACTGACGCTGCTGACGTTATAGTTGAGGCATTTACACTCTTTAGAGTATGCTCAGTGCGCATCTCCCACGAACGATGGGAATGAAATACTTTTATGAATGGGCCACACAGTCAAGGCTTTGACAATGTCAGAATAAGGAAGTTGAGTTTATTTTTAGATCTAATGTGCGGCTATGAGTAGAAAATTTGAATTTTTAGTAAATTCGTATGTTTATGGGAATTTTGATATGTAAACGAGCCATTCGAAATACACTGAGACACTGAGTGATATAAGCTTGTAGACGTTTGAGATTTTGATTTAAGAAAGCATAATAATTTAAAGCTGCATTTAATTAAATTCATAAATTCACCACATTCTAAAGATATGATAAATATTGTTTAGTTGTTCTAGTGGAAAGATTTTACTTGTAATCACAACATTTCTTTTCTTCAAAAATGCTCTGGCAACAGCGTCTTTAAAGGTTCCATATCGGAATGATTCGCGGATGAAAAAATGCAGTTGATTTTAACATTCCACTTCTCTTAGTCCTGGTATAGGGCGGTCTCCCAATCATCTACAATGCAGAAAGTTGCTATGGAACCCCTATAAATGAAGCGAGATTACCAAAGTGCTAAGCGTAAAATATAATATCTTTTGATTTTCTAGAAGGTAATTACAAAACTTCGCCAAAACAAAGAATACATTGGATTAAAAAGTATTTGTTATCAATGTGTAATAGTCCATGCAAGTGTGAATATGTTAAATTACACCTTAATAGATTTCTTTTCCTTATTACGGTTAAATTTGAATTCAACTTATAACTTGCTATAAACTTCAAATTGAAAAATGGAATACTACAGTATAAGATTTCTCCTTTTTCTATGACCTTGAAGAGAAAAGACAGAACAACGGATTAGAAGTAAATCTTACTTATATTATCCATCAAATATTATTATTTTCTTTCATTAACCCTTTACATTACAATGCAAAAATGTATATTTTTATCTATGGTGTTTGTCGCATTTAATGTTCCTATTATAAGAGTCCATGATTACACAAACTACACGAACTTATTTAGTCTTCCAAACACTAAATACAGTTTTTTTTTCAATAAAATAGGAATTATTTATCCTGCCACCACTGTTTCATTCATTCTTTGTAGATATCAAAAGCTTTATACCACCCACTTTTCTGCCCGCCGACACACATATATTGAACTCCGGCGACGATTTATCTTCTTTCTGCCCCAAAACTTTGCCTCACCCTAGAAACTGTCGAAAAAAATTAAGCTATTTCCCTTAAATGCACCAGCATAGATTCGGAAAAGATTAACCACTCTCTGCCTGTCCTATTGCCCATCCCTGAGTCCCAGCTTTATTCCGCCATACATATAATCACCCACATGTAACCGCTGACCTCTTCGTGCCTCATTCGTCATGTCGTGACGAAATCATCGCCCTCCCGAAGCTTCAGAGAGCTCTAAGTTCCTTAACACTGTGTGACTGACTATGTAATGCCGACAACGAACAACGACGTCGACGCAAAACGAACCGAAATGAGATTTTGTGTTTTGGTTTTCCCATCCATTCAAGCATTCAGTTCTTCTCGAAATATCCTATCGGACGGGTGACCATTCAAGAATCTAAAGATTTTTATTCTGTCAACTTTCCAACACGTTCGATTTTCGAACTTTGCACTTCCGTACATAGTCGGTAGCCGTCATATCAAGTAATTTCCCTGATAAGGGTATACGGTTAAGGATCGATTTTTGAGTGCCGTATGTGGTAGCAGTACCGAATTAAACAAACAAACATTTTATCATATCAATATACCGTCGATAGCTCCTACAGAGTATGTAAAAGTTTACCGACCAATTAAAGATCTTTTAATCATTTTAATCGCCGGGTATACAAAAAGACAATAACACAGAATACCGAGCAAAATTAATACGATAAGTGTGGCTGAATAACGCTAAGTGCCTAAAGCTTATCCCCTCGGCGAATTTAACACGAACGGCTAATTATAAAAAAAAAAAAGAAAATAAATAAAACAAGAAAAGAAGAATTTATTTGTATCTAGAGTGCTCATCGTAGTCGTTGTGGTTGTCGACTTTTTGTTTCATCAATTGCGTTCCTATTGTTGTTGTATTAAGTTGCATTTTTAAACTGAAAACTATTGTAATTGTCATTTTTAAAAACTTTGCCTACCCACACACTCTAACACCAGATACGAGTACTAGGAGAGAATCGACTGTGGAATGGTGGAATAAGTTTTTGCATTTTTAATCGTTCTGAATTAGTAATGTATTGTAACCCGTGCACTAGATTAATACTGCAAAGATACGAGTAAATTTGTGACTGAGGTAGAGTGGTGGCAGGGTGGATTGTGCTAGCATCGTAGTTGGCCCAATTTTTGTTTTTGTGTTTTTGTTTTAAATGTGTGTATGAATTCTATGGCAGTGCCCTATTTTCAGCTGAATTTAATTTAACCGAGTGAAGAAGAGTTTAATAAGACATACATATAAAACACATAAGCGAAAGTTTTTTTTTTTGAAAAAGTTGTGCGATATTCCTCGCGGATTTCTAAGGGTACTTCAGCGAAAAGTTTACAAGTTTTCATTCATTCAGGATTACACTTTGCACAGGCGTTTCTCTATTTGGATTGCAATTTAACTTCAAACAGGTAAATTGCTTTTATGTATGAAGGTACATTTGTAACTCTTAAAGGAAATACATATGTATGTACATATGTACATCGCTAACTGCAGCGGAATGCAGTAAATAATTAAAGTGTGGGTGGAAAGGACAGACAAGTTTGTTTTTTCTTTAAGTTTCACTCAGGTTTATAATAGTTAATCAAATTAATAGTAATTTAATAAATACCAATGGCATGTACGCTATGTTTTGTTTTATATATGTTTTCTAAAAGGATGCAATAAAACAAATTTACTTTACGCTTAATTGAAAATCTACGCTTGAACTGAAATACTAGATGCGGGCATAATACTTACATAATAACATTCTCTTCCAGATTCAGGTTTTAGAGTAATTCAAGAGGAAGACAGCAGAGATTCGTCTGCCGATGCCCTTTAAATTTCGTTGATTAAATACTTATGTAAATTAAGTCGACTTTAAAAAAATTGGCTTTGTAGTATCTATGGTGCAGATATAAGTCTATTACCAGCTTTCAGGAAGCTAACGGTTGGTTATTGTATTTTATTTAGGACTTTCCTTAGCGTAAAAACAACTCCTGGTACATCTCCATCATCTGAGGCAGTATCTTGCAACTGAAACATTTTTTGGAAATGTACCTTTGCTTGTATTTTGACTTTGAGCAATATGGTAGGCAATACGAACTAGCAAACAGGTATGTAGGTACTCAATAAAGAGCAAGAACATGCATTACTGGGGTAATGACATCATGCTCGACATCTAACTGCGTGGTCAAAGAAACTTTAAATAAAACAACCTAAAGAATGGGAAGAGGTGGAATTGAAGGAAAATGAAAGATATGATCAAACCACAGAATAAAGTTGTATAGGTTGATAATTTAGGAATGAACGAATTTAAAAACATATGCACACGTAACTATCTTTCAGACTAAAATATAGGTAATGTGTTCTAATTAATCTAGATAAGAAATGCATGTATTGCGACATAACAATAATGAGTAGTATCAATGTCTTGATGGGCACGTTGTAAGGCCTAAACTTGTATGAGAATACATTCTTGCAATAACTTAATCAACTAGTCAGAAAAAACGAAGTGACCCTCAACTAGATACCGGTTTATATTGCAGAAGCCTCCATAAGACATAAAATATTCTGTGATAAAAGGAATCTTATTCTAAAAGAGGAAATCAAAG